>OX463844.1:45543164-45878932 GCA_949825065.1 Odontocerum albicorne | reverse complement strand
TGCTTCATTTACTTTTGTCTAGTTGGTTGGAAGAAATTGCCGCCCAGCGATAAGCCTGCCGGGTTGTATTTGCAATTAAAGTGTTAAATAAATCAAATTAAGTATACCATACTTCAATTTTATTTTAAAATTAGTAAGCCATACAATTAAGTACACCATAATTCAATTCAATTTTAATTTTTTTTAATTATTTATGCAACCATGTATCTTGCTTCATTTACTTTTGTCTAGTTGGTTGGAAGAGATTGCTGCCCGGCGATAAGCCTGCCGGGTTGTATTTGCAATTAAAGTGTTAAATAAATCAAATTAAGTATACAATACTTCAATTTCATTTTAAAATTAGTAAGCCATATAATTAAGTACATCATAATTTAATTCAATTTTAATTTTTTTAATTATTTATGCAACCATGTATCTTGCTTCATTTACTTTAGTCTGGTTAGTTGGAAGAGATTGCCACCCGGTAATAAGCCTGCCGGGTTGTATTTGCAATTAAAGTGTTAAATAAATCAAATTAAGTATACAATACTTCAATTTCATTTTAAAATTAGTAAGCCATATAATTAAGTGCATCATAATTTAATTCAATTTTAATTTTTTTAATTATTTATGCAACCATGTATCTTGCTTCATTTACTTTAGTCTGGTTAGTTGGAAGAGATTGCCACCCGGTAATAAGCCTGCTGGGTTGTATTTGCAATTAAAGTGTTAAATAAATCAAATTAAGTATACAATACTTCAATTTCATTTTAAAATTAGTAAGCCATATAATTAAGTACATCATAATTTAATTCAATTTTAATTTTTTTAATTATTTATGCAACCATGTATCTTGCTTCATTTACTTTAGTCTGGTTAGTTGGAAGAGATTGCCACCCGGTAATAAGCCTGCTGGGTTTTATTTGCAATAAAAGTGTTAAATAAATCAAATTATGTATACCATACTTCAATTTCATTTTAAAATTAGTAAGCCATATAATTAAGTACCCCATAACTCAATTCAATTTTAAATTTTTCATTACTTCATTTAATTTTAAATTACTTCATTAACTTTTGTCCGGTTGGTTGGAAGAGAGTGTTAAATAAATCAAATTAAGTATTCCATTTAAAAATTTGTAAGTCATGTAATTAAAAATACTAATTCAATTCCATTTTAAAATAAGTAAGCCATACAATTAAGTATACCATACTTGAATTCCATTTTAAAATTAGTAACGCATATAATTTAATATACTATACTTTAATTCCATTTTAAAATTAGTAAGCCGTATACTATACTTCAATTCCATTTTTAAATTAGTACGAGTAAACCATATAATTAAGTATTCCATTATTCAATTCCATTTTAAAATTAGTAAGCCATGTAATTAAATATACTAATTCAATTAAATTTTTAAATAAGTAAGCCATATATAATAGTTAAGTATAGCATACCATACTTCAATTCCATTTTAAAATTAGTAAGCCATATAATTAAGTATACCACACTTCAATTCCATTTTAAAAAATGTTCCATACGAAGCAATTGGATGTTTCCTCAATTATCTCAGAACTTTTAAAAATGTGAGTTTGGACCTTTTTATATTATTACTTCTAATTGTTCTTTAAATGACCTAGAAACCTTGAGTGGGTAGTTCTAGCAAACTTGCTAAAGTAGAAAAGGCTAGAGAGAAGTATTTTATCAAACGAAAGCCCTGAAAGAACTACGAAACAAAGATTTTTTGCGTTTCCCAAAAAGTAAAAAAAAAATATTTACAATGGTTAACTATACTAAGATTCCTTTATGCTTTAGTCGGCATTTGGTTTTGGTCCATTACTTTTCAATCGACCGATTATATTAAAATACAGAAAAAAGTTTCAAATTATTGTATAAAATGTGACAGTTTCTAACGGTATTTCATCATTATTCAAAATAAAAAAGTTTTCTCGTAAATCCCAGTTTTCCCTTAACGTTTTGTTTGGCGAATTGCGATCCATTAAAGAACAGTGTTTCTCCCTAAAACCTCCGCCAGCCGACAATAAATTAAAAAACAAACAATGTTTTAGGTCACAAAAGCCAGAAACTTTTTAAATCAATTACATTTTATATAGTGCTTTGGCGTGAAAATAGAAAACTAAGATATCGCTGAGAATTATTACATATCATGCTTTTCCATGGATTTGCTAGTAATCAGCTGATTTTTTTTATTTATTGTAAATTTAATCTTCTCTACTCAAATCAATTTGTTTTCAATTTGAGAAAAGAAATTATATTTACCTATGGCCCCTTTCTTTCCACTTTATTTCCCCTTTCTTTCCAAAATGCCCCTTTCTTGTTCAAGCCTAAGACTTTAATGTACGAGAATAAAATATAAATGAAGGAAAAAATAAATGCTTTAAAAATATGTTCCATTAAGAGGAAATATAATGTGTCCCTGCTAAAAATGCATTTCCGTAGTATGAATGTAGTCGAACTGATAGCATTACACTAATCAAGCTGGCGCTCTCAGTTCGATTCCAGGCAAAGAGTGGCAAGTTTTACATATTGTTTATACTATAGTTGAGGCATTATTGTATTTAGACACCTATCTTCCAGACCCCAGGAGTTCCTTTGTTTTTAAAATGGTTCCTATTAGATTCAGTCCTTTTTTACATATTTCTGATAACATGGAAGAGATTGCCATATAGCAATAAACCCACCAAGGGCCCATGTATTTTATAAGGCATATTTGTTATACAATAATACCAAGTACTGTATAAAGCAAATGTAATATAAAGTTATGTTAAATCTGACTGCAACGTTAGCTTATATTATTTTATTTATATTTAAGGCATTAACTTTATGGAGGTTAAAAGACATTGTAATTTGTTTTATCAAACACTGTTTATTCCACTTTTTGTAACGGTATAACCCTACCAGTTTTAAGGCTTTCACCTCATTATCAGGGGAGCACAAACAATTATTGTCATAAATGTAGAATTTGTTTTACTTCCGTGAATATTTCACGGGTTGCAACTAGTATTTATTAAAATGACAAGTTTATATTACATTACATAATATTTAAAAAAAACAAGACAGCCAAAAAGAAGTAATTTCAAGTAGCCCCTTAAAAATATATATTGATCCGAGGTTGTTGCCTGTACAATTATCGTGACCCCAGAAAACTAGATTTTTGCCTGTATCTTAACTGAGGACATATGAACAAAGTAGGTTGATACTTTTTCATGATTATCCCTGATTCTTGATTATTATTCAATTTCTTTGTCAAAAAGCTGTGACATCAAATAACGAGTATATACCACGTAAGTTAACTCTTAGCGTACAACATCAACTCAAAGAAATTAACAGCTCATCCCACAATCGCTTCCGTACATTTTAAGAGATTAATTATTTTTAATTAAGTAAAATTCAACAATATAATTAAAGAGAGCGTGTTTTGTTCAATATTCCTCATTCTAAAGCTATCCGACTGAAAAGTCTGCCGAAACAAAATATATGAAAAGGATTTCCATCGTCGGTCACACACGTATCTCCGCTCGGCAGTTAATATTGTATTTATTCTGAGTAAAGGGTAGTGAGGGCTGTTTGTTTGTACGATTCCATTGACCTGCCGCTCGGTTCATCACGCGTCGTCCATCGGGCAATTATTGCGCCCCGCACAAAGGAAACCATCTACATTCAGTGTCGACCTCCGCGGCTGCTGTAGCGAGTTGTTACGTGTGATATATTATATCGCGCCGAGGCCCGTCAGGGGTGATATATCAAAAAGCAAAGGGAAAAAGAGCCAGCTTTATCGGCAAGAGACCGAGTTCCCCTCGGCCGTGCTCTTATCTCGGCGAGTGCTATGCCGGAGTTTGAAACTTGGGGCAATTTGTCAGCCGGGCGACTCAGGAGGATGAGGTCTCTGAAAAAGACTTATTTTTTATCGCCACGAATTTCATTCGAGAGCCCTCCGTTTGTGACAAAGGCATTTGAATGCTTGTCCATTTCAATTTGTCGGGTTTGTCCTCTTCCATTTAAACGCCTTTTTTCCTCATCAAAATGTTTATTTACTTTCCCATCGTTTGTTCCTAATGAAGAGGATATGCATATTTTAGGAACTAAAAGAATCAATCATTATAAAAAATAAATTCAAACAATTTTGAAAAATAAAATAAATCAAATAAGTTTTGGATTAATGGTTACATTTGATAAAAATAAATATTATACAATGATTTATAAATACTAAAGTGATACCCTCGCTATTCCAACGTCACGTGAGTTGGAAAGCGAAGCCGTGCGGTAAACTTTTTTTTTAGTAAGTATGCTATTGCACACCAGCAAACTCACCGACCACACCGCTGTACTGGATCCGATGGCAAATTGAAGGGAGACGATCGGAGCACACCGGCATGTTTTTCTCTTTTTTTTCCCCTTTTTTCAAAAACTAAATACGACCGAAGTCAAAGCTATCCTTATACCCCCAAATACTAGACGGAAAAAATTCATGTGTCATTTGAGGGGAGTAGCACAGCACGGGATTCGAACCGGCGACCTTTCCACGGAAGTCCTGTCTATTACCGCGCGGCCATGTGCCTTAATCACGATTAATAATGTAAATTCTATTATATATTAGCTTTATATAACTTTTCAGTACATCTGACTTATTAGACACTTAATCGATAGTTGTCAAGCCTTATTAGACACTTAGTCAACAGTAGTCAAGCCTTATTAGACACTTAATCAACAGAAGTCAAGCCTTATTAGACACTTAGTCAACAGTAGTCAAGCCTTATTAGACACTTAATCAACAGTAGTCAAGCCTTATTAGACACTTAGTCAACAGTAGTCAAGCCTTATAAGCTAAAACAGTTGTCTTGAGGATTTAAAGAAAGTTAAAAGAACCTTTATAAACGTTTTACTTTTAAAATGTATCAAAAGATCCATGGACTATGGTTTATTGACGAAAGTGAGTATTACAGCCTTGTCAGATAATCGTAGAAGAAAAAAGTTTGACCTCGCAACATTACTTAAGATTATCAGCTTCGTATTTAAATAATCCGGAACTAACTTAGCTTGTCATGTTACACGTTCCTTTTAGGCCCCGAAAAATGTTTTGTTCCATAATAAAGAAGTAGCAACTTATAATTTGTACAACTCTTGTTTTAAAAGATTGCACAGATTAGACAATCAATATAGGCAATATATGTGACTTTGACTGCTTACAGGAATAAAGTAAAGAAGCGGTTCTTTCCGAGATGATATTAGATTTTCTTTGTTGCGTTATTCATCTTATAGTGTTTTTTTTTTATCAAAATGGTAAGTTCTCCGTTGAAATAAAATAAAATAATTATTAAAAAAATAACCATGGAGTTCTACAATCTGAATGTCATTGCAAAAAAAGCTGAAATAAAAAGAAAATCAATGATTTATTTCTTTTCAAGAAAACACGAACTCGTAAAGAAATTCTACATATTAATAAGCTTTATTTAACTCCTCAGCACAACCGTTTAATTTTATTAGGCACTTGTCAACAGTTGACAAGACCTGTAGAAGTTTATAACGGTTGTCTGGAGGATTTTAAGAAAGTAAATAGAAATTGGCTGGGAAGACTTTGCGTGATCGTGTAAGAAACACCACAATCCGAGAGGTCTGTGAGGTCCAAGATGTGGTCATATGGGGACGACAATGTCGACGATACTGGTACCAGCATATACAGAGAATGAATTCTACAAGAATTCCATACATAGCTCTGCATGGGGTGCCGGATGGACGGCGTCCGCCAGGGAGACCCCCGAAACGATGAAGAGATAGCTGGAGCTCAGCATCACAGGGCAATCCTGCAGTAACAGACTCTTGAGAGTCTACCGAAAGTTTAAGAAGAAGAAGAATCATGGAGTTCTACAATCTGAATGTCATCGCAAAAAAGCTTAAATTTAAAAAATCAATGATTTATTTATCATCAAGAAAACACGAATTCTGAAATAAGTTCTACGTTTTAATTAGCTTTATTTAACTCCTCAGCACAACCGTTTAATTTTATTAGGCACTTGACAACAGTTGACAAGACCTGTAGAAGCTTATAATGGTTGTCTGGAGGATTTAATGAAAGTAAACAGAAATGTTATTTTGTATTTTTTATTTAAACTTGATTGATTACAATAGTGTTCTGAATGTCATCACAAAGAAGATTGAAAAAAAAACAATGATTAATTATTAAAAAACAGAAACACTAATGTAAGTTTTATTCACTTTACTAAACTTCTCATGACGGCCGTTTTGGCTTATTTAACACTTGACTGTTGACAAGGACCTTTTAAGTCGAAAAAGCGTTCCAAAAATACAAATATTTTTTTTTATTTGAAATTTATTAGTTATAAGATGTTTTACAACATCGAATATACTCGAAATAAAATTTAAAAAATATATTTAATCAGGTTTTATAACGATTGAAAGAGATTGCCATCTAGTTGGTTGGAAGAGATTTACACCTGGTAATAAGCCCGCAAAATTGTTTTTTTTTTATAACGAAGTGTTCAAAAATTATATAAACGATAGTATTCCTTCAGATATACTGATAGAAAACAATCTACTTAGCGTCAAAAACATAAATTAAAACTTCTTCTAAATACATACATATAGTTACATATCCTTAAACTGTGTCCCTTGTGGAGTAGACAGAGTGAATAAATCTTCAAACTTTTCTATCCAAGCACACACACAACTTTCGCCTCTTCCACATTCATACATTTCGACATAATCTTCTATTATTCATACTTTCCACTTTCCCTTCTTTCAAAATCTGGTCCGATTGATTCAGTCACGTTTTCCACGGTCAACTAATTCTACGCATACCTTGCACTTCTGAATTATATACTCGCTTAGTCACTCTTTCACCATTCATTCTTTTCACATATCCAAACCATCTCAAAGCTACTCTCTTCATTTCTGATGTCTTCATTCCACCTTCTTCTAAACATTGACACTCTCCAATTTTTACGTCCTTCACGCATCTCCACACCATTATCTTACTTTTATCCTTTAATAAATCCAATTTAAAAAATGTGTTGAATTGTTTTAAATGTCTTATAACGATAATATAATTTCAGGTTTAATGATATCGTCACACCATTTCTCTATTGAGATAGGTTGAGAGAATAGAGTGCACAACATTTTCTATCAAGAAATACTTGATTTGCCTCTTCTGCACCTTCTACACCTTCTCATAAAGCTCTTTCTGTTTCTATTACATCTCACATGTACCTAGTCCAGATTAGAGCGTCCTTAAAAAAAATCTCAAATATAAACAGCGCTATTTAAGTTGTACTTTTATTAATAATTATTTTGTATAAATACATTGTTTATAGTTAAGGCATTAACGTTGTGGAGGTTTAAAGACATTGGGATTTGTTTTATCAAACACTGTTTATTCCACTTTTTGTAACGGCATAACCCTTCCGGTTTCCAAGCTTTCACCTCATCTTCAGGGGAGCACAAACAATACTTGTGCTCCCCTGAAAATGAGGTGAAATTCTTGAAACCAGTAAGGTTATACCGTTACAAAACGTGGAATAAACAGTGTTTGATAAAACAAATTACAATATCAGGTACAGTGATATCGTCACGCAATTTATCTGTTGAGATAGGTAGAGAGAATAGAGTGCACAACATTTTCTATCAAGACACAGTTGATTTGCCTCCTATGCATCCATATCATGCCCCTTCTCATAAAACTATTTCTGTTTCTATTACATCTCACATGTACCTAGTCCAAATTAGAGCATTCTTTAAAAAAAAAAAAAAAAAGCTAATCTTTAAACAGTGCTTTTTAAATTGTTATTTGATTTTGTATAAACTTTTTTCATATCCATTTTTCGTAAATTCATTCTTTTATGAATACAACTCCACATTTATTATATAGCCGCTCATGGTAAAAGAAATAAAAAGAACTAACACAGCTTTTTTCCTCGTCTATAATTTTTTTCTTACCCTAGTTTCTTTACTGACACATAAGCAGTTAAGGTTTATGCACACCGACGACTTTATTTCTCCTTTTCGTGTTGCCCCCCCCACCTCCCTGCAAGCTGTGGCAAGCTACGGTGAGCTACACTGTGCGGTGGTGAGCGTTCGGAAACGCTAACAATACGAGTGCGCTACTCCCCGGAGAACAAAGCTTGATTTATGACAAGGTTCGCGACATTCATTGCGCCATCTCGCGCCGATCTGAGTCGATACAGTGAGGACAACATTTTGAAAAATAAAGGGAAATCAAATCATCTTCAACCTTATATGAAACGAGTTTAAAAGAAAATACAAATTCTGTGTAGCTGCACGTGGCATGCACGGTTTCTTAGATTCGATATTTCTGAACTGTTGCGCTATAAAATGGTGTTTGAGGACAAAGTAACGAAAAATGTATATATGTATTTTCAAAAATGAAATAAAAATAGGGAATGTTACTCGTCCTAAGAAGGCGTGGCAATTTGAAATGAAGTAAATTGAAAACAAATCAAATATACACCGGATAACGCACTTTTTCTATAAATACTTACGGAATTTACTTTTAACTTATCCGATAAATACATTTCGTATAACTTTTGTAAATGAAAGACCGCAATAAACACTATAATACCACTCTGACATATCAACTGATAGCTGAATATCAAAACTATAACATTTTCACTATCGGCTATTATTTTTTCAGCATATCAGAACATGTATTAGTTTTCTACAATAATAAGCTATTTGGGTGAAATCTATTTTTAAATTTTACATCATTTTCATATTCAAAAATATTCAATATATTTACATATTGAAATCTTCACTGTATAATAATCTGGTAAGCTTATGGCCAGGTGGCGATCTCTTTTTATTATTCAGACAAAAGTAAATAAAGGAAGTGGTACGGTAATAATAATTACCAATCTGGTTGATTAAGGCTTGTTTAACCGCTTTCTGGTTGACAGGAAGAAATTACCACATGCAAAAATATTTCACTAGATTATACTGTACGCAAAGAAAGCGTTATACAATACAATAAAAATCTTTCTGGTTAGTTTTAAGAAATTACCACGTCGTAATAAGTATATCATATAACAGTAAACCATCTAACATACTCGTATAAGACGTCAAAAACCTATAGTTATACAAAAGTAACATTGCATTTATAGATTCTCGTTGGTAATCAATTTAGTTAAAATATGTATAGTTGCTTTGAAGAGATTGCTAAGAGGCAATAAATCCACCATTGTGTACGAAAATGTAATACAGTACAATAATACGTAAAATGAAGAAAATTACTAAAGTAAAAAAAAAAATATTAAAATTTATTTTATTTCGTAACCCTATTCAAATATCGCTGAATTTAATTTCCCCATTTTGAAAAGTTTACTTAAAGTTTAAATTATCCACAACATTTTCCGAATCCTTTATATGCACAACATCCACAAATCCACAAACGTCCTGCGCTAATAAGTTCCACACAATCTATTAATAGTTCCAGATCTCTTAATGCCGAGTCCCTCCCGTACACAAACTCATTATGTTGTGGAAGTTTCCAGTTTAGTGTCTCGGGGAGTACCCCTCACGAGTACTCTGTAGCGAATAACTTAATCGACATATACACATACATAGCATCATGCCATTTTCCTCTCAAGGCAGGTAAAGAGGATAAAGCTTTAGATTTTTTTATTGCGACACATATATTTCGCCTCCTCTAAATCCATACACTTTCTAATACAAATAACACAATTTTTCTGAAGTTTTAAGTTTCCTTCTTTTAAAATACTATTCACTTGTTCCAACAAAACATTCCTGAGTCTTTTTTTAATACCTTCCACTTACATTTTTACTGGTCATTTGTGTTATACGTTTTTCTTTATTATTTCGTTCGACGTGCCCTAACTATCTCAGAGTGATGTACAATATAATAATTAATATTGCTTAATACACCAACCTAGTTCACATTTATTCCTTGCCACTTCATTCCGTATTCTATCAAACTCTGTCACCTCACATATTATTCTGATAAACCCTGTCACCTCACATATTATTCTGATAAAAATTCTCACCTCACATATTATTCTGAGAAACACTGTCACCTCACATATTATTCTGATAAACACTGTCACTTTACATAATTTTCTATTAAACCCTGTCACCTCACATATTATTCTGATAAACACTGTCACCTCACATATTATTCTAATAAACCCTGTCAATTCACATATTATTCTGATAAACACTGTCACCTCACATATTATTCTGATAAACCCTGTCACATCACATATTATTCTGATAAACACTGTCACCTCACATATTATTCTGATAAACCCTGTCACCTCACATATTATTCTGATAAACACTGTCACCTCACATATTATTCTGATAAACACTATCACCTCACATATTATTCTGATAAACACTGTCACCTCACATAATTGTTCGACGTTTTTAAAGTCTTTTAACTTTATCAGTCTGTAAACATAAAGTATTTCATAAGTAAGGAATTCGGAACGTTTCATTAACATTACAAAATTATTGTTAGTGATGATTTACGAGTAACATTGTTTTTCAAAACTATTTTCAGAAAGCTATAAGCTGTTAAATTAAAAAATACAGCAAAGTCAATAGGATACTCAAATACATATATTCAAACCAACCAATATCTGCTAAAATGATGGTTCATAATAACGCATAAGTGCCAACCTTGATGTATGAGAGTGATGCGTGGAGGGGGAAATTTGAATAAGGGAGCGTAGTAAAGGAGTAAAATATATGAAGTGTCGATGTATGTCAGAATATGGAATATAATTAAAAAGGTTGAATTTGAACCAAAACTTGTTTGTTAACTAGATTGAAAAAAATATATTGAGATGATTTGGACTGTGTAAAAGATAGATGGCAAAAAATTACTAAAGAGTACGACCAAGAAACAGTAGAGATGGACCAAGTGAATCAAATTTTGAAAGATCAGAATTATAAGAAACAAAAAGGTAAGAAAGTTTCGCACTCCGTTAATTTTTTTTATCTATTTTGCTCAGATTTCTCCTGTTACGCAAATAGGTTGTTATCTCTGCTTACACAAGAAGAGAAACGACGTGATAGGTTATTAGTATGTATTATAAAATAATCCAAATACTTTTTTACAAAACAAGGGAAGATATTGAAAAACAACTGACTGAAAACCGTTATAAAAGATAAAACCAAAAAAGGATCAGAAATATTGCAGTATATTCTCCAATTAACCGATATCACTCAACGATCATTAATAAGTAAGTAATTTTAAAGGAGAATGACAAAAATGGGATTCATAATTTAATTTCAATTTTACACCCTTACTTTTTATTTATGAAACCTAAATTAGTGCACACGAGTACTTAAACCTATTTTTATATTCTTTTAGACAAAACTTCTTTTTATTTTTTATTTACTTAACGAATTTATTAAATTAAAATATATAGTAGTGATTTATAATACGTCTTATTTCCAATTTCAATTATAAAGGTGGATCATATTACCTATCATCTTGCAAATAGTGGTAATATTGTGAAATGGGTGATGGGTTAGTGGTATGTATTACAGGTGGATGTAAGGAGTCTGTGGGATCAACCCTTCTTGATGTAAAAGTTGGTAACCTGAAAACCAAAACACTGGTTATCCAATTAATCCAATCATCAGCTCTTCAACCCAAAATTGTTTTTGGATACCTTCAGGATTCGTCACCACTTCTATCTGTCTGCGGTGTACCTCTTCCCTAACTCCTCATTATCTGAGCAAGACAATCCTAGTCATTCATATTCAATATCTTACGGTTTCACAAAGTTGATATGTTGAGTAAGGTGAATAAGTGCACTCTAAAATGGTTTGGGCATGTACATCAAATTGATAAAGAAACAAAACAAATATACAGTACAAATATGAGTGGAAGGTGTGAAAGAGAAATGCCAATGAAAGTTGTATTGTATTGTACTACACTTTCGTTATACAGTATAACCTGGTGGACTAATTGCCATGTGGCAATCTCTTCCAACCAACCATAAAGATCTTAAAGAAGCCTTAAGTGAAAACTAGACTGGAATCCTTTAAAAAAAATGAGTTCCAGCGGGATTGGAAACCCGTAACTTCCGGGCTGGAAAACAGGCGTCTTTATCAACAAGAGCAAATAGGTCGCCGAAGGAGAAAGAATAGTATTGTATTGTATTCACTTTCGTTGTATACAGTACAACCTTGCGGGCTTATTTCCATGTGACAATCTTTTCCAACTAACAAGAAATATGTTAAAGAGACGTTTTAGTGAAAACCAGACTGCAAGCCTTTAAAAAAACTTGGATCCAGCGGGATTTGAACCCGCAACCTCCGAGTTGAGCGATCATCTTACCATCTAGGCCATGGAGGTCGTTGAATTAAGTGTATGGTATTTTGAAAGAAGAAAATGTAAGAATGAAGAAGTGTATGGATGTGGAAGAGGCGAAAGGTTTATGCTGCGGTTTGAAAGTCTGTCGTTCTGTCTTCTCTGCCTACCCAGGCAAATAAACGGTGGGATGATCTGTATGTACTGTATAAATTTAACAATAAAAATCAGTTATTTTTTCTTCCATAGGAGTAATTTACTAACCGTTCTGTCAGACTTAAGAACGGAATGCCCATTATCGCAAAAAAACATTCTATTGTCTATATTTGTGGATAACAACATATTTTTCCCTTATTCTAATGATTATTTTAAATAAATCAAACATTAAATTCTTATTTTCATTATTTTATCTTTTACCATTCCAATCCAAACGCGGATCCATTAAAATTGTGCGTCCAAATAAAATTACCTGTGTTTTTTTTTGCAAATTGTGTATTTATCGAATTTCTATATAATTTATAGACTTTCTATATGTATAACCAAAATAAAATCTAAAGTCCTCATTATATCTGATCCAGTAAGTGGCACTAATTCATGTATAACTAACTGTTCATTGGATTTTTTTATGAATTATATTTTGAAAGGTATATATATCCTGAAAGGTATATGTATCCTGAAAGGTATATATATCCTGAAAGGTATATGTATCCTAAAAGGTATATGTATCCTGAAAGGTATATGTATCCTGAAAGGTATATGTATCCTGAAAGTTATATGTATCCTGAAAGTATATGTATCCTGAAAGGTATATGTATCCTGAAAAGGCTGTATTTGATTTATAGAATGTTGATATGTTTAATTTTGTTTTATTATTGTTATTGTGATATGTTAAGAACAACAAAGAATTATTAATTATGTTATTAAATAATTTAATATGAGGTAGTTTCAATATATTATAAAGGTTAATGTTAAAGGCCAAATAGTAAAAGCGTAGGCTGAAAAACATCTGGTGTCCTCGCGGCTGGGTTTGTCCTTTATTTGTGTTTTTCGGTCGGGAGGGGGGGGTTATATGAGACGAGCCCAGACCTTTTGATAGCTTCTCTTTTAAATTTATTTTCTACTATTTATGTTGAGATATATATATAATATATACCGCACAAAGGGGCATAGAGAGATGCATGTTGGGATATACTAAAAGAGACCGTAAACGAAACACCTGGATTCGCAACATAACAAAGGTAGAATACGTTATAAAGGTGTGTAAAAGAATGAAGTGGCAATGGGCCGGACACGTAGCCAGAATATCAGACTCCCGATGGACATCCGAAATAATTCAATGGTACCTAAGAGGCATAAAGAGGCCCAGAAGAAGCCGAAGGTACGCTGGATAGATGAAATCAGGAAGCATGGCAGCATCACATGGCATCAACGAGCAAAAAAAATTAACTACTTGGAGTCAACTTGCGGAGACCTTCATCCAGCAGTGGATTGACCCTGGTTGACAATGATGATGATTATGATATAATATATGTGTAAGGGATTTTGTAATATAATTAAATATGGGCTTTCAAAGTACCCGGCGGTAAGTAATACACATCGGGCTTACGAATGAGACTGTCGGCTATAATCGGCTAACTTCGGCTTTGTAGAGCGTCGTCTTTGTCATTCATGCACGTGTTCCGTCGCGATTTGTCATTCGTTGTCAAGCGTTCTAGGGACAGAGACGACGCTCTACAAAGCCGAAGTTAGCCTATTAAGGGCGACAACCTCTTTCTTATGCCCGATGTGTATATTACTTACCACCGGGTACTGTACATTGTTGCTATCAATAAACCTATGTTTATTTATTAAAAACAATCTGTGACATTTAATTTTTATTTCATAACAAAGGAGCAGTTTTCAAAAATATTTACCGTTACCTATATTTTGTTTCCTAATGATTGCAGTGATATACTCGTATCAAGAACGCTTAAGTGCCGTTTACTTTGTCAATAAATACAAATCTTCATTACCATTATTTGGTTGGTAGGAAGATATTCATGTTTGACAAGTTTTCAACTAACCAAACGTTTCATCTTTAACTTATATTTATTTTATCACAGAAAAGGGAAATGTAACAAGAATAAAAAATAATGAATCATTACATTTGATATCTAACGCACGCAAAAATTTATACTTATTTTTTATTGTTAAGAGAAGATTGCTGTAATTTCTTGAATGAAAATGGAAACCATTAGAAAAATGAAATCGGAAAACGTCATGAAGGGAGCGCGGAATTGTTTCCCCCCCCCCCCGAATGATGTTCACCCCATGCAACAAATCACATTAACGATGGTGTATTGAAAATATTCGGGGGCATAAATATTCGCCCCCGGCCTTCCCATTTTATTTTCCCGCCTTCGGAGGTCCGATCCGCACGGGGCAGTAAACAATTTCTAGGCGGCTTGTGTATGTGGAAAGAATTAAATGGAAACACGAAGAACATAACGTTAATTAATTTCATAAAAGCTTTGTGTGTGCTTTGGTGCTTTATATTATATAAGAAAACCTTCATATTTACTTGAAAGGACCAAAAGATACTTACTATTTTATTTATTATATTCTCGAATGGATGTTTTTGGGGGTGGAATACAGAAATCGAGCTATTTCCATACATATATCACACCACAATGTTTCCTGTTGGGGTAGACATATAGAATAGAGCGCCAGACTTTCCTATCAAGAACACATATTTGGCATATTTTATTTTACATACATGTCTATTCTGATATAACTCCGACGATTTCTCTGACTTTGTAGATTTCCTTCTTTAAAAATATTCACCTAATTCAATTATACTTTTCTTGATACTGTACCACACCTTTAGCTCACATTTTTCACTGTATTTGTTTTTGTTAGCCTTTCTTCAAAACATACAGCCCTTTTATATTTGTGTGCAATTTTGTGTGTTTTGGCTGATTGGTTCATTGGCACAGCACTCACCATACTATTGGGCAGTTTATTCCAAGATCCCATAACTCAAAAGAGCAGTTAAATCATAGGAACTGTATAACAACGTATATGAATGTGGAAGAAGCTAAATATATATGTCGAGATTGAAGATTCTGGTGCTCTTTCACATATGAGATTAAATATTCTGGTGCTCTATCATATGCGAAATTGGAGATTCTGGTGCTCTATCATATATGAGATTGAAGATTCTGGTGCTCTATCATATGCGAGATTGGAGATTCTGGTGCTCCCTCATATGCGAGATTGAAGATTCTGGTGGTCTATCATATACGAGATTGAAGATTCTGGTGCTCTATCATATGCGAGATTGAAGATTCTGGTGCTCTATCATATAGGAGATTGAAGATTCTGGTGCTCTATCATATATGAAATTGAAGATTTTGGTGAGTGACAGAGTGACACAATATCATATAGTATTGATATAACGTCCTTTCTCTTCTACTTCTCCAAAAATTTCTTTAGATTCCTTTGGTCGTTACATTAGCTACACATTTACTATGTCCAACCACACATTTTTAGATCTTCACCTACCATGACTATCACTCATTCTAGATGTAATGGAAATTAAATTCGCATGATATTCAAATATATTGTGAATTTTGGTTTTGGCTTTAGCTTTGTGAAACTCCATATAAGAATCATCATCATCATTGTCAACCAGGGTCGATCCACTGCTGGATGAAGGTCTCCACAAGTTGACTCCAAATAGTTCGTTTTTTGCTTGTTGATGCCATGTGATGCTGCCATGCTTACTGATTTCATCTATCTAGCGTACCTTTGGTCATCTTCTGGGCCTCTTTGTGCCTCTTGGGTACCATTGGATTATTTCGGATGTCCATCGAGAGTCTAACAATCTGGTTACGTGTCCTGTACATTTCCACTTCATTTTTATATGTCTATGCGATATTAGAATATTTTACTTAAAATTTTCTAGTAATTCCACTAATAAAATAAATCCCCGTTACACGTGTCACAATAATTTTATTAAACATTGTATATACAAACATGACCAATAAAGCCATAAGGAAAAACAAAAATAATTAAGTAACCAAAAAATATACAAGGTTTCAAACATTTTTAAATATATATAGAAGAGGCGAAGGATGTATATTGAGGCTAGAAAGTCTGGTGATCTGTCCTTTTTGCCTACTCTAACAGGAAAGCAGTGTTATGGTATGTATATATAAAATGACTCTGTAGTACTCATATAATTACATTAATAATTATTACTGAAATGTAGATATAATATAATACAGGGAGTATCTCTTCTGGTGACTGCGAATACAATCTACACACACGTTGTCATTGCTAGGTCTTGCAGTCGAATATCCTCTCGCAACTCCAACATCAATCTTGAACTGCTCTTCCACGTCGGCCACATGATCTTCTTTAGAAAACAATCTGATCCTAGATGCGCACTCCCTCTCTCAGGTGTCTTGGATCCTGCATAGTCGCCTGGCAATGCTGACGCATGTTCGCAGCTCGCTGATTATTTCTCACACGTCTAGTCGATGAGACGGCATCAGTCCGAGAGCAGATAGCTCTCTACCCTCCACGGTCCTGAGCTTTCTGCTCCCAGTTCTCAAGCACCCCGCACGAATCTCGCAAACTGTTCTTATATCACTTTCTCTCCGAACCAACCCTTGCTAACTACTTATCCGTACAAAAAACGTTTTGAGAGCATATGATCACCCAGGCGTATGCCCACGAGCACATTAGCAACGCCACAGTTGTGGTGCAGAGGGATTCCACGCTTCGTCCTATCTCACTTGGATTATGGACCCTCGACACCGACACCTACTTGCCCCGACAAAGCATTTGACATTACAGATTTCAGTTCTTGTCATACTCGTAATCTTCCCTTAATAAGAAAATAACCCTCCAAGCCTTCATATCTCTTTAGCTCTTTATAAGATAGGTGCTATCTGTTGGTGGATATTTTAAAATTCCATTACTCACCATCGAAGATGTCTTTCAATAACCAACCATCATTCATTTAATGTCGATTGTAGGTAAAAATCTAATTAAAAAAAAATTTCAAGCACTCAAAATTAGATCCTTTGAGCTTTTAAGCTTTAAGCTTTGAAATACATATTTTTTGCTTGATAAATATTTTTTTATAAACAATTCAGAATTCTTTGCAGGAAAAGTAAATTTCAAAAAACTCGGTGATTCTTTTTATTTTATCCTAAATTTATATTTTATCACTTGAGAAGTTAAGCGAACTATTTTTAAGTGTCTAAGGCCTCAATAGTTAGAAGTTTCAAGTCTCACTTTAATTTTTCACAGGAATTTCAATCTTTTGAGCAATAAGAAGGCGAGATTGTTATGTAAGTCAAAGAGCTAAACTTTTAATGACGGACTTAAAACTTAATTCGGAGTAAATGCCGAAAAAAATAAGCTTCAACTTTGAAAAAACTGCTCAAAGTTCTAAATATCGCACAATTGTTCCCTTGATATGATTTTAAAATTGATTATTAAAAATTTATTTGATCGGTGGCATAGTGAAACTTTAAAATCACAGTTGGCAAAAGAAAAAGAAAGGAAGCCTAAATACGAGTATTTACTTAGGGCACAGATTAATTGAAACGATTTACATTCTCAATGAGATTAGCATGAATATCTTCAAAACACAAAATGTTTAAGTATTCACGAAAAATATATAGATGTAGAATAGAGTAATGACAGGATAGTGAATTCCTTCATTCATTTTTATAAATATTTATTACAGGATAGTAAATTCCTTCATTCTTATGTTTAAATATTAATGACAGGATAGTGAATTTCTTCATTATTATGATACTCCTCAATATGTATGAATACAAAATACGGAAATGTAGAATATGGTCGGTAGCCAATATTGTCTTCAGGCCCAGTAATTTATTTATTTTATAAAACTTACACTTACAGGTAGCACTTAACAAAATAAAAAGCCAAAAGAAAGATATACTACAATATAATAAAAATTAACAAAAAAGAAATAATAATTGAGTCAAAAACACTAACGCAACAAAAAAAGAGCTCTTGCCAAGTACGAGTAATTGAACCTTTTTGTTAAAAATCAATGGAGTAGGCAAGTTATTCACATCGAAAAAGTGCTATGGCGAACTGTTTGAAGTGCTAGAATTATCATAAGCAATAACAATCGCACACGATAGATATGTGCAAATATTACTACCAGACGACGACTTAAACATTTCCCTTCCTGTGCTAAAAGAATCCGCGCGTTCCGGTGCTGTGTATTCAATACACGTGTAAAAATGAGCGATTTAAAGTCAGAAAAATTAGAATATTCATAGCCAATCACTTAAATTAATTAAATTTGAAGTCAAAAGTGATAATAATTTAAATTTAATTGCTGAAAATATGAAAAAAACATCGGCTGTCGTTCATAAAACGGGCGATACGACCACCTCAAATGGCTGCCCGAAAGCTACTGAAGCGAGAAAAGCGAGCGAACTGAGATTTTATTTCTTGCATTCCCATATACCGAAGTAGAGGGAGAGTGAGACGTGAATAGCGTCGCTTCCTCACCCATAGTGTTTTTTTAGAATGAATATACCTACGTCACTCACTGGCACACATTTGATTGGATTGGTGAATTTATTCCCGATTTTTACAAAATATCTCTAATGTGGCTGATTAGTGCTAATTATTATTAATATTTTTTTTTTTCATTCAATGCGTAAATGTATTACGGAGGAATACCTAAAATCTGAACCCAGTATTTATTATATTTATAGAGACATTAAAATTTTTAGAAGCCATGTGTACTAGTTACACATCTCAGTGATGGAAGGGTTGAAGAAGCGTGGACCTTTTTTTTATTATTTGGATACCGACTAAACCACGGAAATTGCCAGGATGGTGGGGATATCGTGCTAATAGAGTTACGCATGTACGACGTAGGAAGGGACAGAGAAGAGACATGCTCATCTTCCCCTCTTTAACCTTTAAGTCGGTATGCCCGTACCGGTACGGTCTGCAATGTCATTGCAAATCAGAGTGTGACCGTACCCGTACGGTTAGGTATATAGCGATGTAATTTGAAAGTAAACACCAAAAAAGGACATTCCGGTGACATCTTTGGAATATTATCTATAAGATTTACAAGCAAATTGGCAGTTTACTACATTATCAACCTTTCGGAAATGATTTCAAAATTTGTATGACGTCACATTCATCTTATGCTTGTCTTTTGTGAGGTTGTCAACTAATCGTGCGCGCGCCAATTTCTCCACGTGGTAATAACGCAAACAAATTGTGGTTTTGTGAAATTTATCTCAATTTGTGCATTTGTTTATCAATTTCGAACTTTTTTTTATAATTTTTTTGTGTGAGGAGGTATTTAGTGACAAATTTATGTGTTCTATATGAAATATTTAGTTAATTTTATGACGATTTCGTACAAAATTGTGTAGTGAAATTTCGTTTCTTTATTAGAAAGTGACAGTTATAATTTTTGAAGTGACTTTTTTCTTTGACGTTCTTTTGTGTACTTTGTTTTTATATTATTTGATAGTGACAATAATTTATTATAGTTATAATTGAAAGTGACTTTTTTATACCGTAATTGTGATTCATAGTGACAATTTATTTTTTACTTCGATTTGGTAATAATTTAGTAAAGTTTTTTTATATCATCATTATGTCGCATTACTTGAATGAAAAAGAAATTTATGATGCTTTAGTTGAAAGTGAAGATGAGGAAGTATTCGAAAATATCGATGGCATTGAAGTGGAACGACAAGAGGGAGATAGTTATGTTGACAACAAGGCATACAAACAATATGATCACAACAAATAAAATAGACTACAGTACGGGACAAAATAAAATAAAACCTGAAGCTGTCGTGGAATATACCAAAAATATGGGAGCAGTTGACAAAGTAGACCGAATCTTGGATTTTGTTGACTGCTCTCGTAAATCATTCAAATGGTATAAAAAATATTTTTTAGGTTACATAGTGGACTGCTGCACACTAAACGCTTTTTTCTTATTTAAGCAGATAACGAAACAAAAAATATCATTTGGCGATTTTAGGGAGAGTCTCATAGCTCAAATAACCGAAAAATACCACAGACCAAGACCTTCCATATCAAGGGGAAGAATAGTTGAAGATATCCCTACACGACTAATAGAGAAACACTTCCCTTCCCCTGTTCCTCAAACAAAGGCACAAGGAAGCAGAACTCAAAGAACGTGTCATGTCTGCAGCCACCCAACAAAGCGTCCAAAATGTCGGAAAGACACTAAATTTATGTGTAAAGAATGCGATGTTGCTCTTTGTGTTTATCCGTGTTTTACTGACTATCATTCAAAAAAATATTATTAGATTGTTTATTGTTGAATTTGTTTATGTGCTGTGGCTTGTTTCTTTGTTTTATTATTTTTTATTATGTGAAACTTTTATTTGTTGTGATTTTGTTCAAACGTTTTATACTGGTACCAATGGTTGGTGACACCTGAAAACCTCGTATATATTGTATTGGAAAACCTTGGAAAATTGTAAGTTTTTCATATTTTTTTTCATATATTCATCATTATTTTACTAAATTCCACTAAACACTACTAAATTTCACACTTTTATTTATTTTTTATAAACCTTAAAAACCTCACTCCAACTGGCACGCGCATACTAAAATATCTCACTAACTTAAAGGTTAAGAGAGTGAAGGATAGATTGGAATAGAAATGGATAGAAAACAATAGAGACCTGCTCCAATAGAAACATTTGTTGTTTATAATCTTGGTCAGAAAAATTGTGAAGCGAAAGTTCCAGACTTTGAATCTGATTACCAATTAATTACCACTAAAGTACTAAAAATCTTATTTCTTTAAGATCACTGAAGAAGTAAAAATATTACTTATTAATTACCACACAAGTACTAAAAACTTAAATAAAGCGTTATTTCTACAAATGTCGTCTTATAGATCACTAAATCATTTAAAATGTTTCTTATTATGTAATTAAAATATAACTTATTATTAATCATAAAAGTACTTAGAACATTGAACTGTTATTGATCATGATCACCATCACCAGCCTACATTCATCCACTGCAGGATATAAGCCTCTCCAAGTCGTTTCCAAGAAATCCTGTCCTTTGCCTATTGTTGCCACGTAATCGCTGCTTGCTTACGTATTTCGTCTACTTAACGCACATTTGGTCTTCTTACAGACCTTGTTTTGCGTATTGGGTACGACAAAATTACTTGATACATCCAACGATGGTCTGTTGTTCGAGCGACGTGCCCAGCCCACTTCAATCTTTTTGCGAACTCCCACATATCCACTCATTGTGTTTGCGGTCTCCTCTAGTATAACCTAGCATGCCCCTTCCCATGCTGCGTTGTGTTGTCTGGAGTTTTAGTATCATTCGTACAGGAAGAGTCCATGTTTTCCATCCATATATTAGTACTGATTAGATGTGTAGGAATACCTACCTAAATAAATAAATAAATAATTGTTAAACACAATTATTTAAATTAATTATTGTCAGATAGTAAACATACAGGGTCAATGACCGATGAAGAATTCAATGATTGTTACACACTATGAACAACGACAATATTTACTATTTACAGCGTCTGCAAATTGGCTAGCCATCTCCAAATATAAATAATTAACCTACCGCCAGTCCATGCGCTAAAGCAAGGCAGATATATATCGCGAATGTATTTACCCATTGGTATAAATTACTCGGACGCCGAGAAATAAACATATTAGTATTGTCATTCATTCAGCTGTCAAGACTTGTATTATTTATTTACCCACGGTCCACTTATCGATTTACATCCGCATTCCTGAGTCTGTACTCATTGACTACAAATCAAGATCATCACGCGTATAAAAATAAGCAATCCGCTATATTGATGATTCTGTACGAGAAGTAATGTAGAATCAACTAAAACGAAGATAACGATGTCGATATCAAAATCATCAGCACGTCCTAATAGGACACATGCTACACTGATCAACATCGTTACATTGGCGACCCCGAAAGAAAACCGAACACGTACATCGACGAACTACACCATCGTTACATTGGTGATCCCGAAAGAAAATTGAACATCGCCACATTGGTCATCGCCACAGATGCATTGGTTAAATACCTTCCGTTTGAGACAGGCTGGAAGATTGCTCTTAAAATTATTGTCCAGGAACTCCAAGCTAGTTTTGCTTTTCTGATTATTTCATTTAGAGTGCGATCCTCAAATGAAATACTTTGTTTTTAGTAGATCCTTCCGTGGTTGCAGTCCTAAGACTGGTTTGCAGCAATTTGAACTCTTCTCCTCCATTCCCCCCTGTCCTGTGCGGCTCTTTTTAAGTCTGTATATGTTGAGCAGCGCACGTCCACTAGTAGTAGACAGTTTAGTAGATATAGATTTGTTATAGATATTATTCTATGATTCTGACCGAGTTACAAAATTATGCTTAAAAGGTCAAGCAACACAGACGAAAACTTTTTTCCCCGTTCGCCGTTGAGAACCATCATCTTATCAGCCCTTTGGCTTTGTTTTCTATCGCAACACGTTTTTCAATATTTTTCGTAATTCTTCAATCATCTAAGAATATACTTCCCAAATAGCGAAATTTCTTTACCCTTCTGAGACTCATCAGGATATAAATATAACTATGTTAAGGATTCAATGGCTAAGAATTTATCATGTTTTGAAAACTCACACTTTCTACAAAGTGGATTGGCGTTATATTTTCTCGAATGGGTTTTGCGTACAATATGGAATTCGCGGTCGCTGACAATAGAAAACACTTTTTCGTTAACATTATTTTTGTTCCGCCGAAACCAATAACTTAGAATAAACGGCAAAGCGGTGGCTCCAGCAGAATAATAGTGCCATATATATGCAGTTGATTGAAGCGAGCCGAACAATTGAGCCGTTTGTAAGGGATATTTATTTATTCTAATGACTAATTTTGAAACAATTGTTTACAAAGGTACTTGGTCATAGGAACAGCCCCAACCTATTTAATTTCAAGACTTATATAATATGAACAATTTTTAAAATAGTAAACAACAGATATGGCTATCAAATTAATATCTTCCAAACTGACAATACAATAAACTAACAAACGTGGTATAGTCGGTAAGACACCTGTCTCTTTTTGGTTGATTTCAAACTTTGTCTCTTTATATTCAAGTCCCTTAATGAAATGTCTCTATCGTGTCTTTAGAATATGTGTCTAAGAGATGTTCCTTCGAAGAGAAATATAACTTTTAGGTCGATTTATTTTCTATCTAATAAATTGGATGTTCCAAATCAATCTAATAGGGCGGAGTATTATGATAAAGCTTTTTCCGTTGCTGGTTTTGCTGCGTGGAATGGTTTGTCTTCTTATATCAGAGACATGGGTGACGTGTGCAGCTTTAAGAATCACTTTAAGACAATGCTTTTGGTGGATTTTTGTGAATTCGTATGGCACACCTCTACATATCCATATTGGCAATGTATTAAAGACCGTGGCTAGAAGACAACACTTTTAAACCGCATTTATTGAGTTTTCGAGTTTAAAACCTTTGAATTAGGTAATAAGCTTGCAGTTCGTCATCATTTGATTCCAAAAAGCTTGAAGAATCGTTTGACTTTTTTGAACACATTAAAATAACTTATACATTTTTAACAAACTTTCATAAAATCTCATAAATATAATTAAGGGTTATTATCAAAAGTGTATTAAGCATATGAAAATAATAATGACATTACATCACAAAATACGCGTATATCATCAAGCAGTACTAACATTGTATATATTTTGTTATTAATTGGCAAACCACACAAACTAGGATGATTTCTGCCATCAAATTCAAGTCATTATGCAATTATATGAGTCAATATAACAAAAGTATTTTTTTAAATGATAATTCTAGACAATTGAAAGTTTCAGCTTATTAAGCAGAAAAAATTTAACAATCGATCTATGAGTGGAAAAATTTCACGAATAAAGAAGAAAGGCAACATTCCTTGAACGCAGCTAAGATACGGATTTTAGTAAATCAAATCTGTCTCGCAGAGGATAGCTAAAAAATATATTATCTATAGTTTCATCATCCAGACCACATTTGCAGCCGAGATTCTCCACAATACCCCTTATGTAAACAACCACGCAGTGACCTGTCCACGAATGACACATGACGAACACTTCCATCTTGTTCATTCTTATTATATTAAACCATGGTTTCAAAGGGGTAGTTTGTTGGATTGATTTATATCTAGAGCTCTTACATACACCAGTCTTATCACAATCCAATGCCCATCAGTGCCAAGTATAATGTTTAATTATATTTGAAAGATCAGCCACTGGCTGTGAAAAATTAGATAAGGGACAACCGGCAGAACATGCTTCCTTTGCCTAGGAATCAACACACTCATTACCAACACACTCATTACCATAGATACCAACATGTGAAGGAATCCAAGCCAGATAAACACCTTGTTTTTTTTATCAATTGAAATTACTTGGCTTTGATTAAGCGAAGAATTTCGTTGACTTAAAATTATATTAGCTTTAGCAGATTTTTTTAAGAAACAATCAAGTGCACAAGATTAAAACAAAAACCACAGAACCCTTTATCTTACATATGCTAGGGAAATGAATATTTAATTAATCCAAATAGAAGATAATTTTTTATTCATATAAATATTAAATCAATCTAAACAGTTGCTTTGTAATTATAACTACTGCTATTTTTTTGTATCTAAATATAAGACAAAGTTTTCTTATATTGTCAATAATTTTAACTATTCTTACTAACTTGTCTTATGTATTTGTTCGTTAGACACTATCGTGTGGAAGATTAATGCAATAAATAAATAAATCTTACATGTTGAGAATATAACAGCGTGTAAAGACTTCAACAGCCCGACACATGTATCGCACGTGAGAATTGTTAACATAAGTCTTAAACTAGACTGAGAGCCACGTGAAATCATTATTGTCTTTAGCACTAGTAAGCGAGTCTTTGTGTTAAGAACCACTGGAGTAGGTACATAACTCACAGTTCATCATTGTGTATGTTTGCAACACTTTTGAACGTCATAAGGCAACAATACTGCCACACGTACTCGACTAGTGCGAGTATTGTTACCTTATATTTTTTTATAACAGACCGGGGACTTCATATATTTTTTTGTTTTCTGGTATCAAAATCTAGCCCAAAACCTCTGTTTGAAAGTCAAGCGTTTTACCAACAAGGGCACATTTAATCTATTTAAAATGACAAATTTAATTGAATTTCTCCAAAACTCTTAAGTACACTTTCGTATTTCTAATATTTTTCCCTTTTTATTCTCAATCAAATTCAGTGAAGCAAGGGCATGGGTGTTTGATGTTTGAAGGAAAAATGAGAAAGCTTACAAGAAGTGTCCCAACCACCCTCACCCCTCGAGGGGTAAGTTTAAGTGATTTATTGTTCTTGCCGGAAGTTGTTGACAAGCATAGTGACTACCCTCCGCAACACTCAACCCTCAACACCTAACGCACCCTCACTATCAGGGATGGAAATCTTCGGAGCATTTTATTAATCCCGGTTTTTCGCGTTGATCCCGGAAGAAAATAATTGTAATTATGCAACAGGGCTGAACTTCATCATCCCCTCAGAATGTTTGAACTCGTTTACTCTGCAGAATATTTAGACAAGTACCTCACTCTATTTGGGTAAACATATGATTAAGTAAATAGCGAAAACTGGACTGAATACTCGACAGAGCATTTGTTAAGTGTAAATAAAGTGATCTATGTGTAAATATTGACTTCTCGTACGAGTAAGAGACCGTTTGCTCGGTCAAATACTTGCCATGTGTAAACAAATTATTGCACTTCATTTTTAATCAAAATCACTTGAACAACAATGTTTGAATATATCATAACATATTAGTACGTGAGTTACTTATTAATTTATTAGGCAATCTAGTGGTCTTATTACCAGGAAACAAATATTTTAGCCAATCAGGGGAAAGTATATAAATGAAGTTTCATAATCGAAAAAATTATTCAATTTATTAATAATTTGTAGTAAATACGTTTTTCTAACTATAATAAAAAAATGTGCTTTTTTCAAAATAATGCTAACAATATATACTTTTCTTCTTTAAGAAACGTTATTTAAACATTACTAAATACGTTTTTTAAACACATGCAAATACGGGAAACTAGCTTGTCTAATAACCGTAGTCACCACCTTTCTATCCCTACGCTTAACCTAGATATACTGTTTATTTAAAAAATAAATCAGTCAACAATTGTCAGAACATCAACAAAGAACATTATTAAGGAGAGTCTGCTCTCTGAACAGCACAATATAAATCATCATTTTATTATTATTATTATTATTAAGTCCATGAAGAATATAAATGGAAAACGAAATATGCTAAGGAGGAAAAAAAATTGAGAATGAAACGCCTAATATTGCTAATATGAAGTTAAGATTTTTTTCAATCGTTTTCCAAGTTTGTTTCAAGTTTCAATCTCGTTCAAACTACCAGAAAATATTGACGCTTTAAGTGAAACAACTTCGTGACCTAGTTGGTTTGACGCTTATCTTTGATCCCGAGGGTAACGAGTTCGATTACAATTGGAAACAATTTAATAAAAGAATCTAAACTGATTTTCATTTATTCATCTTTGTTATAGTATATTATTGGTGCATTGTAAGAGATTTCTACGTGGCATTAAACATGCCAAGTAATACAGTAAAGATAACAGAAATAATGATATTTATAATTGATAATTATTAATTTGGTCGTCATTACAAAGCTCAAAACATTGATATTTACACCTATAAGTAAAAGGAAAAAGTGAGGTCTTTTGAAAAAAAATACAATAGATGCGTGAGACTCTCGCGCGGTAGAAGTGAAACTTCTTAGCTCATAGGAAAAGTTGATTTTATGCATTGCTTTTTTTCCATTTGTTAACGATTTTTTTTTTTAAGAATAAGGAAATGGTTATGTGGAATTTAATTCAAGAAAATCTTTCTTACTTAAATAAAAAAAAGTTATGTGGAATTCAATTCAAGAAAATCTCTCTTTATTAAATTAAAAAAATTTTTTTTTTTTTTTAATAATAATTTTAATAACAATATAATACACTTAATAATACACTTAATAATATTAAGTTTATATTTTTTTATTTAAAATATATTAATATTTTACCGTTATTATTTATTATTAAATTAATTATTTTTAAATAATCAATAAATTATTTATTTATAATTATATTATTTTTATTATATTATTAATAATATATGACATTATTTATTAATTATATTATAATATAATAACAATATAATTATTAACATTATAATAACATATGTTTATTATTATAATTATATATTAAATATAAATTATATACTGAAATAATATTAAAATAAATATTAAATATAATAAAAAATAAAATAATTTGATATAAAATAAAATTAAAATAAATATTAAATATAATAAAAAATCAAATAACTTGATATAAAATAAAATTAAAATATGTTAAATATATTAATATGTAAATAATACATAGCAAAAAATATTTTAATTTAATAATAATAATTTTAATAATAAAAAATAATTTTATTAATAATATAATGCACTTAAAATATTATTAATAATAAATCATTATTAATATTTAAATAATAAATTATAATTTATTAATAAATAAAATATTTAATAATTATAAATAATAATTTAATAATAATATAATACACCGTTTCACTTTTCGTGACGTTCAGGCCAATTTATCCTACCGCGCCAATCACTTCAAAAAAAATATTTATATTTTTTTTGTCAGGAAACGGGAAGATTATAAAACTATTATACGTTCAACAATTTTAGCAAAATATTATATAAGTAGAAAAAAAAGTTCATTTTAAAACAAACTTTAAAAAATAACATATTTTGGATTCTACTTGGCACACAACAGCACGTTAGTACCAACTAAATATGCGATATATGGATGAGCAATAAAATATATATAAAAGTACGAGTATATTAAATTATTCTGCTATTTAGGTAGATTTTCACAGATGATGGAAAAGTTAAAAGAGATATCGAATGGCGGGAAGTGGTGGAAAACAAGGTACATTGGAAAATAAAACATATTTATTCAAACTGGACAATGTCAAAACATGCAAAGATAACATAAAAGTCCACAATAGTACCAACTTTGACGAATGAAAATATATCGTGGACGTAAAAACATACTTACTAAAAGGAGATGAATAAATGTTGCATAAATGCGTGCACTTACGTGCACTGTTGCGTACACTGTTGCAGAAATGCGTGAGAATACATGGATTAACTATTTACATAACAGAATAGGGAATGAAGTGATTAGGAATAAATGAGAACTTAAGACTGATTGATGCCTTAATAAGATGAAGAAAAACGCTCTTAAATGGTTTGGGTATGTAGAATGAATGTTGAACGTGTAGAATTTGCCCACAGTTTTGGGATGCGTGCCAAAACCAATATTGGATGAAGGTGCGCGGGTCGCATGTCTATATTTTATAACGCGAAATCAAACTCCTCGCACTTCATCACTCCAGACAGACCAAAACATTCATCCCACAATATACCGCACACAATCATAAAGAAGAAAAAAAATACATTTATGCAAAAATAGAAATATTATATAAAACAACAACAAAAAAACAACACACTCAAGAGCTCTTCCACAAGTCATTCCTCTTGCAAGTCCAAGCACTCAAACTCCTGTCGCAATAACAACCACGCTCCGATCGACTGCCTTAACTGTTTTCGTCCCTTTATCTTGCATGTCATGGGAGCTAAATAGGCATATGTCTTTAGGCAAAAGATGTTTTAACTCTAGGGATGGTGAACATTTGATCAGTTGCCATGTGTGTCATGTGTCTCTGCTGAGTCGGCACCTTCCCTTCCTCTCGATATAAATATAATTCACATTATATGTATGTCATATTACATAAATAATTAAATAAATAAAAATAAGTTTTGTTTTGGATACTCATAACGCTTAAGATACTCGTATAAAGACGTAACACACATTTTAATTTTAATTTTTTTATCTATCTATATAATATATTATCATTATTTTGAGTCACATATAAATAAGATTTTTATATAAATCTTCTATGTGTCGAAAATCTAGTGTGTCGCAATTTATAACTAAGTTTTATTGTTAATATCTTCAAGATTTATAAAAAAATTGTTCATAGGTCGGACATATCACTAGTGGACCGCGTGCGGATCACGAGTTGGCCATGTCTAATGTAGAAAGAATAAAAACTAGAAATGTGTGGTAGGATCAAGTGAATAATATTTTTTTAGAAATCGTAGAACTTGTAAGAGGTGATTGGATGTAGAGGAAACGAATGTTGTGTATCGCTATAGTAACGTCAGGCACCTATCCTCTTTGCTTATTTTGACAAGAAAACTGCGTCATAGTGTGTTTACCATATATGTATTTATCTTAACGCTGAAGGAGTTGAAAAAATATTCGTGTTGTCAAATCTACAATAACAACTTCGAAATAGTCTTGTTAATTCATATTTTCTTAGAGCAATATATTACGTGCCATATAATTGAAAGCGCTAAATTCTTTGGCAAACAACTTAATAATGCCATGACTTTAATTCCGCTATTCAAAATATTAAGATTTTAAAGAAAACAGTTGGATTTGAAATTTCTCTACTATTTATTTAAGTATTGTCATTATTTTAATCTTCGCTCTGCACGACAAGGAATGGGAGCAATTTTATTATGTTTTTAAGAACATATGATACAGGTTAAGTTATATAGATTTACTGAAAATAGCCGAAGTTAAAGAAGTTAAACGTGACAATTTACCACAAAAATCCAAACATTTCCGGCTGGAGTAATTTAGATTGTGGATGGAGAGATCTGAGAAAAAAATGTAAGAAAATTCCTTGTTTTATACCATAGTGGATTTATTTACATTTATCTATAATTATTTGTTTTATTTTCAATTCAATTCATGTTTTTTTAAATTGTTCTAGCTGGTCTCATTTTATCAAGCATTATTATTAATATTTTTAAAGAATAGCTATGACCGAAATCATAGGTATCCTTTTACCCTCAAACACTAGGCGGAAAAAGTGGCTGTGTCGTTCAAGGAGAGTAGCACAGCGCGGGGTTCGAACCCACGACCTTGCGTACGGAAGTTCAATGCGTTACCGCACCTTATTATGATGGGCCTTGCACCTTATTATAATACCAAATATTTATGCTCGTGTTTCCACTACATTTATTCTGCTCACATTACTCCCTTTCAATATGCAAATTTCATTTTTATTAAGAATCGAACCCTTATAGGAGTCAAGCATCTTACCAACTAGACCAGGAAGGATTTAATTAATTGAAGTAAAAGTATTCTTGATAAGTATTCAAGCGTTTAAAAAAATAAAACAGGAAGTTATTCAAAACAAAATTAAGCCATGAAAGGGTTGTCCACCTTAAAAACCACCCCAACATTAGCAAACCCATTAAGCCTACTCCGTTAGTCCCCTCTTTAACGGCCTGATGGTCAATGAAATTAATCAGCTAGCCAGGAATATTTAGCGAGGGAACAAATCTTCCTTGTTTCGCGATGGAATAAATTTATCACTCTTTGTTTAAAAATTAATATCACAGTTAATTTATTACGATAAGAAGTGTTAGCGATGCCATTAATAACGGTTTCATTCCCTGTAAAGGTAAAATAATTGGATCTCTCAAAAAATGAAGTATTGAAATATTAATTTACTATTTCTTGTCAAAACGTCCAGATAATAATAAACTTTGTTTCTCTTCTAGATAGATTCAGTACAACTGATTTGCGATTTTATGTTTAATATACGAGTTCTAGAATCTTCTGTTTTGTTCTATTATAAATACATAGTTTCAAATGTTTTTCGTAGCTGTTGAATTGTAGAGTTAAGTAGCCTTCAATAAGAGTTGACTTTTAGAAGGCTTTGAAGGCTTACTCTTCAGGGTGATGGCAAAAAAACATTACCGAATATGTCATCGTCCTGAAGTTGAATTTTGCAACGCCTTCGAAACATTGGTCATCATAGAAAACTAACTTTCGATTCGATTTCTTTGTCTTCAAATAAATTAATTGTCCCAAATCGATCTAATAGAACAAGGTATTAGGATAGAGATTTTGTCATTGCTGGTCCTGTGGCGTGGAATGGTCTACTTCTTAGTGTTAGAGATACGGGTGTGTAGTTTTGGGAATCATTTTTAGAATGTCTTATCAAAGTTATGATAGTATATGTAGACTACACACTTACACTACACAAAATCTAAATCCAAAGCCAAACGGACTACAAAGGTTTTTTTTCAGTCCGTCTTCCCTTTGTAAGTGTTCTATGAATTCCTTACAAAATATGTTTTTCTGAACATATGCAGTTATGAATAAGTCTAGTACCCGGCGGTAAATAATACACATCGGGCTTAAGAAAGAGACTGTCGGCCATAATCGGCTAACTTCGACTTTATAGAGCGTCGTCTCTGTCATTCATACACGTGTTCCGTCGCGATTTGTCAGAGACGACGCTCTACAAAGCCGAAGTTAGCCGATTATGACCGACAGTCTCTTTCTTAAGCCCGATGTGTATTACTTACCGCCGGGTACTATACCTCCTTGAATAACCACAGCTACTATCTTCCTATTCTTACACTCAATTGATGTGTATTAATTTTATGAAATATTAAATCTGATAATAAAAGTGCGTTAGAGCTTAGAGTTAGAGCGCCCTTTTGAAGAGCTTATTATCTAAAAGGTGCTATATACATAATCTTTATACTGGTATTTCAAAAGTCCCCTAGTGATTTTAAAAAATTCAATATTTTTTATGATTCATAAATAGTATTATATAATAAATACGAGTACATTTCAACATGTTTTATTGTTCATAAATTGTTTTATACATACATTTCAAAAAAAAATATTGATCATGAATAGTTTTATACACACATTTCAATTTTTTTTTATTATTCATACATATTTTTATAAAAATCACACATTTTTACATGAAAATTGTTGAAAACAACCCATAAATAAAGTAGTGTTCGAATTTTCATACATTATATAACTATTTATGAATAATGAAAAAATGAAGAAATTATAATTTCTATTTATGAATAATGATTAATGATTATGAATAATGATTATTAAACTATTTATGAATAATGAAAAAAATATGAATTATGATTATTATGAATAATGATTATTAAACTATTTATGAATAATGAAAAATGATTATGAATAATGATTATTAAACTATTTATGGATAATGAAAAAATTATTATGAATAATGATTATTAAATGATTATGAATAATGATTATTAAATGATAATGAATAATTATTATGAATAAAAATAAATGTAAATGATTATGAATAATGATTATGAATAAAATTATGAATAATGAATAATGAAATTATGAATAATGAATATGAATAATGAATAATGAAATTATGAATAATGAAATTATGAATAATGAATATGAATAATGAATAATGAAATTATGAATAATGAAATTATGAATAATGAAATTATGAATAATGAATATGAATAATGAAATTATGAATATGAATAATGAATAATGAAATTATGAATAATGAAATTATGAATAATGAAATTATGAATAATGAAATTATGAATAATGAAATTATGAATAATGAATATGAATAATGAAATTATGAATAATGAAATTATGAATAATGAAATTATGAATAATGAATATGAATAATGAAATTATGAATAATGAATTATGAATTATGATTATGAATAGAAATAAATGTAAATAAATAAAAATAAATTATTATGAATTAAAAATGATTATGAATAATGATGATTATGAATAATGATTATTGAACTATTTATGAATAATGAAAAAATGAAGAAATCATAGAAATTATAACTCTTATGTGACTTTTGGGGTATTCCGTATTACTATTACCACATATTGCAAAAAATTTCTTGCGGTTACAACTATATGTTTTTAATTTTTATAAAGAAAACGTAACGAAGTCCTTCGAGTTAAGTAGTTTTTTCCTATTTAATTAAAATAGTTTTTTTAACATGCCGGCCTACTTTAAAACATACTAAAAATTCCAATGATTTTATTTTCTTTTTTAAATCAAACTTTTTTCAATGCTCATCACTATTAAGGAATATTTTTATAATTAATTACGTGTTTTTCTTGATGCGAGGCTTTGGAAATTGGAAATTATATATAAATTTTGTTATTTACAAATGCCCCATCCTACCAGAGTCTCAACGCCCCCAGATTTACGAGTATTTGACAAGTGTATGCCAGAGATATAGCGATTCACGAAAATATTGAAGGACATTCTTAATTGATACCATTCTCAGATTCCCTTTTGTTACTCTCAATGAATATTATTTCCAAATAAAAATGTATCATTACACACTAAGATTTCTCTCATTATTATCAGAAACAAAAGGCCGTCAAAGACATTCAAAAGACAGGAATCGGCAACTGGTTTTTTTTTTCAAATAACACATTAATGTATTTATTTTATAACAATGTATGTTTTTTTTATTTCACCAATTAAAAAGGCTAGAAGAGCAATATTTAAATCAGATTTTTTAGTACGGATGAATATAAATACAACTTGTCAAAAATTTTAAACGTTTACTTGCATCATATACAAAATATATCAAAGATCAGTACGCATATGCATAACAACTTACCACACATAAAATACTATTTTGAGACAGGTCAAGGTTCAGGTAATCAAAAACCCCTTAAATAAAATTTTTTTTTAATAAAATATGCATACGTATAATAAATTAATCATATGTTGTTTATAGTTAAGGCATTAACGTTGTGGAGGCTTCAGGGGAGCACAAACAAGACTTGTTTGTGCTCCCCTGAAGATGAGGTGAAAGCCTTGAAACCGGTAGGGTTATACCGTCACAAAAAGTGGAATAAACAGTGTTTGATAAAAATAAATTACAATAAATTAATAACATATTCACAGCTGTTTTAACGTGTTTATTATTTTTAAACTTCGTTGACCAGTATACAGTGTGGCGATATTTTTTTGATATCTTCCAATCAACCATACAATTGTTTTACAAAATAATATATTTCAACCAACCATACAATTGTTTCACAAAAATAAATGAAAGATGAAAAACAGTATACATTATGGATGTACAGAAAATAAACTATGGCATATCAAAATAACTTAAATTTTGCTTTCACTGTAATATATTTATTAATTCATTTAAAACTTTTAACGCAAATACAATCTGACGGGTTTATTTCCAGGCAGCAATCTCTTCCAACCAACCAGTCAAAAGTAAATGAAGCAAGTTACATGATTGCATAAATCATTCAGATTACTATCCATCCCCACGAAATCCATAAACACATACGTGAGTATAAGCCCACGAACCCCACAAAGACGGACAATCACCCGAACATTATTTTTCATGTAAAGTGAGATATCATCAATCAAAAGGAAAGGAAGGGATGGTTGAGAGGAAAGGAAAAGAAAAATCAGGAATGAAACACGTTATTTTACTGACTGGAAATTAAGAGTTTTTTCAGTCGCTTCTTAAAGCATGCCAAGGACGGAGCGAGTCTTATATTGGTTTGTTACTGATTCCAGAGTCTCACTGCATGGACAGTTAAAGACGACGTAAAAAAAGAGAAGCGGTGAACTGAAAAGGCCAATAAACAATCTCTGTTTGAGCGTAGCGCTAATGCATGATTGGAAAGACGCTGAAAATTTATTATGAAACATATAGAAAAAAAGTATTTGAGATTGAAACTTATATTCTTGTTAATCCTGGCCTGTCTCACGTGTGTATTATACGAGTATGTGTGGTACATAGCTTTCATATACGTACTGTTTTTCAATACGAGTATTTTGTGTATGATTCATGTTAACTTTTTAAACTTTTTATTGATTTTGTATTCTTCTTCCTAGTGTCATGTCAGTTCCCTCCAACGTTGAATATCACTTGAGAGTAGACATCTTTGTCCCCGGCAGCCCGAAAAAGATCCCCAATGCCCCTTATGCCAGTACAATCACGTATATTGCGAAGTCAGGAGATTTGCCTCCTGCCAACACCTCTTCGGCCTTATATTTTGCCTTGGATGATCAGGTGCAGTAATTTGTACTTTGCTACTCTAAGTACATGACCCAAGAAAAACACCTTTCGAATTTTAATATAAGTCAGCAGCTCTCTATCAGCTTTGGCTTTTTGAAGAACCTTTATGTTGCTGACCATATCCGTCCAGAGTATCCGTAGCATTCTCCGGTGCATCCACATTTTGAATGCTTCCAGTCGATTCATACTACCAACTTTGAGGGTCTATGATTCCACTCCATGCAATAACACTGACCAAACGTAGCATTTGACTAATCGTTGTCGTGTTTCAAGTTTAGATTATCATCGCAGAATACGCTTCTCATTTTATTAAAAACCGCACGAGATTATCCAATTTTGCACTTGACTTATGTTTTGTATTCATGTGTACTTAAATTCTAGGTGGAATTTTATTCAAGTTACTATTTTAAAAGATCGATAAAGGGGCGTGCGTTGTACTTAATAAATATGAATTATTCTTAGTTCCACTTTTTTAATATATAAAGTGAATAAATAAATAATTGATCCTTAATAGTACTCAAATCAGAACATAATTTATACTATGAATATTTTGAAGAAATTAATATACCTGTTTCTAAACAGCGCAGCGTATTTCAAAGCTTGCCGTTCCCTATTTCGATATATAATTTCAAAGCTCGACTTCTCAAATGGCTATTGAAGGAATTATATCAAATATAATGAAATTCTGTTTTTGTATCAAGTAAATCATTGATGAAATCCAGTTCGATTCGTGAAATTTTATACCACCCCACGCAATTTATCACAAAACACGTGTATTTCAATTAAAAAACTGAAATTTTAATTAAACTAAACGTAAATAAACTTTTAAGAATTCTTTTTTTATATAAATTTACTTCGAAATAGGAAAAATGTTCTTGACAATATTTAACTTAATAATTTACCTCTAAAGGAGTATGGCCGTATGGTGTACGGCGAGTGAATGTTTACCTCAAGAGAGTATGGACGTACATGGTACGTCCGATATTTTATTCCCGAATACATGAATTTATCCATAAAACGGACATGACTCCAATGTTTTTATCTATTCAATTATTTTGTATATGGCGGCCGCAATTACGTTATTTATATTGCTTACAAAATCATTTTTTTATTTTGCTTACAAAATCTCACTCGCTTAGAGGAAAATATTTTAAATTCACTCGATATTAAAGATCAATGCCTATAAAATATGTTTTTGTGCAATATTGAATCCATAATAACACGTCGTCGTTGCTGGGCCTCGTAGTCAAGGTTTCCAATAAGAAAGCGAAGCTATGCTGTAGAGTTTCTTTTTAAGTGAGTGTGCTACTGCACACCAGCAAACTCACCGGCCACACCGCTGTACTGGAATCGATAGCACACCGAAATGAAACGATCAAAGCACACGAGTATGTTTTTTTTTTAAAGAATTGACATTACTGAAGTCATAGGTATTAATGTACCCTTTGAAAAATAGTCAGAGAAAATATCTGTGTTATTCGAAGGGAGCAGCGCAACGCGGGGTTTAAACCGATGACCTTCCGCACGGAAGTCCAGTGCGTTATCGCACGGTCTTACACATAATAACTACGTAATGTGTGGTGTACCTACAGGAACTCCTCCATAGCCAAAGTTGGTACTAGACAGTTACGGGTTTGAATTCCTTTGGTATTCAAAAAAATTAAAGTGATTAAGTCTGGTTTTTACTTAAAGTCTCTTTGTGGTTGGTTGGAACAAGTCACTATACGGCAATAAGCCCACCAGGATGTACTGTATATAACGAAAAAGTAATCCAGTACAAGTATAGAGTGGTACGAGTAGTATGACAGAGTTGTTGCCTATGAAAGTGTGTGTATAAAACATGCATACACTACACTCCACCTAAAGCTGAATGTGTTAATATCACATATCGGAAGATCTAAAAAGGTTTCTTTATTGTTTATCTTCCCATAGTAAGTTTTATTTAATTTTCTTACAAAAAATGTTTTTCTTTTTAAATACATCCAGATGCGGGGAAGTCCCTAATTTAATGGCCGAAGTCACCACCTCCCTATACTTGCATATATATCAAACTTTTTTTTTAATAATATTTTTAATCTGCCAATAATAATGCCTTCAAATCCCAAGCGCCCTTGAGGTGAGTCAGTCTAAACGACGTTCTATAAATTGTCTATTTATTGTTATTTTTTAATCGAATACACTTTAGTACTATAAAGGAACTTTAGAGACGAGTAAGAATAGTTTTATTTCTTATGGCGCTTTCTCAAACTTTCTCCTTGTACAATACCTCGTTTATTTGTTTCATATTTCTTCAATTTTCGTCATTCAGCTATCTCAAAATTGTTATTTTGACTTAAGAATAACTTTCATTAAAGGTGCGATATCATATTTTGAATAAAAACAAGAAGACACCTTGGAAAATTTTACAAATTCTTAGCGCCCACTCTATCAGAAGAGATTTTTTACAATAAAGACATTTTTTTGTCTATTTTATTCATTCACAAATGAACTGTCGTTTTTTGTTCTTATTTCTTTTTCATTTATTTGACGAAATTCTGTATGAAATACTGGCAAACAAGGAACCTGAAATATTTTGTGAATTTTATGTTATATTTCATTGAAATATTTAATTTAGACACAGAATTCGCCAAATAACTCCTCCAATTTATATGTGATGGTGAATTTCAGCGTCTATTCAAGTCATCTGTCATTTTAAATTTTCTCAATATATAATATTCATAAAATACTCTTTTCCATTCAGAATGAATTCAGTACTAGTGATTTTGTAAATCGATTTTTTTTACAAAATCGTGATAGTCGATATTTTCAATCATTTTCTATATTGAGAAAAGTTACAAAACACAAATATTCCATAACATATCGCGTTGATATATAAATTAAACTTTTTATCACAATTATTTCACAAAATTATTGTTATACATATCATTTGCCAAATTGTTGTTACTGCTTTTTTATTGTATTTTATGTTACCAAAGTAAAACATATTTAAAAAATCAATCAACTTACACTTATTTAAGTTTGAATCACTATAATTAAAAAAAAAACTATGACATTTGTGGTCCAGTTAGTAAGATATCTGTCTTTCAACTCAGAGGGCACGGATCCGATTTCGTTTGGTGTAAGCAAAGTAATACATGTGCAATCAATCATCTCTAACTTAAAAAAGTTTGAATGATGAATATGAAAAAAAAAATTATTTAAGGGCACTTAAAGATATTTGTAATAAAACAATACAACGATTCCTTAAAGATATTTGTAATAATATTAGGTCCTTACATATGAAATTGGCGTTTTGTTTGGGAGGAACATAAAGTTGATTTTTTTTTAGTATAATATATTTATTTAATCAAAGTATGTACCATTGCTATCTATGCACTTTTGCCATCTCATAGGTAGTTCATCGATCCCTTTACTAAAAAAACCATTCGGACGGGAATCAATAAAATCTTTGAAGTCGGTTTGGACTGCCCCATCGGAGTTGAATTTTTTCCCTTGCAAGAAGTTATCCAAATTTCGAAAAAAATAGTAATCTGTTGGGGCAAGGTCCGGAGAGTACGGTGGATGTCTTAGACATTCCAATTGAAGCTCTTCTAATTTGGTAGCCGTCTGTTGTGCAGTGTGTGGTCTAGCGTTATCATGAAGCAGCAGTGGCCTAGAGCGATTAACCAGCCTCGGTCGTTTAGCAGCTAGCTTTTCCATCATGGTTTGCAGTTGCTGACAATAGACATCTGCCGTAATCGTCTGGCCAGATTTAAGAAAGCTGTAGTGAACGGCACCAGCACTAGTCCACCAAACGCTCACAAGTAACTTTTTTGGAGTCAATTTTCGCTTGGGGCATGGTTTGGCTGGTTCGGCAGGGTTCAGCCATTGCGATGAGCGCTTCCGATTATCATACAGGATCCACTTTTCATCACAGGTAATGATTCGATTCAAAATCGCTTCATTATTGTGCCGGTTGAGTAATGCAACGCAGCAGTCAACGCGCGTTTGTTGATTTGCTTCACTCAATTCGTGAGGTACCCACCTTTCAAGCTTTTTCACCTTCCCAATTTGCTTCAAGTGAATTAAAACAGTTTTATCACTAACACCGCAGCCTGCAGCTAACTCGGACGTGGTTTGCAATGGATCCGCTTCCACAATAGCCTTCAATTCTTCATTATCAACTTTGGTCTCCGGCCGTCCACGGGGCTTGTTCTGGAGGTCGAAATTTCCAGAACGAAAACGTTGGAACCAAAAACGCACTGTGTTTTCTTTTGCGGCACCGTCGCCATACACATCATTAATCCTTCGAGCCGTTTCTGCAGCACTGGTGCCACGGTGGAACTCGTACTCGTAAATAACGCGATATTTCAAGTTTTCCATTTTGTAAACTGAGTGACGCAAAGAAAAAAAACAATTGAGGAAAAAACAAATGAATTACAATTTTCGAAACACAAATACTTGAGTAAATAGCTGTATAAATTTGAATTTGAAATTCCTAACCAAAGAGAAGATATTTGAGATCAAAGTTGCCAGTACGGCAAAACGCCAATTTCATATGTAAGGACCTAATATAATATAACAATTCAAAATATTATTATTATAGGCTCGATTCCTGGTGGTCTCTTTTTGTAACCAAAATGAAACTTTACCGAAGAACGTTCAATAACGAAACGTTAAACAATGTAAAATATTGTTCATCTATTTTCAAATCTAACATATAACCATTTTCTCGAATTAAACAAATTCTATAATCTTTAATCTAACGCATGATTTGAAATTCGGTGAAGTTTTTCTTTACTTCAAAGTTTTATTTTTTTAACGATTCTTTATCTCTTTTTAATTCGACTTTTTTTTATTTAAATGCGACAATCTCTGTTTGAGCGTAGCGTTAATCTATTATTGGAAAGACGCTTCAAATTTTCGGCGAGATAAGAGGGGATGGCGGGACAGTTAAGTATATTATTCAATAGAGACAGTTTGTGAATTTGGCATCTATTTCTAACATTCAACCAGTTCAATGTCTTCTGGTATGAAGTTATATGATCGTACTTACGTAGGTTGAAAATGAATCTTAGACACACATTTTGAAGACGCTGTAATTTATCCAGCTGTTCATTTGTAACATCCCAGTAACATACGTCCGCATAGTCCAAAATCGGAAAGAGCAGAGATTGTACAAGTAAAATTTTGGTTTTAGTTGGAAGGAATCTTTGCAACACTTTAAGGGAATGAAGGCTGAAGAAGATCCTTCGGCTTACCTCATTTATTTGATCTTGCCATGAGAGAGTGTTATCTATTAGCACTCCTAGGCTTTTAACAGTTTTATGTAATGGTATGATAGAGCCATCAAGTAATATTGGAGGAAGTAAGTCAGTGTTGAATTTACCGAGAAACTGAGGGCTGCCAATGAGGATCGCTTGAGACTATATCATTGTATAATTGCAACTATCTCATACTAAAGAGACTATATCATTATATCATTGCAACTATCTCATACTAAAGAGACTATCATTATATCATTGCAACTATCTCATACTAATGAGACTATATCATTGCAACTATCTCATACTAATGAGACTATATCATTGTATCATTGCAACTATCTCATATTAAAGAGACTATATCATTATATCATTGCAACTATCTCATACTAATGAGACTATATCATTGTATCATTGCAACTATCTCATATTTAAAATACTATATCATTATATCATTGCAACTATCTCATACTAAAGAGACTATATCATTATATCATTGCAACTATCTCATACTAATGAGACTATATCATTGTATCATTGCAACTATCTCATACTAATGAGACTATATCATTGTATCATTGCAACTATCTCATACTAAAGAGACTATATCATCATATCATTGCAACATATTTGAAATTGACTGACAGAATTAGAAGAAAAATAATAATTTAATTTAAATATACTCATATATGGTACACCGTCGACAATATAAATATCAGCACGTGCTGTACAAACATGTTTATATTTTATTTTTGCAATAAAATATAAACATGTTTAGATCGTGCCCAGAAGTCATAACAACTTTTCTCGATTGTGACAAATATTTATTGTATTTTATCAAAGAAGCACGATTATGATAACATCGATTTCCCTCCTTACTACGAGAATAAAAACGTCTCTTTGAAAACTTTAATATATTTGTCATTCATGAAAGATTACATTTCCAAAGCTCGTTGCTGAATATTGAAATATGAATCTTTCAATTCAGTTGTTAAAGTCGTTTAGTCTGCAGAAAAAAGACATTGAACCACATCTTGTGTCATTTCAAGTTATATTATTTGCATTTTTTAATCGTTCCTTATTACATGTTAGATATAAACAATACCAACAGAAACTCTCAATTTTTGAGCCCAAAGAGTGAACAAATTAGATATAATTTTGCACCAAAATTAAAAAAAATGGCTCCCATCCAAAAGACTATATCGAGTTTATTTTAATTATTCTGCATATGAAAAATTATACCAGAAAATGCGACAAATTATCGTACATTCTCGCTTATATATCATGCGAGACAAGTCATGGCGCAGATAATAAAACAACGAACTTGGTTGATACCAATAGAATGGCATGGCTGATACCAATAGAACGAGCAGGGTATGTAAATCGAAAAGGGACACAAAAAAATTTTAAATGTTCGAAAGTTTATGGAAAGATGTTGAGAATTTAATAGTCTTGGGGTTATGTGCTTTATGAATCATAAAAAAGCTTTTGGTTGTATTTTGTGGGACTGTTTATGGAAACCCTAACATACATGGGAGGTCACATTTTATATATCTCGTTCACTTCATAGATGAGAAAAAATAATACCATATCAAGTGGCTTTAATACATAAAAATGAGTTCGTCAAACTTTGGAACTTGTATGGTAAGCAAATTACGAAAAATAGCTCAGAATTAGTAGGATAGAGGTATACGAATCAGTGGAAATGTATTTAACAACCTTAAATTTATTGTTTATAGTTAAAACACTAACATGTGGAGGTTCAAAGACACTGCAATTTGTTTTATCAAATACTATTGTTATTTCATGCACACGACTGTATATTGCACTGTTGTTTAATCAAACACTGTGATGAAGCGAAAGCCACACCATAGGATTAGAAAAAGGGAATAGGTACTCATGGGTGTTGAAGATGGGAGTCGGATGTATCGGCTGATCTCTGTTGATGTTCCAGGACTCTTGGAGCGTCACGGCGGTTGATATGGTCTGGTTCTTTGGACGGTGAAGCGTATCGGTTGCTATTGGTCCTCTTGAGGTGTCACCCGGATGACTGTCTGTGCACAAGTGGCCGAGCCGACGGAATCTGTTCGTCGCGCCGAAACTACCACAACTCGCGACAATACGATATTTTAGAATATAGTAGGTGAGAACAATATTAAAATGACGCACGAGAATAACACCACATCGCGCGACGGGGCCGTCATCGACAACCGAGCGGCCCAATATGACGGGGGTGGCATTTCACGTCACTCTTCGGCGTGAACACACTGTTTATATAATTGTTAAATAAAGTGGAATAAACAGTGTTTGATAAAACAAATTACAGTCTTTAATTTGCAGACGACATTACATTATTTGCACAAGATGATAAAAAAATAGCTGATCTGCTCGAAAGAGTAACATAAATGTGAGAAGTCATATTTTGTAGTACTAAAACAAAACTCATGATAGTTGGCAGAACTAGAGCCTTACATCAGTTGGGTAAGTTAAGTAACCTTAACGTAGTGTAATATTGTTTATACCTTACTTTGTTGATAGCCGAAAATCCCATAACCCGATTATCATGGATTTTTTAGTATCGGTGACAGTTATGCTTCGATCATTTAACTGGCAAATTATATTGTCAATTGTAACAAAGATTGATATTTCAGGCAATAGAGTGAATAGTTGGCTATAAAATGTATTTATATACTGGAGTATTTCAAGAGAAACGAAGCTGGCAGCTCATAATAGAATCTTAGACTTAACATTAGGATACGGTGGAAATGCCGATACGGTATACGGAATAGAAAAACATGGAGAAAGAATGAGGATTGAAAGAAGATGAAATACTGAAGATGAAGAAGGGAGCATTGTGGTGGTTTGACCCCGTAGAATTTTTAAATTTGGAAAAAAAATATATATATGAGTAGTAAAGAAGATATAAGAAGTTTTTGAAGATCTACGAGTATATAAACGTGGCATAGCCAAATTAATCAAATTCAGAAAGATGAAAGAGTGAAAAGACCTTATTATAGGAGAGTGTGCATGACAAGAGTATGCATAAGGAGATATACCATGATAGAACAGAAATAAATATACCATGATAGAACAAATTGGAAAAATGTTCTCTTTACCTACCCTAATGGTGATATTTCCTATATCAGAATTATGATACGTACGGGTAGTTAGAATTGGATATTATATGTTCAATAATTATTTATTTTTTAAGCCACCCCTTGAAAGTACATCCTTTAGGTAAATATTATATTCTTACTTGTGATAACTAGTAACAATGTTCGTTTTCTTCTTTTTGTCTCCAATAGTTGATTTCTCAGGTACTGTATCAGTCCTTAGTTTGATAAATAGACTGATGAATTTCTTCAATAGGTCTTTAAAATTGCGTTGCCTAAAATGGAGATGAGAAAGAATTTTTATTCAGTGAAAATAATTTAAAAGATCAAAATGTTGTGCGTTGTAAAATGCATTTTCTTGTGGTTGTATTAATATTTACGAGACTTGGTTAGAAGAAGTTGTGTGCGAGATGGGTGCCCAGAATGCTCACACCGGAGCACCGTCAAAATCGCGTGACGGCCGCGCTGGAATTTTTGGACCGTTTTGCACAGGATGGAGAAGCTTCTCTGGACTCTATCGTGACATGGGATGAGACGTGGGTGTGTCACTACACCCCAACAATTTTACAACGATCAGGAGGTCGAGGAAGCTGTGAAGAAGTGTCTAAAAGAGCTGGCAGCGGAGGTTTATGACACTGGCATACAAAAACTGGTGCCCCGAATACAGAAATGTCTCGATCTCGATGGTAATAACGTTGAAAAATAGTTAAATATATTTGTAAAGTATCCTGTAAATTTCAATTAAATATAAGCATTTTTCGATCCTATATAAATGTTGTAACCTCACTTTCTAGATGACCCTCATATATAATAGGGTTCTTATACATATTGTATATACTCAACCTGGATAGTATCAAAATCTACTAAGGTGGATGGTCCACAACAATACAAATACTTGGATGTATTAGAGTTGAACGTAGTCGTGGAAAAAGACTGGAAGGAGACAAATAAGTGCTGTAGGAATACGTATAAAGAAAATAATACATGGGGCGACAATGTATGATAGAACAATAAAGTAAGATTTGGGAGGGAACGAATGAAATGATTTGGGAATGAACGAATGAAAAAATACTAAGAAATGTTTAGTGCGATTGTGAGTGATTGGATCGAGTGAAGGATATTTTGAAAGAAGGAAACGTAAAGAGTTGTATGAACGTAGAAGAGACGAAGGAAATTATAGGAAATGCCCTGCCTACTCCGACAGGGCAATGGTATGATGGTATAGAAAACTATTTCTTTCCATGAAATTATAAATTAAATAATCGGGAGAAATAATTGGACTTACCTCTTGGTATCCTTGTTCCTGTCAGCATCGTAAAGGCAGAAGGGTGTATCAATGGTGGTGCACTCGTTCATGAACTCAATGGAACCGCCAGGGTCAGCAGAAATGTCACAAATGGCCAGCATTCTGCGAAATAAATAACGTTATTTATATTTACAAAGGACAAATACTGCGAAGTCATATTTTCACTTCATTACAAAAAAACAAGATCTTTAAAACACTCATTGTTACAAGATCTTAGTCGTTTCTTAACACCCATCACCATCACCTAAACAGCACTCCAAGAATATATACTCGTACATATATAATTACCTACCTATTTAGAAGGCTCTTTAGTTTGTCTGAAGTGAAAAATAATGAAAAATCTAAAAACAGTCACCCAAATAGCATATTATCGTCCTTAATATTTAAATTAATTCTGATTTTAATCACAGATGTCGAATTATTACTTTTTTTCTGTATATAAAATGAGGTGAGCACTATACTATAATAATTCAAATATAAAGTTAAAAACATTTATATTAAATCCAGGTCCTAAAATAGTGGTGAAAAAATTATATTTATAAATTTAACATTCAGATATTTGTTGGTTTTGAGGTGATATTTATTAATTTATAAACGGTACAGTTTACCTTATAACAGTAGTTTTTTTTTTTAAAACAAGTGTTTCATTCATTACAGAAGATAAGTATGCATACCAAAACTAGAAAAAAAATTACATTTAACCTAATGAAAATATATTGGAAAGTACTCGTATATAACATACTCGTACATCAAAATTCTCAGAAAAATACATAAAAATTTATATGTAAAAAATATTAATACAATATGGAATTGCCTCAAGACGTTCAACCCACATAATCCACACCGGTCGTCACTCTTGATATTCCTAAAGAAAGAATAATTGAGTAGCATACAAACACTATAATAATATTTTTTTAAAGTACATTGGGTTTACCATAATTTGATCTTTCAGGGGCAATTTTTTTGGAACTTTTTCGTTTTTAAGAAAACCCACATACATTTTTCCTTTATGTATCTTCATGTTATATTTTACAACAGTTCAGAAACGTTAATATACATTTTTTTTATTATTCTCATGCACTGTTCTGAACAATTCAGAAACGTTATAGAAATATAAATAAATTTTTCGTTTGTTATTCTTTATGCACAGTTTTATGACATTCAGAAATGTTATAAAAAAACTCTACATGGCTCTATTATGAAACTGTACATAGCACGAGTTAATTGTCTAGTTTAATGGTAAAAAGGACCTAAGCTTAAGTATAATAAATTAAGAAGTCTAAATGAACACTCATTTGCGATTTACTCAGAGGGACTGAGGAACGAGCTTTCAAGAATTATCAAATATACACGTGTTATAATTTATAACCAAATATACATTTAAGTGAAAATGGGAAAATAATATTTTTCTCGGGATATCCTTTCATCGTGATTTTTGTTTGTTTATCTTCGTTTTCCTTGAAATGGTGCCTTTTTTCTGCTTCTACCATTATTGTAATAAATTGATAACATATTGTTTTTTTTTTTACATGTATTAAAACGAATTCTTTTGAAAAATCTGTAATGGATTTAAATTGTTAAATGTATCGAAGATGAGCTGGTTAGTTGGAAGAAATTACTTAATAGCAATTAGCTTTCCAGATTTACCACGTATAACCATGTACTTAAACGAACGTAAATAAAAGTCTACAAAAAAGTCAAAGATCTCGTAGGAGTTGGATGAAAAAGTGTATGGAATATATTTACGACGAAAGATGCGTGTCGTGGTAGGAAAGTCTGGCGCTCTCTTCTATCTGCCTTACTTGACAGAGAAACGGTCTTATGGTATGTGTGCATGTTTTTTAAATTAATGGACAGGAGAGAAACAACTAGATTCTAGTTTGTATGGACATTAAGGATAAATTCACTGAAAGGACGAACTCGCTGAAAATAAAAAAATCAGAAAACTGCAATATCGTGAACATATTATGCGTATCCACCCTTGAGACGAGTTTGCTCTCTAAACATTGCTTTATAAATTGTTATTTTACCATTATTATTATTATCCTGAAAAGTAAGAAATCGTGTATCTAACAATCAAGGGCAAAATTTATAAAAAATCAAGACTAAGTAAATCGTGGTTACAAATCTTGCAGGTGAAGAAATCGTTACATTTTTCCGGGCAGTGCATAAACAAGATAATCAAATTATTGTTTTAGTAAGTGCAAGTTTATAAGCGTATTTATAATCTTATTGGATTAAAAGCTGTTGTCAGCATTTACCGTATTCAAAGTACTAAAAATTTCATAATGTAAAATAACCATTTGAAAACAAATCGTCACAATTAAAAATAAAAATTTATCTGAATACTCAAATCAGAAACGCATTTGATTCATTCGACAACATGAATAGAGTAAAGTGGTAATATTCAGATTGGCAAAATCAATGAATGGGATTTGCATACAAACGACCGGCACCAAATCAAAAAGCGCTTCACCGGAGGTTAATCACATTTCGTATTCATTTCGCCAAAACATACCCATTTCCGCTAAATGCAGGGAGAAGATAATATTATTTGATACCTTCATCTTTTTCACACATCGATATTATAGTGAATTAAAAAATACAGACAGGACTGGTTAAGTGACAAACATTGGAAGGGGTCATTAAGGACACCAATAATTACAAAAATGGCAGTAAAAATATTACAACGTTCAAAAATTTTAAAAATCAATATGTCGAACTAACCATACAAGTTTAGATATTCAAATTAGTGTTCGTTTGTACAACATTTATAAACAATAAAAATAAATGAGGTATCGTCAATCGATGGAAAAAAAAGGAATGATGCAGAAGAAATACAAATAGGAAATAAAGCACATCACATTCTTCTTCTTCTTCTCTGTGTCATGTCACGTCCCCCCAACGTTGAATATCACTTGAGAGTAGACATCTTTGTCCCCAGCAGCCCGAAAAAGATCTCCAACGCTTCTTATACCAGTCCAATCACGTATATTGCGGAGTTAGGAGATTTGCCTCCTGCCAACACCTCTTCGACCCTCTATTTTGCCTTGGATGATCAGGTGCAGTAATTTGTACTTTGCTCCACTAAGTACATGACCCAAATAGGACACCTTTCGGATTTTAATATTTTTCAGCAACTCTCTATCAACTTTGGCTCTTTGAAGAACCCTTGTGTTGCTGACCATGCCATTACATTACTGACCTGTAATTAAGAGTTTTTAAATCGGTTTTTAAACAGGAATGACTGAATTTTTCAACAGCTTTAAAAACATGCTGTTTCTAAAGTCTCACTGCATGAACAGTAAATGACGAATTAAAAAAAAGAAACCCATGAATTGGGAAAACCAATAAACATTTCCACTTGATCATAGAACAAGTTCATGATCGAGAAGACGCTTAGTATTTTCGACGAGATAAAAGGGGGTCGTAAGACAGTCAAGGAAATTATGCAGTAGGGACACTAACAATTTCCTTATGTGTGGACGTATTAATAATACTTTCTCGTATATATTTTTTTACTTCTAAGAGACTTGAGATTGTTTATAGTTAGTATAAAACACAATTGAAGAATAAATTTTTAAGGAACTATTTACTCACTGTACGGGTATATCATTTATTTTGAGGTTGATGATATCCGTAGTCCAATAAGTAAGACACTGAACTTCCACTTGAGTATTTTGGATTCGATTCCCGATGGTAACAAAAAATAAATAAAAAAAGGATCCCGTCTAGTACTGGCAACATTTCTCACAATCATTCGATCAAACTGAGAATTTCGTACCTGCTTCAATGGTTCTAAAGATCAAAATTTTGATCAATGGGGTCAAAAATAATGTTGTATTTTGGCTTATTTCCACTTAAGTTTTTTTTACTTAATCAAGCTCACATTTTGTAAAGACCAGGGCCACCCAACCTTTTTGTACATGCCAGCTACTTTTTTTGATGGGTGAATTCACGATCTTCCAGCATATAGGAAAAATACAAAATTATAATAATTGAATATTTATTATGAACAAAAAATATTCAGTTTTAAATTTACCATTGAGGAAACAAGACAAAGAACCCAATAAATGCTAGTGTGCGTAAAATTAATGGTAATGAGATTTTTGGCATTGTCGAGATATGACAAAGTTGGGATAATCCGACGAAAGACATAATCTTAAACACTGATCAAAGTGTTCATCACTTAAAAGTTTTTTTTATATCTAATTTTAAAATATTCATATCCGAAAATGCTAATTCTGTCAAATATGTAGAGCCAAAATAAGTCAATATTTATGATACATTTTTTTTAAATTGAGTTATTTTATTTTGTGTATTTCCATACACTGTTTTATGATTTCAAATATAAATAATTTTGAACGTTGCTTATTACCAACATACTATAGTTCTATATGATTCGCACTTTATATTGTTTTCTTATAAGTTGAAATTATTTATTTATTTAAATTTTATTTGAACTATATTTTATGTAAGGATCTACTTAAAAGCATAATGTGATCGATTGGTATATCGCGGTCAACTGATTATAGATAATGCAAATAATGATATGGATAATGGAAACCAGTACAGAGTTCTGTGTTCCCTATCAAAGTCTATTTTTTAATCTTATTTTATTTATTTATTTATTTAATTAACGACACAACAGTGTCTTTATATACAAATGAACATGTGACAGGTTATAAAGTACTTAAAATTATTGACAAATAATACAACTGTATCTTAAACTAACATGGAGATACAAAAAGCAGTAGTAATAATATATTACAGTCATTGTTTTAAAATTATTTAATAAATATATGTATATTAAAGTTCAATATATGTTATGTATGTATGCTTACTCTAGGCAACTAGAAACTGCTGAAATGCGCACGCTAAGATGGTCAGCAGGTGTGTCCCTAAGAGACAAAATAAAAAGCTCACGCATTCGTAGAAGCCTAGCTATTACAGACCTCAACAGCAAGATGGAGGAGAGGCGATTGAGATGGTATGGGCACGTTGGACGCAGAGCACCCGATCACATTGTGAACCAGGCAATCTCCATGGATCTTCCTCGAATAACAACCAGAGGAAGACCACAGAATTCATGGGTGGTGCAAAAAGATAACCTGATGCAGAGGCACGGCCTGGGGTACATAGTCCGGGACAGAAGAGCATAATACAACCTGAGGACGAGGAGAGCTGACCCCAACAGTCTTCGCAGACAATGAGTTGGGATGGAGCCAGGGAGAAGATATGTTATGTATGTATACCACAAAATATTAACAAACTTCACCAAGCAGACTTACGTAATTGTCGAAGACTTATTTTATAGAGGTAAATAACTCAGATTTGTTTTCAGTGGAATAACGCATACATAGAACAAATATTGTATTTTTTTTGAGAATTTTTATATTAGCTTACCGAGGCGTCTTAGCTCTTCCCTTGACGATACGTACTACAATAACTCTTTTTTTCATTCTTATGAATTTCTTTGACCCATTGATTTAACGCTTTTTCTCCACCCCCTTAAAATGGATTTCTTTGGCCGATTGGTTAAATGATTTTTCTCCACCCGAGAGCTTCTGGTATGTTTTCAAATAAAGTTGTAAAAAAACTGCAAATTTGGTAATAAGCCTACCATATATGACGACTGGTGTATATTCTAGTAGGTAAGACACTTGTCTTTCAATCCGATAGCTACTAGTTCGATTCCTGTCGAAACTCAATTGTTAAAAACAATTTATTATCAAATATCAGCAGTAGATCCATCTAACTTGTGAAATAAGAGATTTGATCTGAAAGCCTACAATAATTTTCTTATATCCATCATAGAAATATATTGTATATTTTTGGATATTTGAGGAGGTAACATTAAAAAAAGATATGTCCATCGGATACAAAAAATGAGTTGATAAAGTAGATTTGCTCTTATTGATGGTACGGAGTCGTTTAATATTTAAATTTTAGTAAAAAAGAGCACATAAATCATTTTAAGATCATAATATAAAAAAACAGTATTTTTTTCAAAAAGAATCTTGTCCAGGTTTTAAACCGATCAAAAAAGATCATGTCCGAATCGACCAATCATAGCTTTCCGATTGTGTCTAACTTCATACCAGTTCACCAATAATTGTCAGTTTTAAATCGTACGTGCAGTGTAATGTCATTATACAGCTTTATCTACATACATATATTTATAGTAATATTTCTTCTTATTTTGTAACACTTGACTTATTTTATTTGAACAAAATTAAAATAAATTACACTACCCAATTATATTTTGTTAAATATTTTTGAAATTGAACATTAAATATCATGTCCCAGACCTGTTCAATAAAAAAAGATAAAAGTAGAATTGTTCACTCAAAAAGGATCATGTCCATATTTTAAACTACGAGTAGAATAACTATTTTAATAATTATGATTCGATTTTAAACAACAAATCAAGTCACCTTAAGCGATTTTAAGGATTTCAGATATTTTTACAATGAATTATAATGTGATATATTTTTAATGCAAACAGTTTTTTTGCGATTTTCCGACATTCTGATTTGGTGGGCATGTTCTTTTTTTAATATTACCTCCTCATTTGTTATACACTTTTAGATCAAAATTAATTATTTTATATGAACACTACACTACATATAAAGCTGAATAATGTATTATTATCACGTATCGAAAGATCTACAAAGGTTTATTTGTAGTTTGTCTTCCCTTGGTTAGTTTTCTGCGGTTTTCTTACCAAATATATATTTTTTCTAAATATATGTAATGCAAGGACGTACGCAATCTAAGTGCCGCAACACCGATCATCCCATTCTTACACTCAAATTACGTAAATTTATTTCGTTATATTATTTTATATATCAATGATACTATGTTGAGTCCTTTAAGGAGAGTTTGTGCTCTAAGCAGCGCTACATAAATTATTATTTTAATATTTTTATTATATTTGACAAAAAAAAAATTTCCATGTAAAAAATCTTCTTTATTAAAAAACATCAAAGCTGCCAGAAAACAAAAAAACATATCATCCCATAGTTTATTAAAATATTCCGAAAATTCATCTTTATATCAAAGAGAAAGAGAACCATCAACATTTTTCAACATTTCAATTCATCAACTTCAATCATTATGCTCTATATCAAAATAATACATTCATATTTTTTACAACATAATCAATAGACAAAAAATGGCTTACAATAGATGGCGGAAGAGTCGAAAGTATACATTGGAAAAGCCCGTTCTTCCTTTCGTCTTTTTCTTGAGATATCAATCAAAATATTGACGTTTATCTGTTGGGAGGGTGTATTATCTGAAGTTTAGAGTTCACGACTCGTTAGGCAGATAGTTGATTTATTGCCTACAAGCAGTCATCCCCTACAGTTCATCATCCCCTTTGCTTGTGCCAGAACGTTGTAATGTACTCGTATGTTATGCGCTAGGGGTGACAGACTTCTGTTTTCAATGGGTTCCTCACTGCCATATTCAGTGGATATGGTCTAAGACTTCTATTTAAGTTAATATGATATACTGTCCTTGATTCTCATTCAATGTTTTTTATTTATTTTCAATAATAAATTTGATTTGTACAAAATTTTATATTATATAATATTATCAGCGGCATGGCATCGTGGTTTGCATTCTTGCTTAGCATTCAAACATCAAAGCTTCGATACTTGTCAAGTTTTACCAGAAGAACTTTTTTCACTTGATTTATTATAAATACATACAAACATACCATCACGCCATTTCTCTGTTGAAGTAAGCGGAGAGGGCAGATTGCTAGACTTTCTTATTTCAACATATATCCTTCGCCTCTTCTACATATATACATCTTCTCATACAACTCCTAAAATATCCTTTTCTGTTTACGTTTCCTACATACAGAATTCTTCATTCAAGGAATACATTTATTATTCCTAACCGATCCAATAGGGCGGAATATTATAACGGAGCTTTTGTCGTTACTTAGTTCTGAGTCGTGGTCTGGTCTGCTTCTTAGTGTTAGATATGTGGATGGCTTGTGCAGCTTTAAAAAATAATTGAAGGCAACTCTTTTTAGGAGTTTAACCAAAATTTACGATTATATATGAACACTACACCATAAACCGAAAGGGTTACTATCGCAATGTCTACAAAAGTATCTTTGTAATTTGTCTTCCCGTGGTAATTTTTTTGCGGTTTTCTGACCAAATATGTGTTTTTCTAAACATATACAGATGCGGAGAATTACCTTACGATTTTATAACACTTTTCTAACTTAACACTTAGCTTAAATATTTATTTTTAATCTTTCAATAATAGTGGGTTCGAATCCCTAGTAAGAGCGCCCTTAAAGAGAGCACTCTTAAGCGCTTAATAAATTGTACTTCTATTATTATTAAATCATTCAAAGTTCATAAATTCAGAATAACATTTTTTTGCCATTCAATTAATTATGTGATTTAAAGCGTTTTTCAAAACTTACTCGTCAAAAGCTCTCTGCGCATATATTATCCAGGCTCGTAGGAATACGTTTTGAGGAAAAACAATTTTCTCAATCTGAGAGCAATAAAATTAAAACGAATGAAGTCTTTGTACCAATTTTTCTCTTAAGTAGTTCTTAAAATGTAAGTCGTGATCCATCGAAAGCTCAAAAAAGATTCTAAGAATTAAAAAAAATAAGAGTTAAAAAAAAGTAATGGATACAAGATAAGATATATTATATTAATGTTTTTTTATATTTATTTAAGTTAGTATGATTCAAATAACTTTCAACAACTAACGTAATAAAATTTAATTTTAAAAATACCCAAAAAGAGTACGTCAATCTCTTTTTTTTTAATAAAATTTGTTGTCTTTTTTTCGTAATATAATATAAGTTTGCGATATTTTGTTAAAGTGTATAAAAAATTACCGTATTTTTTTGTAAAGAACAGAATTAGCTGAAGTTATAAGTATCTTTGTACTCCCAAATACTAGGTGGCACATTGAAGAAAGTAGCACAACGCGGAGTTTGAACCGACGACCTTCCGCACAGAAGTTAAGTGCGTTGCTGCGTGGCCATGCACCTTGATGATGCACCCGTTTAAATGTTTATACAGTATTTTAACAAAATTATAAAATAATTTATACTTACCACAGTTAAAAATTAAATTATAGGATTTGACACACGATTATGATTCAGAAAAGCGTAGAAGTGCCGACATTAATTGATGGGAGTGAAACGTTGGCGTGAATAATGAACAAAATAAGTCCCTATCTACACTAGAAAATTTTAATCTTGATAATTTTTTTATGAAAGCGACGTCACGTAAGGACGAAGAAGGAACTGCCCAAAAGGACTCCTTCTCCGGTGACGATCGACTTAAGGTCCAACATCGCGGGAAAAGACTAATAATTCGCAGCGCAGTAAATATACTTCCTACCTTGATCAAAAAGTTTTAGGACTTTATTCATAAAATCGAAAATACAAGTTTATTCATCGAAATCGATATGGTCCCCTTCAAAGTACTCCCCATTGACTGCAACGCACTTACGCCAGCGCTTGATCCAATCCTCGAAACACCGCTGGTACTCAATTTTCGGTATGTCCATCAGAGCCGGCCTCGATTTTTTCAAGACATCCTCTCGGGTGCTGTAACGCGTTTGGCGAAGCGGTTTTTTAAGTCGGTTGAACAGGAAAAAGTCGCAGGGAGCCAGATCAGGTGAATTCGAAGGCTGCTGGATAGTATTCGTGTTGTTTTTGGTCAAAAGCTCATGTCTTTCGCAATTTCAACGCGGTCCTTTTTTTGCATGAAATTGAGGTATTTTGGCACCAGTTTTGCAGCGACACGTCTGAGGCCCAAATCTTTAACCAAAATGTTTTGAGTGGATCCATAAGCAATTTTCAAGTCCTCTGCCAGCCCTTTAATGGTCAATTTACGATTTTCGGTCAACATTTATTTGATTTTATCGATGTTTTCATCGGTTTTCGACTGCCACTGCGTTCGTCATCCTCGACCGACTCACGACCTTTTCTGAAGCGTTCGTGCCACCGAAAAACACTTCTCTAACATTTTCAAGGTCTGCGGACCGTTAAATCCGTTTTTCACACAAAATTTAATGCAAATTCGTTGATGCACAGTTGATGCCATTTTCAAACTTGTAAAAATTGAAAACACGCACAAAGGTAGATGTACTCAGTACGGCGTAACTTTTACAAATGTCAAGCTATGACGCTGAAATTTAGAGGGAAGTGTCAATGATAGATGTGGTAACCTAACAAAAAAAAACCAATTGGGTGACTGACAGCGCCACACGGTGGCCGATCCTAAAACTTTTTGATCAAGGTAGTATAAAGCGACTTAAAACCTGAAGCTCAAACAGCCAAGCAAGTTGCCAATGCTTTGACAGAAAGTTTCGAATGAAGCAAATCTATCATTTGACGCTACTACATCGGAGTAGCTAATCGATCCGAAGATGCACAGGTATACGGTTGAGTCAATTTTCCTTCGGAAATCATTGACTATTATCAACGTAGTACCGCAAAATGTACTCTGCAAATTGATCCAGCTGGCAATAAAAATTACAACAAGGCAAAGGGACAAGATTGAAGCTACAGAGTTCGCCATTCAAGCTCCCATGACCTGGAATAAATTAGGTAATCCAATAATTTGGGTGCACCCACGAGGAGTCGAAGTGCGTTCTAATGCAAGGAAAAAGGTAATGTTTATCTTCCAGTGACGATGCAGTAAACGATCGTATATGTCAAATGTGATGGTTCAAAGATGGTGTCAGTTCTGGAAAACTTAATGATCTTCCAAATTTTCCAGAACTGACACTATCTTTGTACCATCACATTTGACATACACGATCGTTGAGTGCATCGTCACTGGAAGATAAACTAAAATAAAATAAAAACATTTAAATTTGACTACTCGATAAAAAAAAACACCTTGAAAATTCAGCTACTTGTTACATAAACCATTTTTAAAACTCGACTACTTGATAAAAATTCATCTTTAAAATTCAACTACTTGATAAAAATGACTCTTTAAAATTCAACAACTTGATAAAAAATACGTCTTTAAAATTCCTCCTCGTGGTTTGGTTGCAATTAAGTGGGACTATTAAGTGGTACTTAGTAGAACCAGGTCTTCCAGGTGTCAGTTCTGGAAGACATTGGTAGTTCCACTAATGATCAAGGCTTTAATCAAGAACAATCAGCATTATATTACACTAGAAAATGCTGAAATACTGAAAATATTGAAAATCACCGTCCACAAGCATTTGGTGAAACTTTGCATACTGAATTTGACCTAAAAATACAAAATCGCTTTCCGGACAACTAATTACGTAAAACGGAAAAAAAATACTTGCCAACAAACGATAGTAGAAAGACGATCTTGGACAAGCTTTCTTTTGAGCTGAAAATGATAATGATGAAATATGTTAAGAACCACTGATCAGCAATAATAGATCAGTCATTATCTTGGTAGACTCGCGAGAACCAAACTATGACGCAAGACGGATGATATACAATATTTCTTATATACCACAAAGAGCGTTCACTTTTATACAATCAACTTTTATTATATTCTTGTTCACTTTCCCTAACAATAGTTAATGTACAGAAGAATCTTTATTCAAATTTCTTTTCATGAATATGAAATGAGAATCCATTAGCGGTGGTTGTCTGTAGGCTAATGAGAGAAAATATTTAGGGGATGTAAGGGTGCAGCTGCCCTGGTCCAAAAACATGTCCGGGCCAATAATTCAGAAGATAATAGATTCATTATTCATTCAATGCGGGGTGGTGAAGCCTAGGCCCGCCTGATGAACGCGGTTCCGCTTAATTGCAACCAAACCACGAGGAGGAATTTTAAAGATGTATTTTTTATCAAGTGGTTGAATTTTAAAGATGCATTTTTATCAAGAAGTTGAATTTTAAAGAAGTTTTTTTAACAAGTAGTCGAATTTTAAAGGTGTTTTTTTTAATAAGTAGTTAAATTTTCAAGATGTTTTTTTTTATGGAGTAGTCAAATTTAAATGATGTTGTAGGAACTACTATCGTCGCTGAATATTGTCGTCACACACGGTCAACGACCGACGAAACGACCTTTGGACATGTCCAAAGGTCGCATACCAAAACATTGAAATTGTTTACCCACAAATACTATTTACGATACATTCCACAGTAGAAAGAGAACGCATCGCACTGTCTCGCCGTTTTTGCCAACAAATTGTCTACCCACAATATTATTTGCGATGTCTGCAATATTTCAATCAACCATCTCTGCACGCACAGAAGCGAGATAAAAATATTTTGCGGGCGCACTCCCGCGCCCATTCTGAAATGTATAAATACCTACTTACCGATAAATAAAGCATCATTAAACATTAATTATTATTCATTGATTCATTCACTCTCTCTTTCCGCATTGCTAATTGACGTATTTTATTTAAATACCAAACAATCAAAATCATCAGCACGTCCCATCAAGGACATACGCTAAAATGTTTTTATTTAATTTTAAGGATTCTTTTGTATTGATAAGTCGATTTTCAAAACAAAAATATTTTGTCGTGAAAACGGAAGCAGTAAAAAGCGATAATTCTAAAATATTGTTTTAACGTACTAAGGAAACAGTCGTAATTATATTTTTTGTAAGGTGTACTTTTTCGACGAAATTTGACCGACAAAGTCGACCCTCTTACCTCGCCGAAAATTTTCAGCGTCATTTGGATTAGTGCTAAGCTCAAACATACTCGTAGATTGTCTATTGGGGTTTCCAGCTAACCGCTCCTCTTTTTTACGTCATCCTTTGCTGTCCATGCAGTGAGACTTTGGAATCAGTTACAAACCAATATAAGACTCGCTCCGTCCTTGGCATGCTTTAAAAAGCGACTGAAAAAACTCTTAATTTCTATTCAGTAAAATAACGTGTTTCATTTCTGATTTTTCTTTTCCTTTCCTCTCCCCCATCCCTTCCTTTTCTTTTGATTGATGATATATCATTTTATGTGAAAGAGAATGTTTGGACGATTGTCCGTCTTTGTGGGGTTTGTGAGTATATGCTCACGAATGTGTTTATGGATTTCGTGGGAACAGACAGTCATTTGAATGATTTATGCGACCATGTAACTCGCTTCATTTATTTTTGTCTGGTTGGTTGGAAGAGATTTCCACCTGGCAATAAGCCTGCCAGATTTTGTTTGCAATAAAAGTGTTAAATAAATACTTTCAAGAATAATTTCTTATCTATATCTATTGAACGCTTAATAAAATAGGTCATCGCGCATTGAATACGAAAACATTTAGTGGCTAACAAGATGCAGTGGTCTGTAAAAATTGTTTCCTGATTTATCTTAACCAGCTTCGTTAAATTTATCATCTTATGTATGTATTATGTACTTTAAAGGGTAACTTCACTAATCCAAAACGGATTTAGATTCTTAACCGGGACATCATTGAACTTTTCGCAAAAGCCTTATTTTTTTACAATGTGTGATGGTATGTTTTTACAAATGCTTATTTTTTTACATTATCGATACCTTGGACAGGTGGAGACGAGAATGGCAGTAGATGGTTGTGAGATATAAACACCTAATATCAGACCCATCAATAAAGTGGTCAGAGTTTCAGCTCCCTAGGGAGCTATGAAGCTATATCAACCGGGTCCAAACGTGTCAGTCTCGTTGTCCAAACAATATGCATAAGTGGAATATAAAGGAGTCGCCACTTGTAGAGAAGTGCAGACAACCGAGCACATAACAGAGACGTGCTTCATTTACACCTTTCAAGGGGGTAATTAAGAAGTACATCAAACTATTCAAAAAGCGTTGACCATGCTTAACAGTCTGTAATTAATACTTTAACCCTACCACCATACGAAAGAAAAAGAACATCATTTATTTTATTATAAAGAATAAAAACTATTTTATATATTTTAAAATAAACAACACTTTATTGACGAAGTGCATAGCTGCGAGGTACTCGTAACGCACTGGATTTTCGTGCGGATGGTCACCGGTTTGAACCCTGAGCTGTGTTACTTCCCTTGAACGAAAGAAGTAGTTTTTCCTCCTTTTATTTGGGTGTACATAATTATATTATATGTTATACGAGGGCCATCCAGAAACTAAGGTTACAAGGGCTCCTGAGGCCAGGAGAAATTTTTTGTTTCAAAGTTGGCACACTTGGCCTGTAGGGGGAATCCCAACGGTCAGTTTGTTTGGTCTCACGTGTTTGTCGGCCATTTTGTTCAGTCACAGTAAATTCTTCCGATGGAGAGGTCGTCGCGGGCTCCCGCCCCCTCTCGTCCGTGCGATTTTTTTTGGTATTGCAGAACAATACCGCCGCGATCAGTTTTTTGACATTGCAGAACAATACCGCCGCGAATATCCATCGGAAGCTCGTGGAAGTGTATGGTAGTTATGTGATGAGTCGACAACAAGTCACGAAGTGGGTTAAGTTGTTCAGAGAAGGCCGTACTGATACTCACGACGAGGCAAGGCAGTGATTTCTGACGAATTTGTGCAAAAAATTGAAGGACAAATGCAAAATGACCGCCGTGTGACGCTTGACGACCTTTACGAAGAATTTTCTGATATTTCTTGAAGTCTCTTTGGTAATATTGTGTCGGAAAAACTTGGTTATAAGAAGTTGTGTGCGAGATGGGTGCCCAGAATGCTCACACCGGAGCACCGTCGAAATTGCGTGACCACCGCGCGCGAATTTTTGGATCGTTTTGCACAAAAGGGAGAAGCTTTTCTGGGCTCTATCGTGACGGGGGATGAAACGTGGGTGTGTCACTATACTCCAACAATTTTCCAATGATCAGGAGGTCGATAAATCTGGGAAGAAGTGGCTGAAAGATTGGCGGCGGAGGTCTATGACACTGACATACAAAAGCTGGTGCCTTGACTATATTAATATCTCGATCTCGACAGTAGTTACGTTGGAAAATAGTTTAATATATTTGTAAAGTATCTTGTGAATTTCAATTAAATACAAGCATTTTTTGATCCCACATAAATGTTGTAACCTTACTTTCTGGATGACTCTCGTATATTCTTTCAAAAAGATAAAAAAACATGCCGCTGTGCTCCGATCGTCTCATTTCGATGTGCATCGGATCTAATACAGCAATATGGCCAATGAATTTTCCGGTGTGCAAAGGCTCACTTACTTAAAAAAAACTATCACCATAACACAGATTCACTTTTCAACTGATGAAGTTGGAATATCGAGTGGATCCTCGACTGCAAAGTCAAGTAACGATGACGACCACCATACAAACGAAAAAGAAAATTGTCACAATATTTTTAATAAAAAATACTATTTTACGTTTTTTTAAAGAATCAACACTGTTGATGTAGAATATTAATATATTGTAATTTATTTTTATCAAACACTGTTTATTCCACTTTTTTGTGATGGTATAACCCTACCGGTTTCAAGGGTTTCACCTCATCTTCAGGTGAGCACAAATACACTAATTTTAATCTCCGGAAACTCTTATTTAACGGGAAAGGCAAAAATGGAATACTTAGCAACAGTAGTGTGTATAAACTTTTATGTGCTGACTGTGATAATGTATATATAGGAAAGACAGGAAAATCTTTTGAAAAGAGATTTCGTGAACACAAATCCGCCTTAATAAATCCTCTAATTTAATCTGAAATGGCTAATCATTGTCAGCGTGAAAACCATACTTTTTCTATCGATGATGTCAATTTCTCACATATCAGTTGTAACGGAAATAAATTGGACAGATTAGAGGCCCTAGAAATTTCTAAGTCAGTACATCGATCCGAACATCTGGTGAACAGTTATATCCCAAAAATCTCTCCGCTCTTAGCCGAAATCGTCCCATGCCTCCCTCACCCCTCAGCTCCCAACCGTTGAAGCGTGTATATCGGTACCAGTTCGAACAGCATTTAGTCTTGTTTGTGCTCCCCTGAAGATGAGATGAAAGCCTTGAAACCGGTAGGGTTATACCGTCACAAAAAAGAGGAATAAACAGTGTTTGATAAAAATATCTTACAATGTCTTTAAATCTCCACAACGTTAATGCCTTAACTATAAATAACATATATCAATTTAATTCCACTCAGACTATCCTAAGAGAGTTGGACACTAGACATCAGGTTAGTCCAAGTCAATAAATAGCTGCATTTCTAAATACGAGTACATTGAGTTCGTTGATCAAGAGAAGTTTCAATATAAATAGGACGAGTATATCTGATTTGCATCTACCACTGCAGAAGATAGTATTGTAGAGCATTCTCAAGCAAAAAAGGCAAAAAAAATATTTAATACTTTTTAATTTTCACAATGAAATTAACAAAGCACTTTCTTACATTGCAAGTTATATATCCGTCCTAAGTTTGATAGGTCAACACCATAGGTTCTCAACGTAGGCGATAACGCCCCCTTTTGGGCGTTTGAGACTTTTAGGGGGGCAGTAGAAGACCCAGAGAAAATTAGAGGGCGTTAAGATGGCACGGAGGGGCGTGGGCAGATTAAAAAAATATAGTCTAAAAAAAACAAAAAAAAAACACGCTAATCACGTACTAACTAAAATAAAGTCTTCTTTAAACTCAAAAATAGGATAGGGTCATATCCTATCTTATAACTATAGTATATAGTTTAAATATAATTGTGGCAATAGCTGTTTCAGATTCGCAAGTAAAAAAAATTGCGGCCTTTAGAAAAAAAAATATTCTCAAAGTGGGTAGTGGGCAAAATAAGGTTGAAAACCCATGGCCTACGCAGCTATGAAGTCAGTTGAGTGGTTAAAAGGTTTAACGTGTTAAAACTGTTGTATTCAGAAGATTTATTCCTATTGTGGTGGATCTGATTAACTTAACAGACGCATGTTATATACAAATTATCTGAAAATTATATAATTTACGCATGGAAATGAAATTTTGACTAAGCAAAAAGATAAAAGAAAGATTAATGCTGTGAAGATGCATGAATTAAAAAAGATTTCAAGTGTCAATGTATTAAAAAATTGGAACGAAGACATCAGAAATATATAAATGAATATTTTAATTTAGATGAATAAAGAAGTTTTAAGAAGGTTTGGACTTAATGACTAAGCAAGTAAAACATATCAGAAGTGCAAGGTGTGCATATAAGAGGTAAACCGAGGAAAACTTGGCTGGATTAGTCAATCAGGTTTTTAAATAAGGTGTAAATTACAGAAGATTTTGCAGAACAAGATATACAAATGTGGAGCAGGCGAAAGTTGTGTGCTTGGATAGAAAAGTTTGGAGATCTTTTCTCTCAATCTATCCCACATGGAATACGGCGTGATAATATATCATATAATAATGTATTATTTTATTTAATTCACACAGTTTTAAGGAATTCACGAAAAATTGCTTCACCTCCCCTGAGCTTTCTGCAGCGCTTTTTAACGTGATTATGTAAAAACAACGAAGATTCATAGATATCCTAAAAAAGTATTTTTTCTGCTATGACTTGATTCTGGCTTCGAAATATTGCTACATTAAATTAAAGCGATAAATTTCGATTACTAAGTCATACTTTTAATACTACCAAATACCACTTATGTCTTAATTTTTCAGCCTGAACAAGTCAGGTGGTATTACAGTTAAAATTTGATACCTCTTTACTCAGTAGTGTGTAAACTAAAGCCAATAAAAGACGTGTTGTTTCGTTATATTCTGAAAAGAAAAAAATATATCTCGTGGTTAAGTTTCTTACAGAAGGAAAGAAACCCTCGGAAGAAATTAAACAACGTTTATATGCTGACGTCGTTTATATTCTACTTTTCTTTCCAAATAAACTTGATAATCGCACAATATACTTTTTTTCCATTTCTGAATATAACGAAACAACACTTCTTCTAGCGGCTCTAGTTGTCCTACTTCTGAAATTAGTGGTAACAAGTTTTAACTAAAGCATTGACTAGCCATGCGTTGAGCATAGCTGATGGGGTATGTGACATACCATACTTGCTCTTTCTTGTTGTGACTGGAATCTTTTGAATCTTAGTGGTGCATATTTTTTAACATAGTGTTCTGTAAATGTGTTTGTCAAACGCAGTCTATTTGAAATAAATGAAGTATATTTTTTGTGTCTTTCTTCTCTACAAAAGTCAGTTCCTTCTTCGTCACTAAGTGTTTCCGACTCAAGGACAAAAAAATGTGATATAATAAAACAATTTTGGTTTAAATATAGTCGTTCTGTAGTTTAATATATTTATTAGAACGATGAATTAATTTTTAAATACCACTGACGAAAATTGTGAAGATTCTGGAATAAATGCTTCTGCTGATCTGCCTTAATGAAGGTCATCTTTAATAGTATGTCGCATACCAAATTCTCAGCACAAGTAAAATAGAGAAGATTTTTCGTACACAGCGTCTAAATCTCACGGGATTTTCTCATCTTTTTAATAACTTTGATAACCGAACAATATTTTCTTAACATTTCAGAATATAACGAGACACCATGTCTTATATCGGCTGTAGTGTTGGCATACTGCTGAGAGTAGAAGTATAAAATTAAAGTATACCATCGCCTAACAATGGGGTGGCCGGCGTGCTATCTGTCCCATATATACTTTAACTTTTTAAAGCCGGAAACTGTCAGGTCTTACTATGTAGCAATACATGTGTCTCTTCTAGTATGGATCACATTGAGTAGAGACTTTTTGTCCTCAATGGGATGGGTAATGATAGGATCGAACTAAATTATACGATACTGTAAAACAAATCATTAAAAAAAAAACCTTGTGCTTTAGTTTATGGTCGCCCTCCAACATAAGGCTAAAATAAATTTCAAACATTAATTGAAGATGTCCTTAATTAATAAGTCCAAAGCAAGACATCTGCTTGTATATTTGACTGTCTTAACAAATCCTGTCTCCTCTGAACAATGCTCAGATAATGGAGTTTTCTGTATCCCCAAGAAGGCTCTAATTGTTTATGCGTCATGTACAGAGTACAGGTTGTAACATAATGGAGGACAACTTCGGTAATTTATTGTGACAACAGACAATGGACAAACAAACTCAGGCCTTCCTTTTATCCAGAAGCAGGGCTGGCTATCGAGAAACTGCCGCCTTGGCGCACTTGTTAGAAAGATATTTTTTTCCTCCAAGCATATCAAGTTTTTTTGTCTTCTAATCATAGCAAAAACAAAAGATTTCCCCTTCATTATATTCTGATACACATTATTTGCTTCCGTCACGACCAAAATCCTCATCATGAATGAGGATAATGGACGTGATATTATAAAGAATTTTCACTTTATACTGTTTCAATATTTGATTAATTTGATAACGTCATGTTTTTCTAGATATTCACAAAATTTTCTTCCATGTTTTACTACTTGTGTAGATCCATTTTAAAATCTAACTTAATTCATTATTTATAAATAACCAAACCATTTTAATATTCCATTCTCCATCCTAAGCAATACATCTTCTCTCAATTCACATTTTCTTAATGTTCTCATTCTTTTTTCTGTAACGCATTATTTTTGCATATATTTAATGCAATTTACTCATTTTCACTGCATTTATTAAACGTTCGTCTCTTTTTTGCCATTTCCAAGTTTCACTTGCATATCCTAATGTTGTGATCAATATTGCAGTAGAAGAAGCCAGCTTTTCTGCTTTTGAAGTATCTCGGTCGATAAACACATTGTATGTACAATTCACTGTATTGCCTGTTGCTTTTCTTTTTTCAATATCGCTCTTCATGCAGCCCTCCAATGCGAACATGCTATTAAGGAACAATATAAGTTGTAAAAATTATCAAATGTTTCGAATTTTCATTTGTAGATTTTTTTAAACAGTTATGAAATGGCATAAATGAAGAAGAATATTATTGAAATACTTTAGATGTGTTGCATATGGTATAATAAATGTTATTGAAATACTTTAGATGTGTTGCATATGGTATAATAAATGTTATTGAAATACTTTAGATGTGTTGCATATGGTATAATAAATGTTATTGAAATACTTTAGATGTGTTGCATATGGTATAATAAATAATACTCTTTCATACCACACGCAAGTAAGATACTCTTTCAATCATCAAAAATCGTCTGAGAACAAGCAGTGTTTGAAAAAGAAAAAATAAAGAAAGCATAAATTCACAATATCCGACAGCTGATGAAAAACCATGAATTTAAGATACCAGCAGTATAATACTTAATAGATTATACAAACGCATTAGCATTGTATCCAATGGAAGAAACCGTGGCGCGTCTTTCTAGAAATGGTTGTACCAGCAAACCTTTCCCTTCCTGTGCTAAAAAAATCCGCCCGTTCCGGAGATGTGTATTCAATACACATGAATACATATGTAAAAACGAGTGATTGGAAATCGGAAAAATAAGAATATTCATAGCCAATCGCTTAAATTAATTAAATTTGAAGTCAAAAAAGATATTAATTGACATTTAATTGCTGAAAACATGAAAAAAAAACATCGGACGACGTTCACAAAACGGGCGAAGCGACTACCTCGAACGAAAGCCGGCTGGCTACTAAACGAGAGAAGCGACCTAGCTGAGATTCTATTTTTTGCGTTCCCATGTACCGAAGTAGAGGGAGAGTGAGACGTGAATAGCGTCGCTTCCTCACCCATACGGATTTTTAGAATGAATATACCTACATCACACACTGGTACACGTTTGATTGTATTGGTGAATTTATTCCCGATTTTCACAAAATATCTATGATGTGGCCGATAAGTGCTAATAATTATTAATATTATTTTTTTCATTCAATGCGTAAATGTATTACGGAAGAATATGTAAAATCTGAACTCATTATTTATTATATTTCTAGAGATATATATTAAAGTTTTTAGAAGCAATGTGTACTAGTTACACATCACATGACTGGAAGGTTAACCTTATATATTCACTGTTCTAACATAGTTTTGCTACAGTCAATGTCAACAACATCAATTCCAAATAGTTTAAAGTGCAAAAAGGTGTACGATAAGGGTGCATTCTCTCTCCTGATATACAATGTTTATTATAAATCTCTGATTTATAATTATTAACCTGTATGGAGAAAATACTACGAGAAAAGCATTAGGGATTACTATTGGTGGAACAAAGCTCTCAAATCTGAAATATACAGATGACACGACTTTAATTTAACGGCAACTAATGCCTCCATTCTCGAACAACTGAGGGTCACCTACAGATTGTTGACAATAAGTCTTCAACGAGTTCTCCAATTATTTGGACATGTTGCTCTTGTCCAAGGAGATAGTTTGGAGAGACTTGCGGTCACTGGAAGCGTAAAAAAACGACGTAAAAACGGAAAGAAACAACTCTTTGGACTCACCAAGTGAAAAATACAATAGAGTTACCTTTAACAACCACTCTTTGAACTGCAAATGCTATAATGGAAATCAAGGGCTATAATGGAAATCACGATGATCAGTCATGAACTACATGACAGGATGGATGGAAATTTTACATTTAATAACACTCACGTTTACGTAAAAAAATAATTGAATAATCGCGTGCGTGAAAGAATAGTGGGGCCTAGAGCAGTACTCTTAACTTGGATACAAAATGGCAGACCTTAACAAAGATCATTAGCAAAGGATAGAAACCACTACAGAAAGTATATTAAGCCTGTAATAACCCATCAATATTGATGGAAGTAGATCTACCACATATCTGCATTGAAAGCTGGCGGTTTATAATTAATACAAATCGTATAATGCAGACGCGACATGACAAATGAATTACAAAGAGTTTTTATTTCTTTTGTTGGAGGACATCGACCTTTTTCCTATCCAGCGCCAAACTTCTCCTCTGAGGTCACGAATGTCAATGTTCCAGTATATAACACACACAGCAATGCGTCAGCCCTGTCCGTAATATTCCAGATTGCGTCGCTTGGAGTGAAAACTTATTCATTAAAAGGATGGTGTTGGCTCGCACATCATTTCAGAATGAGATTTGGGACAAATTTCAATCTACATTGTTATCATTTTAACCATCCCGAAAGATAAGTTTTAATTTAATTAGGATTTTTTTGTGTCCTAACAAATTACTTTTCTTTAAGCATACTTTTTGACTGTTTTAATAAATATGGGGAAGAGATAAAAGAAATGGAAAAGAAAATTAATTAAATTGATTACTTATATGTAGTACTCTTACCATCACATGCATACCATCACGCCGTTTCCCTGTCGGGAAAAGCAAAGTGCCAAACATTCCTATCGTGACACATTTCTCTCACCTACATCATATATCATAAATAGGACGATGTCGCTAAGTTTTTATATATTTTTTTCAAAATATCATTTACCAACCCTACTTTCCTTGTTATTCTTCTACCACGCCTACCTCTCACATTTGTATTATATATTTGTTAAGGATACATATACCTTTCAAAATATGATGAATGTAAATAACAATATAACACTAAAATCCAAAAGTTTCCCCCCAGAATATGTTTTTTTTAAATTTTTTTTATTAGGAAAACATACAGTGCTTATGTCGGTATTATTACTGATATCTATGGGTTTCGAAACACCATTTAACAGTTTTCGCATATGGTTTCAATATGTACACTTAATTATGTTAGGAGATCGGTAAGAAGGTAGTAGGTAGGCTTTAAGTAATGCTGAAAATTGTTAACCAGGAGACAGTCAGGGATGAGACAGTCAGAGATCCACACCAAACCAATTCCCGCATATGCGCAATCTAATCGAGTTCGTAGAAGAGTTAAATAAATCGAATTCCGGGAAGTCTTCCAGGTTGTTTACGAAGTTAGATGCTCTTACAAAGAATGAATTTTGTCTGCATTTGGTCGCACTAAAGGGGATGTTCAGCCATTTAGTATGTCTTGCGGAGATTCTGGGGACGTTAAGGTTTATGTTTGAGAGTAATTCTGGGGCATCAATGTGATATTGTGCTATTTTCGTTAATAATATAATAGTGCAGTTAGTGCACCTTCCAAAATATAATACATGAAAATACCAATATAGTACTAAGGTCCAAAAGTTTCCCCCAGAACATTTTAATGCATGTATGAACAATATAAGTGTAAGGTGCGGTAGACATCTTCCTCTATCACTCCTTCTGTATCGTACGTATGCGTCACCCAAAAAAATATGATTTATTTTGTTTTTTATGGTATGTACCTATTGTAATGAAATGTTCCTTATGCATGGCCTTCGCAGTAGTTACTATTGAAATTCGGTCGGTCCATGCAAGCGAAGAACGCGCGAGATACATAGTATCTAGCAAGCCATGACGGCATACACGTGCGAATAAAGGGGCTTACAACATAATATAACAGAATACAACACAATTTAATACGAAAAAACAAGAACAGGTTGTGGAAGACACAGTATGTATTGAAATGCGCATAGTTATAATATTTATTCAAAATTTAAGAATGGAACATTGTTAATTGTTAAAAAAAATATAATACGAGTACATGTACCGTATTAGGAACTTTGTTAAAGTTACTTCTGAAATATTTGAACAAGTTCCGAATAAATATAGAACCTCTTCAATAATCACGATATTTTAGCTAACTGAGCGTAAATTCTAAACTATGTGTGAGAGAGTTATAGTTTAGAAAGTGCTTAAAAACCTTATTTAGGTCGAAAATTTCACTAATCTTCCTACTATATCGCTTCCTCTTAAGTGATATGCATAATAATGAGTAAGTATAGACATAAAATTATCATAATTCCTATTTTATCATCGCACAAACGTCAACAATCGTATTATCTATGGAAATATAATAATTCTATGATATCTCTTCCCATTTCATATCATTTTCCTCAAGTGCTCGGCGCTAATGTGTTTACATCCACAGAAATCCTTAGAAGTATCTCGTTATGGTAATGTTTCTACGTATTCGGGATCTGCCTATTTAACTGGTTTAATTATATTAAAAGAAAAAAAATGTACGCCTACTCTTTCGCACCTTTCTTAAGAATTTGAAAAAGGTCAAAGGGCATGAAAAGGTCTAGGGTTTTAAATAAATATTTATTTTTTTCTTCTTAAATAAACCCAACATTTAATAGATACGGAGAGCCATTTTACTTGCAAAATAAAAAGGTCTCATTAGTTAATAACAAATATAAGTTCTTTTCTTAAACTTAATGCGTTTCACTCGGTATTCATAAATGTCGACCTTGAGGAGAATTTACTCTCTAAATACTGTCGTTGTATCATCTCAAACTAACTTGCAAATTATCATCTGATCACTGTCCTGGGAACTTACAAGAGTATATACGATCTACATTTCTGTTATAAGCACAAGCTTCCAAAGCATCATCTGTCTAACTAATACACAAACATACAGTATTATCATCTGATCACTGTCCTGGGGACTTACAAGAGTATATACGATCTACATTTCTGTTATAAGCACAAGCTTCCAAAGCATCATCTGTCTGACTAATACACATACATACAGTATTAACAGGAAGGACCAAGGTCTGAGTGAAAGTGATGAATGCAAGAAGTCTAAGGCCTCGGCCACACAGGCAGGAGCCTCGCTTGATTCTTAAAGCTACGCTGCGAGTTAGGCGACATATCCTAGCGAATCAACACACCGCATACTATCGCAATGCCCACACTACGCGCTTCGCGCTACACTACATGACGATTAGTCACCGAGTGAATCTCCTAGCGAATAGACGTGTTGGTCAATTTTATTGTGCCAATGTGATTTTACAAGATCGCGGAAGTTTTAATAACAGCTGTGTATAAAAGGGATCCTTTATGGAACCCATCGAGCAAATTATACAAAAATGTACCTGTAATATAATAACTTTGGAATGAAGTTGCATAGGAAGTAAATAAAGACGGTAAGTTGTAACGAAATTGGTTAGTTTTGAGAGTGACATCGTTTGTTGACTCAACCGTTCCCAAATGTCAAATGAATTTGTGTGAAGCACTTTGATTTGAACAAGCATGAAGTCATCTAGTAACATATATGAGTCACGTAAAAGTTAGCTTAGCACCTAACGAAGCACTTTGGTGTGGCCTCGGCCTAAACGAGTGGGCATGTACTTGTATATAAAAAGCAATAAACAAAATAATTATGTATAAAATTTGTTATCTAATTATAATTTAGTATGTAGTGTTAACTATTCCTAAGAAATGAAATGTTAAGATTAATAAAAACAAAAATTACACATAGGAAATTAAGTTAACTTATAGTTATAGTAAGGAAATTTGATATTTTTTTTAAGTCTCGAGTAAGAAATTTGTACATGGGTAAAGCCTTAATGAAATGTATGTTTTATAAATTACTTTATTAAATAAATTTATTTTAAATATAAATTTACGAATCCCACGTTATCACATTTACAGCCCAAGTCCAACAGAAAAGAATATAATCGAAATCAATACTTGCTCAAAACATTGAGTTATTTGGATTTATAGTGTCCTAATGGTTACAGCTCAGTTATGTTTTTTTTTTCTTGCTATTAGTAAGTTGAGTTATAAATAATAATAAAAGGACAATTTATATAGCGCTGTTTAAATAGTAGACTCTCCCAAAAGGGTGCTCTAACTCGGGATATGAACTCACTATTATTGACATTAAAATTTTTACAAAATAAATATACATATATAGGGAAAGTGTAAAGGCACGATGGTGGGGATATCCGCATCTGTTTATATTGAAAAAAAGATATGTGTTGAAAAAATTGCTGAAAACTTTTCAAAGAAACATGAATTATAAAGAAACCTTTGTAGATCTTCCGTTATATTATAGTTGCAGTTTGTAGATCTTCCGTTATATTGTAGTTACAGTTTGAAGATCTTCCGTTATATTATAGTTACAGTTTGTGGATCTTCCGTTATATTATAGTTACGGTTTGAGCTTGAAGTGTAATATAGTGAATGTGTGTTTTGCTTATATACGAGTATAATAATAAATTTGGATAAGGCTTCCCAAAAAATGTTGTTTTCAAGTGCTTCCTAAAGTTATACACACCATCCAAATCTCTAGCACTTAGAGGTATATCATTCCTCGCTATAGGACCAGAAACGGTTATATATTTATCATATTAGATTGATTTGAAACAATCAATTGATTTGATGAAGACGGTATTAACCTCAAAAATCTACTCCCATCCGAAGGATCATCTCTGAGATACAGATTACAAAGATACAATGGAGACGTCCCACTGGTTTGAATGTATTTCCAAAATCAAGGGTCTTCCAAATTGGCGTTTTTTTTTATTTTAATTTTTTTAATTCTTGAATAAAACATACAATTTGCTTTGATTTCAAAAAACTTTTTATTGGTCATTAAAGTATAATATATTACATTTAAACACAAAAACAATATCTGCCAAATGTCCCCCTCTTGCAGCTCCACAGATGTCTACTCTTTTGTCAAAATTTTCGATGACATTTTGACATAATTGCGGTTATAATTCACCAATAACGCGAATAATTTCGTCCTTCAGCTCAGGAATTGATTAGAGGTCATTCTTATAGACTTGGCTTTTCACGTAACTTCAGAGAAAATAGTCTAACGGTGTCAGATCACATGATCTTGATGGCCAATTAACATCACCGTTTCCGGAGATTACAATACATAATATAATTCAACAATATGAATGCGTTGTTGTATTGTATACGACTCTATTTTTATAAATGTCATACTTTACACTTTTCAAATGTTACAAGACCCAAGCAAGTTTGCGACGTCATCTGTATTTTATCCAATTTGAAAGAACCTTTATCACATATTAGAAGTTCTACATAGGTTTCTCTGTAGTTTGTCTTTCCTTGGTAAGTTTTCTGCGTTTTTTCTTACCAAATATGTTTTTCTAAATATATTAAAATACGGAAAAGTACCTTATCTAGTGGTCAAAGCTACCACCTTTCTACCGTCACACTCAACTAATATATATTATTTTTTTTATCTGTCGATAATAGTGGGTTTGAATCGAATTAGAGCGGACTTGGAGAGAGTCTACTCTCTAAGGAACGCGATATAAATTGTCCTTATATTATTTTAACTATTACTTAATTTGATTTCATTATAAATATGAAATATAATTCTATCGTTTCTCACTGTCTACGTGATTATTTGATATTAAAATACCACTTTTCATATAAACTCACTGTCTTTAAACTTTTAACATCAAAATTGAGTCAATCCTTTATTTCTTTCCTCTTTTCTATAATGTGATTCTCATACATACCACATCGTTTGCTTTATATATTCATGCCTAACTCTATCACACGTCGTCTCTATTATTTGCATAACCTTTTTAGAGACTCTTTATTTCCTCCCTAGCCTCCAGGCAAAACCATTGAAATTTCCAATGTAATAAAAGTGCATTACAGGCAATAAAATGAGATTGTTGATAAGCGCATACGTGAGTTGGAAAATCGAATGCACTTATGCATTTTAAACTCACGGACTAAGATCTCAAGTTCCGTATTTTCACACGAAGAAAATTAACTTCCAACTTGTGGGTATGTGTTTTCCCAAACCTATTAGAAGTTTCTAGTTCCGATTGTTTACGGTTTCTGCTAGTAAAACGTTTGGCACGGTGAAAAATAAAAGCAGTTTTTCTTTTTTAATAACAACCTTTGAAGACCAGAGAAAAATGAACACACTGTTTCCCTATCGAGGAAGGCAGAGAGAAGAGATCGGCATAATTTCCTATAATGACACACATATTTCGCCTCCTTTACGTCTATGCACATTCTCGACTTCTACAACTTCTCTGCTTTTTAACAATTCATTCTCTCTAAATATCATGTACTTGATCCAATTATACTTCCATTGAGTTTCCTTTACCAGGTCATCCACTCACACTAACACTCTATATTTGATTTGTCAGTCTTTCTCCATTCATTCGTTCCACGTGCCCTAACCCTCTAAGAGTGGTCTTCTTCATCTTACTCAACATTTCAACCTGGCAGAACTCCATATTTATATTATAATAAACAACTATCAATTACTTCGCTATTCCACTTATTACATTAATCTCCGCTACATGTGTTTCTTCCTCCTTCCCATGGCCCTCTTCAAGTCGATTGATCCAGTTTTGTAACGAGAGCAATGCTTTGGTCAGACTTGTATCATGTTATGTCGGAAATTTATGTGGTTTATTACCCAAACAACAAAGGCTCAAAAAATGTTAAAAATTTTGCATTATTTGATTATTAATAACCTTTTTTTGAATCTCTTATTTTTCTAAAATCATGGTTTTACATAATTTTTGTAACACACATAAAATTTCGACATCATTTTCTTCGAAATTGTGATTTCTCTTTATAACGTGGTTTGCAAATTCTGTTTTATATTAAATAAACAATACTTTCGTTCTTATATCCTAGTGCCTATATTTCTTGCCCTCTTGATTAATATTTTGGAAGAATAAACGTAGAAAGTCAAAGAAACCGTAAGAGCTCTATGAGAAGGTATATAGATACTATATATAAGAGGCGAAGATATGTGTTGAGATACAAAAACCTGGCACTATGTCATCTTTGCCTACTCCAACAAGAAAATGGCGTGATGGTATGTATAATACAGAAACCGTTAACAATTTATGTTTAGTTAAAGAAAAACGAAAAAAACAAATAAACAAAAACAAGTCATTTCAAGTGAACGCTCTAATTACGTGAATCGGGGTTTGTTGGATGTTAACATACTTGTAGTGAGCCCAGTAAACTAGGTGTTTGCCTGTATCTTACTGAGGATGATGTACATTATAATAATATGTAAGTTTGCATTTCTATCGCATTTATCTTGCAATCATCGCGATTTTGCCACGCGTACAATTAATTTTCAATATCTTAAATTTGGAGTAGAAATTCCAAAGCAAAGTCTAAAATTATTTCCAGTAATACGTTTTCTTCGTCTTTCATCTCACGTTCTTCAAATAAATCGCTTAATAAAAATGAATGCAGAATCATTAAAAAAAACTCGAAACATTCTCTCTCGGCTCTTTGTCTGAAACTCTTGATTACAATTAGCGAATCCCCTTTTGCTAGCGGACATTCTGTTTGTTTATTTATTATTTTTTTAATTTATTCTTTTCTCGAGAATTGAACGCAGTCGAGCTTTAATTTCAAAAGTCTAAAAAAGCGAGGAAAGAAAGATAAGTGATGAGGTATCTTAATTTAATTATATTTCATTCGATATTTCGAGAGGCAAAATATTACGAAAAAAAAAAATGAGAAAAAAGATTAATTAAAACCCAATTAAAAAAATATTTTACATTCAGTAAGTAATAACTCGAAAAACAACTTAGGGCTTTCAATGGAAAGCGTTTTATCAATTACAGTTTAATTTGACTTTTCGACCTTCGCGGTACAGAGGTCCCGGGTGCTAACAAAGGTCGTTGGTTCTAAATCCTTTTAATGTACTTAAATTTTACTCGAAAATGGGAAAACTATTCTTGGTTAACCCTTGTAGTTAAGAGGATTGTAGAATTATTGTTTTCAATCGTAAACTAAAAATTACATTATTCTTCTATTTTTTTATTTTAATTAAAGCTTTTAAAATGTCTTACATTATCATTTTTTAAATTAATTTTACTATTTTGACTAATTACATAAGTGACATTGATGTCGTGACACAAATAATCCTCGTGTAGGTAGATTGCCTAGTAAAACAAATAAATAAATTAAATTAATGATAGACCTGTTTCTTTCCATGATAGATTTATCAAACAGCGCAGAGCATCAGCATTGTAAAGTTTGACGTTTTTAATGGTATACGTGCTCAGAAAGTTTTGGCATACGAGTGCTTTTTGTGTTGTTTACAATGACTTGAAAAATTCATCTCGGACAAAAATGGAATTAAATCGTGAACATTTTCGTGTGATGACTTTCGATGTGGACTAACTCAACAACAGTGTGCCGATCAACTCGCTTCGACTTTTGGTGATGAAGCACCATCCCGAGCCACTGTGTTTCGCTGGTTTTCCGAATTCAATCATGGCCGTAATTTGCTCCAGGATGAATTTCGTGAAGGTTGTTGTGCCAGAAAACATCGATGCTGTGCGTGAACTGATATTGCAAGATCGTCATGTGACTTTTTGTGAGATTGAGGCATGTTTGGGCATTAGTTTCACTCGCATTCAATATTGCATGAACATTTGGCCGTCAAAAAGATTTGGTCGCGTTGGATAACGCATAATTTGGCAATCGCTCAAAAAAAGACTCGTGTCGATTGGTCCAAAGAAATGTTGAAAAAATTCGATCGCGGTGCTACAAAAGACGTCTGTAAGATCATGATAGGTGACGAATTATGAATCTATGCATATGAACCAGAAACTAAACAGCAGTTGACTGTATGGGTCTTTCAAGACGAGCCAAATCCAACTAAAGTTGTTCGCGCACGAAGCACTTCGAAGCAAATGGGAGCTTGTTTCTTCGGTATAAATGGTCATGTCGCAACAGTGCCTTTAGTGGAACGTCGTAGGATCAATTCTAAATGGTACACCACCATTTGTTTGCCAGAAATGTTCGGAAAAATGAGCAAAACCAACCGCCGAAGACGGATCATTCTCCACCACGACAAGGCGAGCTCTCACACATCGGCTCAAACAAGTGACTTTTCGAGCACTCAAAACATCGAATTGATGGGTCATGCGCCGTACAGCCCTGATTTGGCACCCAATGACTTCTTTTTATTCCCGAACATCAAAAATAAATTGCAAGGTCAACGTTTTTCGACGCCTGAAGAATCGGTTGGTGCGTTCAAAACGCATGTTTTGAAGTTACCTCATTCGGAGTGGAAAAAGAGCTTCGAAAATTGATTCAAACGCATGCAAAAGTGTATTGATCTTCATGAAGAGTATTTTGAAAAACAATAAAGCCATTTTCGATGATAAATATTTGTTTTTACTTGTATGTCTCAAAACTTTAGTAGCAACCCTCGTATATGTATGCATAATATGTGCCAGATAGATATATTTAACTCTCATGACATACAATGAGATACTGAATTCAATAAAGGCAAAAAATTCAGGCAATGGATTGGAACCTAATTGTTATTGTGACATTGTTTCAATATTTGAGCTTACAGCAGGAGTACATTGTACAAGTATGTACGAGTTATTGTGAACTCTTAAAGTGTTTTTGATGATTATACGCAGAACATTGTGACTTGGATTTTTTCATTTATTTGAAGTGCACAAAGGATTGATTCACGTGGTATATACAAATTATTAAATCTCACAAATTATTTAGTTGATGAGATTGTAACATAAGTATTATATTAAATAATCAATCAAAAAATCGATAAAAAATATCAACTTTACTTCTGTGTTTGTATGTTTTCAGTAAGATAAACGGGAAAAGCTTAGTTTACTGAGGACATGAAAGGCAACAAACCCTGATTTATATATCATACATTGAAAGTTCACTTTAAATTACCTGTGTTTATTTTGTTTTTCATAAATGGTGTATTTGTAAAATAACTTGTCATGTCAATAAATAAATAAATATAAAAAAACAAGACAAACGAAAAAATCTGGTACAATTTTTAACCTGTAATATTGATGAAAACCCACAGATTTATTTATACACTTATATTTTGACAGTTCAAACCCACAACCCTTAATTCACTACCCACTCACAACCCTTATTTATATACCCTATTCCATGACATATATTCGTCTTTGGCCCCATTCATAAAGTATTTCAATTCCACAAAGGACATAACATACAACCATTAACACTCACTTGATTTACCTAAGGACATCCGAAATATTTCCCCACTATGTCTATTAATGTATTCAAGTTATTCATATTAAAATGGGGGTCTTATGGTAAATAATAAATGACTTCCTACGGGAAATATTATTATGATAAACATTCCAACTACTTGTCCTTTCATCTCAAGGATCGTATTTTTAAACTTGACACTAAAGCAGAGGTGGAGGGTGGAAATGCTAACAAAACAAGAAATAAATCTGTAACCGGAGTAGAATGTGGGATTACTCTCAATTTGGGATGAAATATGTTGTTTTCTGAATTGGAAAGTTAACCTAAATTATTATTTTAGATTTAAATATCTAAAAGATAATTCAAGATAAAAAATTATTCAAGCAATTATTAAAATAATAAGACATCATTTCTAAAGAGCCATTAAGTAAAGCAACTCACCACAATGAGGTTTATATTTAACTAAGACTCCTTAATAATAAATTGAACTAAATATCTTAAAACAATTAATAAATAAAGCTACGATGTGAAAAAACCAGTTTTCTGGCACTGGCCGCAAGAATTGGGAAGACTTAGTTTGTATGTGAAAGGAAGGGAAATTTCCCGTTTTATGGTACCCTGAAGGTAATATATTATTTCTCTCTGAAAAATTCTTTAAGAATTATTTTATTTTCAATGATAATAAAATAAAGATAACTTTAAAACAAAGGGATGTTTCAGGGTGTCCTGGTCGAAAAAAGTGCATTGGAATTTTCTTGAAGTTGCGACATGAGACCCTCTGCAATAGGTGTTATTTTTATAAAAATATACCTCAAATGCAAGATTGAAAATACATAAATAGGAAAAGTATATTTTATGGCAAAACTCTCTGCATTTATATTTGCATCAACACATAGTGTTACAAAGCTCATATAATATTTAAAGTACAGCATTATCAACACTTGTTCGAAAAATACAAAACGTGCAAAACAAGGCATGTCTTATGTCGGTCGGAGCTCCTTGGTATGTACTTCACTGGACTGCTGTAAATCAGAAATTGTAATGTTTCACTAACAATCTTTATACACTTTCATGTCAGTCAAATCTTCTCATTTACATGCTCGCCCAAAACGATTCATTCTAGCCTACGATCCACAAAATACCAAACCAAACTCTTCGAGTCTCCTCACCTGATCGAGATGACGCTTCATCAATCTCAACATAAAAAACTTTATCTTTTCAAAGCATCACCCACTTTTAATCAGACAGTCACATATTCGATATCATCATCACATCAGATAAACTTGGTATTAAAAGCTTCAATAAATACAGGAGAAAATAAACTTTAAACAGTATACGAAAAAACATATTCAGCAATTATTATAGAGTGCGTTTGCAGATTTGCTGTTCCCGAATTATGATAATTAATAATTTACATAATTGTGCACAAGCCATAAATTTTTAAAAAAACATCCCAGTGTTATTCCAAAAATCATGCATTATGTATAATATAAATTCAAAATCACATGAAAAGTTTTTCTTTGCAAATTTAATCATTTATATTATTTAATTAAAATAAATACACATTCAGAAGTAAATCTAAAGCATCTGTTGAGAAAAAGGGTTAAGTACAAAGTATTCTAAAATAATTGTTACTTGTGAGTACACTTAAATTTTTTTTAATGTGAAATGATAGATGTTAGTGGTAAAATTAATTTATAGTTACGGTTAAAGACAGAGATGTGATAAAACTTTCGTGCAAGATATGGGTTAACTCAGAGAAATCGGAGGAGGTTGATTAAATCTGTTATTTGAGCAGTATGGCAACGTGTAATGAACGAATCGAAAGAGACATAACAAACAACAATCGCGCTTTATATAAAAGAAGCAAAAATAACCGTATATCACATATTAGTGTATTGATGCCTTCTTTAAATTATGGAAGTGAAAGGTGGACTTAGCAGAAGTCTTTTACTTATCCCAAACTATAACCTAACACTGTTCAGGGGATCCTTCTCATACTCAGCCAGCAAATGCTGGAATGAGTTGCCCCAGGCCTTGAAGGAGCGGGTGAATAGTTATACCTTCAGAGATGCTCTAAAGCGTTATCTTCTGGGTGGTTAATGGGTTTCTCAGTGGTTAATGGGTATCTTGTTTGCTTTTCTTTTCTTATTTTCTTTCTTTTCTCTCTTTTCGCTGGTGGTGAATCGAGGATTGTGCATACGTGTTTGTGCGTTATTTCCTTATTAATTCTTTTGAAACTGCTTATCTATTTCAATGTATTACTGCCTAAATATTTCAATGTTGTCTCAACTATCTTACTTCCCATTTGTCATTATGTAAAATTTGGACTCCTTTGAGGCTTTTCTTTTCTTTTTTTTTTCTCGCTCTTGCTGACAGTTAACCTGAGGTGGTATATGTGGGTTTACTTTTTATTTTGTTTTCTGCCATACGTTTTTGTTTTTTTTTTTTTTTCTATTCATTATTTAATCTAGATATGCGGGGGTGTGGGATGGAAGCCCCCTGATGCCCTTGCGGTCGGGCTCGCCCTACATTGGTGGGGTGTATCTCGGCCGGGGGAATGTTTGTGGGATGGGCCCGGACCTTTAAGTGTCTTCTCTCTTGAATGTATTTTTTTTATTGTCATCTATTTATTTTCTGTGTTTATTTTTTTTATATATTCTTGTTCTACGTGTTCAAGGATGTGGGCTGAAAAACATCTGGTGTCCCCGTGGGTGGGTTTGCCCTATATTGGTGGGGTGTATCTTGGCCGAGGGGATGCTATTAGATGAGCCTAGACCTTTTGATAGCTTCTGTATTTAATGTATTATCTGCAATTTATGTGTTTTAGAAGTGTTATTTAAATATCATCTGTACATACTATGTTGCTATCAATAAACCTATTATTTATTTATTTATATTTAAAAAAGAAGATCAAAAGAAGCGTGAATTTTGTAATTTGTTTTATCAAACACCATTTATTCCAAATTTTATAACGGTATAACCCTATTGGTTTCAAGGTTTTTCCCTTATCATCAGGGGAGCACAAACAAGACTCATTAAGAAGCGTTAATTGTTTGGAAATGCATGTACCAAAAAAAATTGTTGAATGTCAATTTATGAAAAAAAGGCAGAAGGAAAACATCAGATAATAATTCATAAAAAATGTATTCAAGACTGAATGGAACTGAATAATTTGTGCACTGAGAAAAATACGTGGGAGGATAATGTATGACAGAATACGAAACGAAAGGATTAGGGATCTCAGAGTTATCGAAGCGAAACGAAAGGCCATGGGGAAAGAATTTATAAAAATATATTTAATAAATATAAAGTGTGAATGATCATAAAAAAGACCGAGTAAGTATATATTTATTTTTATTTATTTCACACATGACAAGAAATATACATAATTTGTGAAAAAAACAACAGGTAATTTAATTTGGAGACACAATTTAAATGGATCTGGGTTTGTTGCATTTCATTAGTCGTGTCCCCAGTAAACTACAATAGGTTTTTGCCTGTATCTCACTGAGGACATATAGCATGAAAAAAATTATCAAAACTTTTTTCCAATTTTTTATTTTATAAAACCCCGTTGCACATTCTCATCAGCCTGAATAAATAAGTATGCTTGGATAAAATGGATATTTCAAAGAAATAAAATCAGATAAATCGTATGGGTATATATGTGAAGTGGGGAAATATGTGTGTCGATGTAGTAAAGTGCTTTGTTTTATCTGTCCACCCCGAAAAGGATGTTATGTATGTAAGAAATATTTGTGTTTAAAATAACACTCAGTGACCAGTGATACAATTAGTGATTGTGCCCAACAAGAGAAAATAAGCAGAGCAGGTCCGTCGCCGGGCATTCGGTAACTTCTTAAATATTTGTCAGAGTTGGGACATTGCCGAGATAATAACTCACTGGGCGCGACAGCTTTTCCATTTCAAAACTAAATCATAAAACACCCGCAACAGGAAACCGACCTGAAACCGTCATCGAAATGGCGTTGGATATTTGCTTGGTTTATTTATTTATTGACAAAGTAAGCAACACGTAAGTATTATTTAAATGTCAGAGAAATAATCATAAAACAAAAGATAATCAAATTTGACTGAATATCATAAAACGAAAGATAATCAAAATCTTCTAGATATTCATAAAACATAAGATAATCAAAATCTTCTAAATATTCATAAACAAAAGATAATTAAAATCTTTTAAATATTCATAAAACAAAAGATAATTAAAATCTTCTAAATATTCATAAAACATAAGATAATCAAAATCTTCTAAATATTCATAAAACAAAAGATAATTAAAATCTTTTAAATATTCATAAAACAAAAGATAATTAAAATCTTCTAAATATTCATAAAACAAAAGATAATCAAAATCTTCAAGATATTCATAAAACAAAACATAATCAAAATCTTCTTAATATTCATAAAACAAAAGATAATCAAAATCTTCTAGATATTCATAAAATAATACATAATCAAAATCTTCTAGATATTCATAAAACAAAAGATAATCAAAATCTTCTAGATATTCATAAAACAAAAGATAATCAAAATCTTATAGATATTCATAAAACAAAAGATAATCAAAATCTTCTAGATATTCATGAAACAAAAGATAATCAAAATCTTCTAGATATTCATAAAACTAACAATACAGGGTGCATAAATGTATGTTTTTTTAAAAGCTGGTGCGTGTAAATACCAATGTACGAGTATATGTTGTACAGCAAGGAAAGTTTTAAAAAATCAAATACAATAGGAGTACAATTCAGTTATAAAAGGTCTTTCTGAGTGTTGTATCGCATGACTTGACTCATGATGCCGACGTTTCGAGAACGTTGCAGTTTTCATCTTTAGGGGTTGATATTCGTGGTCAACTCGCCATAATTACTGATTAAGAAAATGCTCTAAAGGTGAAATCTACAATATTTTCTAAACGTCGGCATTATAAATCAAGTCGTATGGTACGAAAGGCATACAACTGATGCGAACAACCACGGGAGCTTCAAAACATATTTGATCAAATACAATTCATTTATTTCGATCAATAATACAAGACTTGAAAGATAAAAAAAGGCTCTCTCAAGTCCAACGAGAATCCGTAATTACAAAATACGAATTACAAAAAAAACTTATTAAATGGAATAACCAATCGACCAGTCAAGAGAAAACTAACAAATAAGGATACATATGATATATCTTTCCAAATATGACACATAAAAATACCAATATAATCGAATAGTACATCACGGAAAGTAAAAAAAATATCAAATATAATGTATACATATCTTCTTCTCCCTGGCTCCATCCCAACTCACTGTCTGCGAAGACTGTTGGGGTCAGCTCTCCTTGTCCTCAGGTTATATGCTCTTCTGTCCCAGACTACGTCCTCCAGGCCATGCCTCTGCATCAGGTTATCTTTTTGCACCACCCATGAATTATTTGATCTTCCTCTGGTTGTTATTTGAGAAAGATCCATGGAGATTGCCTGGTTCACAATGTGATCGGGTGCTCTGCGTCCAACGTGCCCATACCACCTCAATCGCCTCTCCTCCATCTTACTGTTGATGTCTGTAACACCTAGGCTTCCACGAATGCGTGAACTTTTTATTTTGTCTCTTAGGGACACACCAGCTAACCATCTTACAATAGTATGCGCATTTCAGCAGTTTCTAGTTGCCTGGAGTAAGAGTTATACATCGTCCAGCATTCGGAGCCATAGAGGAGTGTGAGTCTGACAATCGTTTGGTATACTTTTCCTTTTAACTTTACTGGCATTTTCGGATCACATAGAACTCCCGTGATTGATCTAAACTTCATCCATCCCACACTAATTCTATGTGTTACATCTGCTGCAAATTCTCCATCGCTATGGATGAGTAGTCCAAGATACTTAAAGGAGTCACAATTTGGTAATGTTTTTCCATCCATTTGCATTACGGGAGTGACAGCATTTTTGTTATCGAATGGGAGGTACAGATACTCTGTTTTCTTTCTGCTCAATCTCAATCCATTGTCCTCCAAGATTCTTCTCCACCTTTCCAGACTATTTTGCAGGTCTTCATGTTTTTCACTTATTAATACGATATCGTCTGCAAATAGTAGGATCTTTAAGAGACTGTTCATTTTCTGGTTAGTTAAATATTCCATGACTAAGATGAACAGTAGCGGACTGAGTACCAATCCTTGATGTACCCCCACCTTTATAAGAAATTCTGGTGAAGTTCCCGAAGTGCACCTCACTTACATATATGTATGGCATATATTATATTTGATTTTTTTTTTTACTTTCCGTGATGTACTATATAATATTATATATACATACATTACGCCATTTCCCCCTCGAGGTAGGTAGAGAAAACACAGTGGAAGACTCTCCTTTATTGATACAAATCCTTTATACCACGTCTATCACTCACATTTGCACAGTGCATTTGTTTTGTTAGTCTTTCTCCATTAATTCGTTCTACATGTCCAAACCATCTAATTTACTGAACATACCTAATTATCAGTAAGAGCCAGAAAATAGAAGTTTTCTGATAGACCGTTTTGTATTTCAAGACCTGTTATGTGGAGTAGTCAACCTCTTAAGTAATACACTGAGGACAGATTGAAAGCTTTCAGAGAACAGTAAAATACTAGAAGTAATAAAGACACCCTATGGGGTGACTAAGTGTATCTGAAGGGTACCACAGAATAAATCATCATAACACAGCAAATTTAATATTATTGAAAAAATGTTTTTTTCCTTTAACATTAACTTAAGTCTCACGCATTCTTGGTATTCCATACATCACGTAAATTATGTTTCATTAAAAGTTAATTTAAAAAAACCCCTGTACTGAAAATGAACCTGCCGGTGGCCGTGGTAAAAGACTTATAAGCTACTTATCATAAATTCTCATTGCATTATTAAGCAACAAAAAATTTACACTTTATAAATCTACCATTGGTGGAGTTTTAATGTGTGAAAGAATGCATGTATAGAATGGATGTGTGAAGTATGTAACATAGTGGCAAAAGGTACAAGCTTTATAAGCCGTGGTAAAAGACTTATAAGCTTGGGGTCAGTGTCAAAATGTCGGAATTCAATCTGAGGGTAACTAAACTTTTTACCGTTATAGCATCTCTCAGTGCACTTTATATCTCGTATGTGTTGTTAAAGGTATATTAGAGTTCTACTGTCAGATTCGGAATCCAGTCTATTAGATTAAATTTCACGAATTGAACGAATTCAATCTCGTTTTCTAAGAGCCATCGATAGATCCCTTTTAGAGAGTAGTTTATTTAGACACCGTATCGAACAATATAAAATCGGTTATACTTAGGTCATAGTTACTATTTAATAATTATGGTTTAGTTTATTAAAATAATGCCAATCAAAAAAATTATTTGACAACTGTCCCTTCTTGATAAAATTATAAACCATAAAATAGCAATGGCAAATAATGAACTCATTAAGAAGAAATTACTTCGCCACTGAACAGAATATTATAAATATCAAAACAAAAAAATAATTTATTACAAAAAGGCTTGATTATTTTTACATTTAAAATATTAATACTTAATCATTGGATTATATTGTTGCAATTTTAATAAATTACTTTGGTTGTGATAAATTTTTTATTTTTTTTTAAATTTTAATTTGAGGTCCACTCGACACTACTGTGGAACAAACTTCCAAGATTTATCAGATGTGCACCGTCATTATTTACGTTAAGAGAGAATTAAAAAAATATTACATCACTTAGAATATCGTTTCATCAAAATTTTCTTTGAATTCCCTTTCATTTCCATGAAAGAATTCCTTTTCTGTTAATAATTTTATTTATAAATTCAAACAATTTTTTTTTATGAAATCTTACATCGATTGGAACAGTTTAATATATGGAGGATGAGCTGGTTGGTTGGAAGAAATTTATGTATAGCAATAAGCCCGCCAGCTGTACCGTGTTTAACCATTTACACAAAGGAATGAAAATAAAAATAAATAATGTAATTTGTGGAATAGTAAATTACTTCGCTATTCCATTAATTACAATAATCACTGCAATACATGTTTCTACCTTTTATCTTGAGGTTTTCTTCAGGCGTAAAAAATCGGTTTGCTACTAGAGTTATACTTAAGTTCAGTTATAGACTAGGAGCAGGTGGCTCGGGACCGTGAGGGGTGGAGAGCCATATGCTCTCGGGCTGATGGCGTCTCAGTGGCTAGACGTGTGAGAAACAGTCAGCGCGCTGCGAACATGCATCAGCCTAGCCAGGCGGCTCAGCAGGGTCCACATGTCTGTGACATTTGCGGGAGAGAGTGCAAATTTAGGATTGGACTGTTTTCTCACAGAAGATATCATGATTGACGTGGAAGAACGGTTCAAAGTTGACGTTAGAGTGGCGAGGGGATCCTCGACTACGAGGCCCAGCAAGGACGACGATACTAAGGTTAAATAGCGGTCAAGCATAAAGACCTTAGCAAAACTAAAATATAAATGAATAACCATAAATGAAGAAAAAAAACATCCCATATTCATTTAATTTCTTTGAATTAATGGGATACATACACTTCAATTAAACATGACACAATGTTTGAACTAAATATTACTCTCGTATCAAACATGAATCATTCCACCTGAAAAAATACTCCAGATAGGAAACGAAACACGTGTGGCGGGGATTAATGTGAAGAGTAGAATAAAAAAGTTGTTTATCATTATATATATATGGGTGTAGCGAGATTCAAAGCGGTAGTACTTTATGGACAGTCCTGGTCAGTCTAGTGGCACATAAAAATTACTCAGGACCTGGTCCGCTAACATTTCGAACTCTTCACCTTTGGCTCCAAGTAGCTGTTAGTGCACGGACAATGACCACATTCCGGAAACTGAGTGGGCCTGCAGACTAAACTAGGTGGAAGGGCACAGAGGCTCTGCTTCTATGTTTCCCCTGTCGTAATCCTTCTACCTAATGTTTTTTTTTCTCATCTGGCGAGTTTATTGCCATGTGGCAATCTCTTCCAACCAACCAGAATGATGTTTTTAATGGGCCCTAAGTGAAAACCAGACTGGAATTCCATTTAAAAAAATGGATTCCAGCGGGGATCGAACCCGCAACCTCCGGATCGGCAGACAAGCGTCTTACCACCAGGCCACGGAGATTCGCAATGGTATACCACAAAACATTTTACAACACTCCTGCTCCCACGTTACATCTACGAGTGCATGCACTTTCTCTGAGATCTTGAAATAAATCCCAAAATCCTGTATATTCTATGCAGGGCTCACAATATATACAACATGTATACAATACCTAAAACCTTCACTGCTATGTGAAATTTAATGGGAAACCACCGCCCTATTTTCCCAAGTATTTTGTTTCCACATAAATATTCTTAATAATTTAAGTTTCACGTTCCTCAGCATTGAAACCACAACGATAAAGATTATTATATATGTTCCAATAAAAAAAGTTCATTTTTGTCTCTGTCTCAATCAGAGTAGCCCAGCCTCATTTCGCATCGATGTAATCCAGCCTACTTCAAAGGGTTGCAGTGTCAAATGGGAGAGGAGTTCCCAGCTGTTGCCGGAAAATTACTTTTTTAATGATCATTGTGTAGCCATTTTTCACTGTCAACGAATGAATGTGGAATACTGGCTGACAGTAGGTAATATTTTCGCGACGCTGTCCATTATGTATCTCTTAATATCACGGCTCGCTTTCTTTCTTCATTTATCTCCCCTCGGGACGAATGTCACATTTTTTTTACTTGTGCAAAACGATGTTTTTATTATTTTTCTTAAAACATCATTTCATATTTTCCGCTTGCCCTGTTTGCAACATTAAGAAAGTTGCCGGTAAAGAAAAAAGTAAACGGCGGGAAAATTTTTATTGCGCCTTGATGATTTATGGTAATATTTCTTCATTAAACGGCGAAACTATTGTTTATGGTTTTAATTAGTGACGTTTTAAACTGTAGAATTTTGATACATATCTTTGAGATTTATAATATTAGCGGAATTATTTTTTAATTGGAGCATTTATAATATACTAATTGGTTTGTGGCATTTTCTTATAATCTCTGTGCTAATTTCTATATTGTTACAAAAAAAATATTTCATATTCAGTATTTTTACGCATAATATTATACGAGCCACGAAAATTGAGAACTTGCAAAAGTTACGATTAAACGAAGTCTTTAAGACCTTCTATATCAACAAAGAACATCTACTCCATTTTTTAGGACCTTCCATTTCGAAAGACCGATAACACGGGAAGTTTTCTCGATTCACATCAACAATAAGGCATTGAACTGGTTGGATGTTCGAAATAGATGCTAAATTTACATACTGTATCTATTGTATAATATCCTAAACTGTCCCGCCGCCCCCTCTTATCTCGCCGAAATTTTTCAGCGTCTTTCTAATTATGGATTAGCGTTACGCTCAAACAGAGATTGTCTATTGGCCTTTCCAGTTCACCGCTCCTCTTTTTTTACGTCGTCCTTTTTTGTCTATGCAGTGAGACTTTGGAATCAGTTACAAAACAATACAAGACACGCACCATTCTTGGCATGCTTTAAGAAGCGACTGAAAAAACTCTTAATTTATAGTCAGTAAAATAACGTGTCTCATTCCTGATTTTTCTTTTCCTTTCCACTCCACCATCCCTTCCTTTCCTTTTGATTGATGATATCTCACTTTATATGAAAAATAATGTTCGTGTGATTGTCCGTCTTTGTGGGGTTCGTGGGCATATGCTCACACATGTGTTTATGGATTTCGTGGGGATGGACAGTCATTTGAATGATTTATGCGACCACGTAACTTGCATAATTTACTTTTGTCTGGTTGGTTGGAAGAGATTGCCGCCTGGCAATAAGCCTGCCAGATTATATTTCCAATTATGGTGTTAAATAATAATAATAACAATATTTAAAGACTTTACTTATAAATCTATTTGTATTGTTTTATTCCTGAATAGAACAAATAAAAAACATTATAAACAGGACTATGTTGTAAGAGGTTCTTTCACCAGCATTACAAATTTCAATAAAAATGTTCACTCAGCTTATCCATTTGCGAAATGATTAATCATTAAATTTTTAAAATAAGAATAATGAGGAAGTGTACCTGTGAGGAAGGGCCGGAGCTCCAACGCTGATGGGCAGCCAGGGTGTGTCTGCGGGGCGCAGCAGGTACTTGGCGTCAGGGATGGTCAGCAGCTTGGGGCTGTCCACCGCCCAGTATATGCCATTCACTAGTACCGAGGCGTACGGTGCAATCTGAGATGAAAAGAAATAATTTGATAAAATACAAGACACAAAACACACATAGTTAAGATATGCTAAAGATGGAGATGATGCAATATAACTCCGAACTAGCAATAACTCACATGATATACTATGAAAAGACTGTCACGCGAGATCAGGATAAGCATAGGAAGTCTGTATTATAGAAAATACTGTCTGATAGGAAGCTTCCTTTATAAAATCCATGAAAAAAAATCCTAACAGCACATGTGGAATGAATGTGGACACCCTTGACAATGTTTTCTTTGAGTATCTTCTGCGTACCACTAACAATCTTGACTCGATTGGTATTATCCCCTGTCCGTTCAGCATGTCCCCTCTCTCCCAATTAATTCCCCGTTAATTTATAGTCGCATATTTGAATTCCTCAGAGAAGTAAGGTCTCAGGTAAATAAAGCTGCAGTTGTAGCGGGCTGCCTGAGACATGTCATATGGAGGAATAAAGATATGAGAACGGATAGCAAAGTACGCATTAATAAGACTTGTGTGCGACCTATCCTCACATATGGCATCGAAGCGAGGGCAGACACTGTCAGGACAAAAAGTATGCTAAGGACAACGGAAATGAAAACTCTACGTGCAATTGATGGGAAGACTTTGCACGATCGTGTAAGGAACACCACAATCCGAGAGGTCTGTGAGGTCCAAGATGTGGTCAGATGGGGACGACAGCGTTGACGATACTGGTACCAACATGTACAAAGAATGAATTCCACAAGAATTTCATACATAGCTCTGCATGGGGTGCCGGATATACGGCGTCCACCAGGGAGACCCCCAAAACGATGGAGAGATCCTGCAGTAACAGACTCTTGAGTCTATAGAAAGTTTAAGAAGAAGAAGAATATTTGAATTTATCGTTTAAAACTCTAAAAAAATAGTACTACAGTAGTTGTTTACATGTTTTTACACTGCCTTCATTCATTCAAATTATTATTGGCACGAATCACCCTCCATATAGGATGGAATGCCTTATTAAACTATTATAATAATATATAACCATAAACACAGCAGTTCAAACAAATCAGCTTAAATTAATAGAATTGAAAAAATCAACAATGATTTATAAATTTATGAGTCGAATAAGTTATAGACTCAATTACTAGAATTTATAACGGGAGCGTGGGATGTTTTTTGAAAGAACCGAACACAGTTCTCAGATATTCTTTTTTGTTAATTTCAATAACTTCGTAAATAGCTAATATTACATATCATCGCCCATATTGCACGAACACGTAACTCGATTTTTTTGTATAAATAACTTTATTTTTTGTCATCTCTTGTATCATTGACACATTTTTGCATTAACACATATATTTATTTTCAACGCGGAACGAATTTATTCGTAACTGCAATACCAAGTGACGTTTTTATTTTATTATATTTTTGTAGAAAAATCGTTTTATGTATCCCCTGTAAAATTTGGGCGATCTTAGCTAGATACGTGTTCTTGCAGTATTGGCGACGATATATTAAATGACACGACAGAATAACAGGAGATTATATAATAAATATCATGTCTTCTTATTCTGCCGTGTCATACAACGACAAACCACATTTTTTTCTAAATGCAAATATTTCTTCCGCGTTTTGTTAAAGGGGTAAATTTTAAATTGAAATTTATGAAGAAATTATTTTGATTTTCAATTAGGAAGAATGGCCAGGGACAGTATACCCCAAGCAAGCAGACCTCCAGGACGACCTCCCAAAAGATGGAAAGACAGCTGACAGTCGACGTAACAAGAGGAAAACAATGATGCAGGACCATAACAGGCCAACAGGCCTAAAATAAAATGAAGAAGAAGAAAGAAGATTTTCAATTATAAATGAATGGTTGAAGTAAAATAGGCACTAAGTACCAAAAAATTTGGTACTTAGTGCCTATTTTACTTCAACCATTCAAATATGTACATGTATCCCTCGCATTACTAGAAAAATGCGTAAAAATAATTAATTTTAACCAAAGTAGATTGGGTTCCAAATGAGAAAAAAGTGACCTAGAAATGAAACAAAACAAAAATTATCGTTATTGACTCGAAGAAAATAATAATTAATTAAAGGACAGTTTATGTAGCGTCATTTAAAAAACAAACTCTCAAGTGCGCTGTAATTCGGGACTCGAACCAACTGTAATTAACAGACAAAAAATATAACGATATAAATATCATATACATAAGTTGAGTGTAAATATAGAAAGATTGTGGCTGCGACCATTAACCCTTCCTTCCCTGTGCTGTGTAACTAGTACACATTGCTTCTAAAAACTTTAATATTTCTATAAACATAATAAATACTGAGTTCAGATTTTAGGTATTCCTCCGTAATACATTTAGGTACGCATTGAATGAAAACAATAATTTTAATAATAATTAGCACTTATCAGACACATCAGAGATATTTTGTGAAAATCGAGAATAAATTCACCAATACAATCAAACGTGTGCCAGTGTGTGACTTAGGTATATTCATTATAAAAAAAACTGTTATGGGCGAGGAAGCGACGTTATTCACGTATCACTCTCACTCTACTTCGGTATATGGGAACGCAAGAAATAGTATCTCAGTTCGCTCGCTTCTCTCGCTTCAGTAGCTCTCGAGCTTCCATTTGAGGTGGTTTCTTCGCCCGTTTTGTGAACGTTGGCCAATGTTCTTTTTATGTTTTCAGCAATTAAATTTCAATTATTATCACTTTTGGCCTCAAATTTAATCAATTTAAACGATTGGCTATGAATATTCTTATTTTTCCGATTTTAAATCGCTCATTTTTACATATGTATTGATGAGTATTGAATACACAGCACTGGAACGCGCGGATTTTTTAGCACAGGAAAGGAAAGGTTAAATAAGGTACTTACCCGTATCTTCATATGTTCATAAGAACATATTTGGTAAAAAATTCACAGAAAATTTACCAATGAAGGACAAAGTAGTGAAATCTTTGTAGATCTTCCAATATGTGATTAACATACTCGTATTTGTGAAGTATTGTGTGAATTTCAATTAAATACAAGCATGTTTCGATCATACATAAATGCTGTAACCTAACTTTCTGGATGACCCTCGTATAATCATAAAAAATATGTAAATAGCTTATTCATTTTAAAATTCAAATCATCTTTAAGAAAAAAGAGCCTGACGGGTCCTTTTTTTTGACAGTTGGCATAATATCCCGACAAGATTTTGACAGTTGGCATAATATCCCGACAAGATTTTGACAGTTGGCATAATATCCTGCCAAGATTTTGCAAATACTCAAATATCCAATATGTTCACGGGTAACTTAATCAACTTAGCAGAAAACATACTGAGTAAATAGGAGGATTGAATGGTGCATCACGTGCGCGGGAAATGGTAGCAGGAAATCCTCCTGCCGGGGTAGAAAGAAGGGGGTACTGATGTTCTGAGGCAGGAACACGCCAGGGGAAGTCACGGAATCCTGCATGAGCCATCCTTCCATTTAGGAAACGTTCTATGATCCTTTCATTTAGGAGTCTCGTATATGTTATTGAAAACAAACTATTTCGTTTCCTTATGATATCTTGTCCGAATTTTATGACTTTTTTTAATTTAATTGATACTATTTTTAGAGAATTAGACTTTTTTCGTTTTGTACTATCACCTTTTTTAAACAAAGACCTGAATACGTATATATTTACATATTTTGCGTTTAATCAACCACATATTGTTTATTAATAGTTAAAGCGTTAACAATGTGAAGGCTGAAAGACATTATGATTGTTGTACTATAAAAATGATGTTTCCACTTAAAATTATTGTATAACCCTACCGGTTTCAAAGTTTTCACCTCATCATCATGATATCCCAAGTAAAATTGAATGTCTGGGCTAACACCGATAGAAAAGGCGTATCTAATGGTAAAAAAATCGCAGTGGAAGTTATGAATGGAGGGAGGCAAGAAATGACTGCGGCAAGTAATGGTGAGACCTTTATGATATATGTAATTATCAAGTGCTCATTTCAACATACTGACTTGGATATTTCTAGGGTCTATTTCTGTTTATTTCTGTCTAATTATTAGAATACACACATTTTACCCATCGATAGAAAATATGGGATTTTCTCGGTGACAATAATTAGCCATTTCAGAATAAACAAGAAGATTCGTTCAAGCGGATTGATATGCCCGAAGTCTTTTTTCAAGGTATCTTCCGTTTTGCCTATATAGAAATTGTCACAGTCCGTACATAGAAGTACAGTACATAAGGATGAGAAGAAAAACATTGAAACTGGAATGGGCATACCATTAAATTAAGTGGAAATACAGTATTGTAGTAAACCAATTACAAAGACTGTTGTTAATTTATTTATTTTATTTAAATAAGATTTTAAATCAAAAATAAGAAATTCGTAAAGAAAACTGGACTTGGCTTTTTTTACTTGTTTTTGTAATTTGATCCATAAACTAGAATTGGGTAGTCAATATGATTGATGTACTCTTGAAAACAATCCATAAAATATCGACTTTATGGCCTTTCCACTCATATCAAAACGCAATCATGTAAATCACTAAGAAGACCTTTTGAAAATTTTCATATAAATGATGATCCTTGGTGTTCTTTGAACTCAAAGAAGCGTTTCGATCATATTTATTTAGCTATCCTGAATAAGTACGGACAGCCTTATCGAGGAAGAACGCCTTACTTCAATTTATATATTACAGAAAAAATGGAAAATAACACATCTTCTTTCTGAAATATACATATTTATTAAAAGCGAAACTTGACGAATCTTGAGTAAGACACTTGTCATGTTGCCCATTGTTTGCGGGTTCGATTCCTGTTGTAGCCCATATATTATTAAAAGGGTATAATTCTGGTTTACACTAAAGGCTTGTTTAACTCTGATGATTGGTAGGAGAAATCGTTGCATGGTAATAAACCTATCAGGGCATCAAAATAGCTGTACATTTAAAGTGTATTTATCCTTATTTTTGCTTAATTTGTCTCGATTTTTTTTAAGATAGATGAAGATATTGAAAGGTGTTCGGCTGTTGGGAATTAGGTCAACGTCACACTTAATACCATTTTATTGCATGGCAATAAACCTATCAGGGCATCAAAATAGTTGTACATTTAAAGTGTATTTATCAATATTTTTGCTTAATTTGCTTCGATTTTTTTTAAGATAGATGAAAATATTGAAAGGTGTTCGGCTGGTGGGAATAAGGTCAACGTCACACTTAATACTATTTCATTGCCAATAAAACAATCTCTCTAAATCTTTAATCCCTATATACACAGTGATTTGCCCATTTCTATGTTTGGAAGCGAAACCAGGACATTGAAAGTTTGTGATAGGAGTAAAATAAATATCGCACGCATGAGCGGCTCATGCGTGCGAGCGTGTTCTTATCGGAACTTGACTATAAATTTGTATGTAAGGCAGTTCGTCCCGTGAACCTCGATTCAACAACACGCAACAAGAAATCCGGGGTTTTAAATCATTTCAACACATGAATTGTGTTTTGTTTTGCAGACGATGTACCAATTGTAGATGAAATAGAAAATGGTCGATCGAAGGTGAGACTAAATTATGAGCAAAACTATTCTTTAAGAGTATAAACTGCATCTCAAAAATGCAAAACTGTATACTCATAGTATTGTTCCTCCTCCGTGGTTGCAGTCCTAAGACTGGTTTGCAGCAATTTCAACTCTTCTCCTCCATTCCTCCCTGTCCTGTGCGGCTCTTTTTAAATCTGTATATGTTGAGCAGCGCACGTCCACCAACAGGTCCTCCAGGTACTCTCGGCGTGGGCGTCCCCTAGAGTTTGTCCCCTGGGTCATACCCTCCATTATGGCATGCAAGAGGCCCTCTTGTCGTATTATATGACCGATCCATCCTGCACGCCTTTCGGACAGGATCCTGAGCAGGTGTCTTCCTCCTTCGATTCGTTGGAGAACCTCTTCATTTGTGATGTGGTCTCTCCAGGAAATTGTTACGATGTATATATTGATATACAAGCTATTTGAATCTTCCAAGAAGGGAAAATATACGCTTTATTGAAATGTGCTCATTAAGAATAATACGCTGTTTTTTTCTCGACAAACCACGACTCTGGGTCTTCTGAGTCATGGCTTGTTATTTGCGTTTAAAAGTATTTTTATGGCAAGTTATTTGAACCATATAAATGTTTTGCTAAAAAAAAATCTGTACTCAATCGAACTCTATATTTTATATTTTAAATAAATTGTTACTAGTATTGATCAAAATCGACAATAAATAAATAAATCAAAATTATTTTTTTCATTTGAATGGTAAGTACCATCAACATATTCGAATTGATAATGCAGATATGTTGAAAAGTGTGGCATGAAGACAACGTTATCTTCAGCCCCAGTAATAGAGCCTTCGAATTAAAACCACTAGAGTAGCCAAACGGCTCATAATTTGCAATTGAACGTGCACAACAACACAGATAATGCAAATATCATTATCAGATGAACCTTTTATCGCACTGGGATCCAATACTTATAATAAAAGGACGATTTATATAGCGGCGTTTACAGAGCAAACTCTCCTCGAGGTCGTTATTACTTGGGATTCATACCCAATGAATATTATTGACGGATTAAACATATTAGAAAATTAATATATATGAGTTGAGTATTAGAATAGACAAGTAGTGTTGTTTGCCTTATATAAGGTACTTTGCCGTATCGACATATGTTCGGAAAAAATATTTAGTAAGAAAAATTACTAAGATCAAACGAACTTAAAAGAAACCTTTGGAGATCTTCCGATATGTGATCGAAACACATTTTCTTCTATATTGTTTATAGTTAAGGCATTAACGTTGTGGAGGTTTAAAGACATTGTAATTTATTTTATCAAACACTGTTTATTCCACTTTTTTGTAACGGTATAACCCTACCGGTTTTAAAGCTTTCACATCATCTTCAGGGGAGCACAAACAAGACTAAATTATGTTCGAACTGGTACCGACATACACGCTTCAACGGTTGGGAACTGAGGGGTAAGGGAGGCATGGGACAATTTCGGCCAAGAGTGGAGAGATTTTTGGGATATATGTGTTTACCAGATGTTCGGCTCGATGTACTGAGTTAGAAATTTCTAGGGCCTCTAATCTGTCCAATTTACTTCCATTATTACAGATATGTAATGGAAGTAAAAACATGGGACTGATTGTCAACGAGACAAAGACAAAATATATGCCAATACATTCACGCCAGAGCCCTCCCAACATACAGATTGATGATTGTACTTTTGAAACTGTCAGCGAGTTTGTATATCTTGGCACTATGGTAACAAACAACAATAATATGTCCACCGAAATCAAACGAAGAATAGTGGCAGCAAACCGGTGCTACTATAGCCTACTGAAGCACATGAAATCTCGTCATCTTACAAGAATAACCAAATTCCTTCTTTATAAGACCCTCATCCGACCTGTACTCACATATGGCTCGGAATGTTGGACAATCAGTAAGGTTGATGAAAAGCCTCTAGAAACGTTTGAAAGAAAGGTGTTGCGCAAAATCTATGGCCTAATCTGTGACAGCGGAGAGTGGCGTATTAGGTACAATCACGAGCTCTATGATCTGTACAAGGATCCTACTGTTGTGAGGGAGATTAGAGTTGGAAGACTGAGGGAGGCCGGACATCTTCAGAGGATGGGCGAGGGCGAGATCCCAAGGCGAATCATGGATGGTGCGCCCGGGGGGCGGAGAGCAGTGGGAAGGCCGAAACTCCGATGGCTGGATGGAGTGGTGAGGGATGCAAACAACATCGGTATCCGGAACTGGCGTAACGCTGCATAGGACCGTCAGTCATGGGGGCGAGCTCTGCGGGAGGCCAAGACCCGACCTGGGTTGTAGAGCCATGGATGGATGGATGGACTACTGATATGTAAAAATTTGGCATCATCGATAGAAAAAGTATGGTTTTCACGGTGACAATGATTAGCTATTTCAGAATAAATTAGAGGATTTGTTAAAGCGGATTTGTGTTCACGAAATCTCTTTTCAAAGGATCTTCCTGTCTTTCTTATATAGAAATTATCACAGTCAACACATAAAAGTTTATACACACCACTGTTGGTAAGTATTTCATTTTGCCTTTCCCATTAAATAAGAGTTTCTGGAGATTAAAACAAGTGCAAAAAGCTGACATTATGTGACTTGGATTTTTTATAACCCGGTACGGTTATACTGTTACAAAAAAAAAATCGAATAAACAGTGTTTGATAAAATAAATTACAACATTTTCTTCTATTAGAAACCCACTTTTATAATTCATCTTCCTAGCACTATCGGGGATCGAGCCTCAACCCCCCGGATAGAAGACCAGCAACCCACCAACCAGGTTATGGGCAGCATCAACGAAAAGGATGGCGTTATCTAACAGCCGGAGAAACAGTCAACTACAATTCCATAAATTGATAAATCAATCACGTCCAGTGAATAGTGCCTGACACGTTTTTTGAGAAAATTGAAATCTAACGTTCTTCTTCCGATGGCACAGATAGAAGTAAACTTACGAGATTGGGGGTGTGGAGCACACTACAGTGAAACGTTGTCAAACGGGCGTGTCTCGTGCTTCGCTAAGCTATTTTCGCGACCAGGGTAATTCCAGAGGGGAAAATAAACTGTTTGGAACGTAATTTCTACAAGATTTTTTCATACTCGGTGTCTATAAATTTCACATTAATGTGGCTAAATATTCCCTTAGTCTTTTTTTATTTTATTTAAAATCATTTGATTTACTTGAGGGGATAATTTGTTTAATTATTTTCGCAATGTTTATTGCTATTTTTAATGAAAATTTATAATACTATAGAAAAACATAGAAATCCTGAGATAGATATTGTGCGGAAAAGTTGTGATTATTCAAAACTTTACTTGGATTATATAACGCTTTCATTGTGTGTATTACAGCCTGGTGGACTTATTGTTGTTTTACAATACCTTTCAACCAACCAGAAAGATGTTTAAGTGGAATCATTTCTAAAAAAATTCTAGGTTCCAGCGGCAATCGAACCTGCAGCCTCCGGGTCGGGAGAGAAGCGTTTTAATAACTAGACCATGGAGGTCGTCAATGTGTATATGATAACGAAATATGCGTAACAAGTTGAACTTCTCATGTAGTTCATTTAAAGAAGTTTCGAAACAAGAAGGCAACAATCTATGGTGATAGTCCTAATAAAAGAAGTGTTTAATTGTTTATACTCATATGTCATACATAACATATATACCAACAAACAAAACGAATCACACTTGGTAAAGATATATCGAACCAACTGACTGACACTGTAGATATACAAGTATTTTCGATACACCTTGCAGTATTAGAAGAATCCTGTCCGATATTCTTCCTTAAGAAATAAATTTAATAGTACTAGGCCTTCTTTATGTAACACGTAAAATCCATGCAAAGCGTAATATTTATTTATTTAAAATTCGTCAATGATTTTTCATTGTCTTTTGACAAAAAGTGAATGCTTATGGTTCAAAAATAAGTAAAGTAAAGGTACGCTACTATATATGCAAAGTAAGATATCAATATATTTGTTGCTGGTTCCATCAGAGACCATTCTTTCTAATCGTGATAGACATATTATGATGTTGCAAAATTTTATAAACATAGAAATAAGGGCATTTATAAACATAAACAAAGACATAAGAGTACTAATAGATAACACTCTCTCATGGCGAGATCAAATAAATGAGGTAAGCTAAAGGATATTCTTCAGCCTTCATTCCCTTAAAGTGTTGCAAAGATTGCAGCATCTTTCCAATCATGGGTTAGCGCTACGCTCAAACAGATTGTCTATTGACCTTTCCAGTTCACCGCTCCTCTTTTTTTTACGTTGTCATTTACTGTCCATGCAGTGAGACTCTGGAATCAGTTACAAACCAATATAAGACTCGTTCCGTCCTTGGCATACTTTAAGAGGTGACTGAAAAAACACTTAATTTCTAGTCAGTGAAATAACGTGTTTCATTTCCGATTTTTCTTTTCCTTTCCTCTCCACCATCCCTTCATTTTCCTTTGATTGATGATATCTCACTTTATATGAAAAAAAATGTTCGGGTGATAGTCCGTCTTTGTGGGATTCGTGAGCATATGCTCACGTATGTGTTTATGGATTTCGTGGGGATGAATAGTAATTTGAATGATTTATGTAACCATGTAACTTGCTTCATTTACTTTTATCTGATTTGCTGGAAGAGATTGCCGCCTAGCAATTAGCCCGCTAGATTGTATTTGCAATAAAAGTGTTGAACAAATAAATAAATAAAATAATGAATTAGTCAAAACCTTTGACAGTTTACAGCTAAAACAAAGTGTTGAGTATTTAACGCCTACATATAAATGCCTATTTTACTATATGGGACGCTGGCGAACTGCGACTTGCTAACCTATTTCCGTAATTTTTAGTTGATTACTGATGCTAAAAAAAGTATTTCCCTCTGGCCACGCTCTTTTGCGTGTCAACGCCATCAATTAATTTTTTTTCCAGGGATACTATAGAATTAAATGGAAACCCCTTAAAAGTGAAACAATTTTCAATTTTGCACTTTTTGAAATTTTCAGAGCACTCTAAATGATAATTTGGGCATTTAGAAAAAAAATAAACAACAAAAGACTAACACAAGAAATATACAGTGCAAATGTGAGGAAACATCGTGTTAGAAGAAGACCAAAAGACTAACACAAGAAATATACAGTGCAAATGTGAGGAAGCATCGTGTTAGAAGAAGACCAAAAGACTAACACGAGAAATATACAGTGCAAATGTGAGGAAACATCGTGTTTGAAGAAGACCAAAAGACTTACACGAGAAATATACAGTGCAAATGTGAGGAAACATCGTGTTAGAAGAAGACCAAAAATGTGTGGTTGAATAAAGTGAATTATATTCTGAAAAAAGTTAGGGAAATCGTCGAAGTTGCATAAGAAGGTATATAGATGTAAAATAGTATAAAATGTACATCGCGATAGGAAATTTTGACACTCACCTCTTTTCCTATCCCGTCAGGGAAAAGGAGTGATGACATGTTCGTATGTATTTAAAAAAAATCTCTTTCTGAGTTAGTTAAGACGACATTGTAATTTATTTTATCAAACACTGTTTATTCCACTTTTTTGTAACGGTATAACCCTACCGGTTTCAAGGCTTTCACCTCACCTTCAGGGAAGCACAAACAAGACTAAATTCTGTTCGAACTGGTACCGACATACGCGGTTCAACGGTTGGGGGCTGAGGGGTGAGGGAGGCGTTGGACGATTTCTACCAGGAGAGATTTTTGGGATATATGTGTTTACCAGATGCTCGGCTCGATGTACTGAGTTAGAAATTTCTAGGGCCTCTAATCTGTCCAATATATTTCCGTTACTACTGACACGTAAGAATTTGAACATCATCGATAGAAAATGTATGGTTTTTACGGTGACAATGATTATCCATTTCAGAATAAATTAAAGGATTTGTTAAGGCGGATTTTTGTTCATGAAATCTCTTTTCAAAGGATCTTCCTGTCTTTCCTATATAAAAATTATCACAGTCAGCACATAAAGACGACATTGACGTAACCAACTGTATACACGCAATAACAATCAAACTAATGCTGACGTATCTTTATCATTTAGTATCCTTCCGTTATTGTGTCGCTAGATCTATCTTTTTTTTCTTATCTTAACTTTTCAATCCCCTAGTAGTTGGGACGAGGGGAAATCAAGACGCTCCCACCCCTACGATCCAGAACCCATAAAAGTAGAAGGTGTGTCTGCGCGTGATCCCTCTGATTAGATCTCCACCCAGTCTTGTCCTGCGCCACCACCCTTAGCCTTGATATCGCCACCATCAAGCCTGAATCAAAGACTATATCAAGTAAAGACTGGAAATTTTCTAACATCATCATCACGCCACAGCCTTATTACAAAACTAATAGATCTTTTCTTATAGTAGCACTTTTTTTTCTTGCGTCATGTCCAGAACTCTTGTCTTTAAAGAATTTGATTAATTTAGTCATGTCACATTTTTCAGGTCTTCCCATTCCTTGTACTTTCTATACTTCTTGTAAAGATTATTATTTTAAATATTTCATAATTTATTCGTTCTATGTAACCGAACCATTTAAATACTTTTTTTCTTTATCTTAAGCAATGCATATTCTTTCAATTCGCATTCCTTTTCCTTACTTTTGTATTAAAAACCTTGACTTCACCCCCAGGTGGCGAAAGAGTAGAAAATATATACAGGGTCTCTTTTTCCACCTGCGTAAGGAGTGCGGTGCACACAAACTCCAATTATAGAGGGGCGCATATTCCCTTCCCATGACTTATGTTTAACTACAACAAACGACCTCCGTGGTCTGGTGGTAAGACGCTTGTCTGACAGTCGGGAGTATGCGGTCGGGAGGTCGGGAGGTTTGAACCCCGCGGGAACCCAGTTTAAAAAAAAGGGAATTCAGTCTGAGTTTTACTTTGGGCCCTTTAAAACAGCTTTCTGGTTGGTTGGAAGAGATTGCCACGTGGTCATAAACTCGACAGGTTAAATAAAAAAAAATTAAAAAGTGTATTTTACAAATTATTCTTTATGAATCTGACAATTCTATTATTGTATAAGATTTGGTGACCTGGTTGGTGATACATCTGTCTTTTGACCCGATAGTTGTAGTTTAGATTCCCGTTTAGGTAATTTTTTTTTTAATTTATCAGCCTGGTTTAACATGTTTGCTGGTAATAAATGGGAAACAAAAGCGTAATATAATTTTTGTAATTTGTTTTATCAAACACTGTTTATTCCACTTTTTTGTAACGGTATAAAATAGTTTCAATGAATAAAAAACCAAACACAAAAAGATTCCTTGTGACGTATGTACAAATATACATAAATGTTTTTTTTTAAACTTTATATTTAAATAAAGATAATCAAATACGTTACAAAAACCTTTGTATAAGAATGTGGCATTTGAGATTTTTTCGTATTGGCGCACCTACCCTTAACGATAGTCCTGAAATCATGCATGTATGTAAGTGTACATATATGTGTTTATGTTGACATAAGGGTTGCACCACCTTGCCGCTTGGCGTCACTCAATTTATGAACGTACCTCACCTTTAAGAAGTTTCGAGTCTTAACATAATAGTATTTGTCAGAGCCTACACCCTTTCTCAAGCCCATTTTATGAATCTAATACGTGATGGACTGACGAGTCAGCGTAGTATGATTGCGCTTTTATAAAAACCATTTATATTTTATTTTATTATTTATTTAATAAAGCAATGTATGGTACAAACATTTTCCAAAGGCTATACCTTTATACAATTTATATCGAACTAATATTTTTTATATATTATAACTATGAACTAGATTTTAATTTCCTACATGTCACTTTATTCTTAATAGTCTTAATATATAATTACTTAGAAATAATTAGCACCTACATACTACTTATAACTACATAACAATATTGTAACTAGATAACAATATTATATATATAGGTATACACATCTTTAATTTGTTTTATATATGTTAAAGATTAGTCATTCAAGTATTGACGTATTTTTATTTTAGCAACAATACAACATTTGGAGTTTAAATTGTTTTTTATGTTAGCAACAATACAATATTTGGAGTTTAAATTGTTTTTGTGTTAGCAACAATACAACATTTGGAGTTTAAATTGTTCTTATGTTAGCAACCATAAACATTTGGAGTTTAAATTGTTTTTATATTAGCAACAATACATTTGGAGTTTAAATTGTTTTTATGTTGGCAACAATACAACATTTGGAGTTTAAATTGTTTTTATGTTAGCAACAATACAATATTTAGAGTTTATATTGTTTTAATGAATGATGGATCCTGAAGATTAACTGTCTTGGCCTACTTGAAGAGCACTGAATAGACTCCCAGTAGGGGTGGCTAGATACAAGAAGAACATGTAGATGGAATTTCTTAAAGCAAAGTATCATTGAATTTGATCGTGAGAATATACTGGACTCACAACAGATGCTAGATTGTCCGAAGATCAGGAATACATGATCTGGGCAGGGCCTAATTGCTGCAGGTGATCGAGCTATCTCTATCGCCTTCTAGTTCGGTTCGTTGGACTGAACACAGAAATTAATAAATTAATGTAAACCCAGGTCTATGCGGTATACAAAATATTGTATAGTAGGATAATATTGACAATTTAAAAAGTCATTAAGGTGGAATAAAAAGACGACGATAACGTAGTTATGAAGTCAAAATGGAAGAAGAAGGACTTCTCAAAAACTGGCTTTATAATGAAATAGTTTATGTCAAAAATAAGCAGGAAAGCCTTAAGCCTGGATGATCTGGCACGGAAATTAAATGAATGGATGAAAAGTCAAACCTTCAAGTGCATGCACATAACAATGTGAAATCCGTTCGTTTTGGAGAACCATTTAACGAAGGGGCTTTGATGAAGTGATCTTTTTTTTCACTTTTCGTGGATTTCTTCTGTTACGCAAAAAGGGTGTACCTATAGTTAGCTTTTTCCTCAGCCAGGATCGTTCTCATACCGTTTAGTGGTGCCGAGAATATACACACTGAATGTTGGTTTAGCTGTGATATTCGTTATGTAAGTTGGTATGTAGAAAAAAGAGGGCATTTCTTGCACGGCTATATTTATTAGGGATGTATAAACTTATTGTTTCTAGTATCGTAGGACAGTCAAAGTAACCTCGAAAAACCTTTGTAGGAATAAAGCAATGGGTTATTACCTTCTTGTTTCGAGGCTTCTATAGTTACACACCGTGAGAAGTTTGTCATGGTGCGCATATTTTGGGTAATCGCCCTTTGTTCTGTACTATAGATATCTGACGATTTTTTTTTGTTCTTCATTATTTTTATATTTGAGCTGATGAGAAGACCAAACTGCAGATGCATTTTCTAATTTACTTCTTACAAGTATTATATAGTTATAACAATGCGATATCAAACGCCAAACATGGTTAATAAATGTGAGTGAGTCCGATATCTGTTACGCTCCAATCTTTGAATTGGAAATTCTGTTTAATGCTACTCGCTTTATTTTATATTGATGGTGGGTTGGTGAAAATTATCGACTATAGGATACACAGACACACTTAATTATATTGAACAGAAGATGATTTTACTCAATCCAAAAAACTAGAAAGTTTTGGTCCTGTTGTAACTGTGCACAATCTCATCCCTAATCTTAAATTTTATACATTTTTCCTGAATATTTAAACACAGATAAAAAAACTCACGCTCTACATTCATACTTTTAGACATATTTAAATACCAGGCTGTCATGTATATTATACAATTCCAACCCCTTCATAATCTTAACGAACAAATAAAAATCATTGTTTTATGAAATATTTATATTTCAGAACAGTTTATTACTTATATTTAACGCTAAACGTACGAATGCCTCCGTGAACTATTTGGTTAGATGCCTGTCTTGCAATCCAAAGGTTGTAGGTTCGATTTCCGTCGGTACCCAGACTTTTCAAAAAAGAGTTTAAATCTGATTAAATTTTAAGGTTTGTTTAAACGGTTTGGAAGAGATTGCCACATAAAAATAAACACTACTAGTTGTACTGTATAAAACAAGCATTTAGTAAACATAATACAATATGTGACAAACTGCGAGTAATGTACCTACTTCAGAGGCACTAAATTCGAAGACTTGAGTATTCGTTCAAAAACAACATTGTCTTCCGGCCACTCTATTCAACGTGTACCTCAAGAATAAATTAAGAAAGCGTCTTAATAATATTTTTGATTTGGCTCGTTTTTTTAAATAAATATTTTAGCGACGACATTATTTTCTTTTATTACAATTAAAAATGTATTATTCTTTCCGTAAATAAAGGTACGGAAAATAACCATATTTATTATTCTCCTTTTGACGAAACTGATATCCATCAGAATTGTCAAAATATGAAAGGGGCTGAAAAACCATTTTGCCAATTAATTAATTCAAGGCCCTGTTACTCAAACAACATTATTTGTCAAATTAATGAGACGGCGATATTTTGTAAATTAATGAGTGTAGTTTATCGTTTTAAATGTACTCATTTTAATTCATTAATTTTATATAATTGACTTTTTTCGGTATCATAATTAAAGTTTCTTTTTAATTATTATTCTAACTCAATACAGAGATAATGGGCATAAGATACATTAGTACTCAACTGATTATCCAAGGAAAAATGAAGGGTAAATAAGGGCAACGCCACTTCACTTGGCTTTCAGTTTAGTTCAGCTCGATCCTATGTTACCATCATCAACGTTCTTATGGGGAATAAAATAAGCCCCCATACAGCGATATGTATACTTGAACAAATATAGTAAGAAACTGCCTAAATGGACTACTTCTCCGGTGATGACACACTTAAGTGTGAAAAAAATAGTGACGACGAACTTAAAGTCCGATATAACGGCTGAAGTAAAATGACTTGCATTGTAAATATGTTTATAAAGTGACTTAAGGCCTGGAGCTCAAACTGCTTAAAACCTTCCATTCAAATGCTTCTGTTGGTTCTTTCAGTTCCAATCTCGGATCTCAGGATCTCGAGTTGATCCTGGCTGCTGTGAATAAAATAAGGATTGTCAGTGTGGTAACCAACTTCCGACAGAAGACGGTACCTCAATAAGATGTAGCTTGCAAACAATACGAAAGAATAAATCGAAAAAATAATTAAGTTCTTAAAATAAAGAAAGAGGCATTAAGATGGTTCTAAAATTGTGGCCTAGTTATTAAGACACATATCTTCCGACCCGAGGGTTACGAGTTTAATTCACGTTGGAAACAGTATTTTTCTTTAACGTGTTCCTCGCGGGAAGTACAAACACCTGTGATCTGACGACAATCCAAGTTTCAAATCACAAATACTTAAAAAAAATGACACAAAACCGGAATAAAAATGTAACTAAAATTTAAAATTATCTTTATTCTAGCGACATCTCTGAAAACCTTGTCAAATAATGTATTAGTTTATGAGATATTGTTGAATAAACAGAGTGCCGAATTTTTTTGGTTTCTCAATATTTCCAGCTATTGCGTCACATGTAACGACCTGTCGCGCGGATCAAGTCCTGCGATGAGTCTCTCTTACGTAAATAAACATTACTAAGTCTCTCTTACGAAAATAAACATTACTAGTGCTATATGCATTTGATTGGGTGAGTGTAATGAATCATTGCTTTGTTTATTTTACGTAATGTTTAGTTTATCTCCTTTATTTAATGAGTCTCCTTAAGAGTAATGACAATTATTTATTATTAGAAAATTACTTATGTGTCATGTTTACTTGGTGTTGTAATCAAATATCAGTGGTTCTAAACAAAATGCGCGTTTAAACTTAGAAATTAAAAAACGTCGAAATTGTGCCGCGCACAGGATTCGTGGAATTTGATTGTTAACGCGGTAAACAGATTAAAAAAGCATTATGTTATAGTTATAACATAAAGCTTACTTAACGCCTCTCTGGTTGGTTGTAATTGATGTTCACATGGCAATAAACCCGTCAGGAAGCCGATCTCGAAATCTTATAATGGAAGTCAAACGCTTTACCAACTAGGTCACGGAGGCCTATAACACCGATTACAAGAACACATGTTGAGTGTCACGAATTCAATACCTACACATTTGTTTAAAAATTTAATCATTCATACTTGCACTCTATGCGATATTTAACTGTCAGGACTAAAAGAAGACAGAGTTTGAAACGTTTCTTTCACAATACACATGTTTTGCATATTCTACATCCATACACCTTTTCATACAACACTTACAATCTCCCAACTTTTTACATTTTTTTTTTTCTTTCAAAATATTATTGTCTTAATCCAATCATACTTTGTATTCGTCTACCAAATAATTCACTCACATTTGAGCAATGTATTTTTTGTTAGAGTTTCTTGTTTTCTTCATTTTACATGCCCAAACCATCTTAGACAACTTTCGTCTTGCTTAATACATTAGCCCTAAATTTGCATTCATCCCCAAACACATCTTTCAAAATATAATTTATTTGATTCAACCATTATTTTATTGACTATCCTTTACCATGTATTCCACTCACATTTGCAATGTATTCACAAAAAGCTAAAAAAAAATATGAAGCAATAATTTTTTTTTCAGGAATCCTGAAAAATGAATAAACGAAGATAAGCACATGTCCATATGTCCTGTATTTTTCCAACCACGAATAACGAATTGGACTCAGTGATCAATAGAACTTTTTCGATTAACTCCGAGAGAAACCAAAAAATATAATACAAAACCATCTCCAGCCAGTAAAAACGGAAGTGGAAAGCTTCTGGTTGTGTTTATATAATATTTATGGACGGGTGAAGCGAAGTCCGTGTATATTTTACTACTAAAATCCACTTTTGTCCCGAATTTGTGACCTGTTTTTCTTAAAAAAATACAAAAAAAGTAAATATTTTGCATTCGTATAAATCAATTAACAGGCAAAAACGAAGAAGTTTCTTGTTTTGTGCAATAAACATAATGAAACATTACAAATTTGCGCTTTAAACTTCGATTTGACAACCAAAAATTATTTCATGCAATGGTACAGTAATTGAACACCTCTTTAAATGACAGTTTTAACAACACACAGGATATGTATAAAGATAATAATTTATTAAATTAACAATTGTTTAACTGATAATTTAATAAAATTCCTTCTCTTTAAAACTTCTGAGTTTTTCATAAATAAGAAACGTTAACACCAAAGTTTAGTTTAATTGAATTGACTTTTTTTTTCTGAATTAAATTAAATGAACTTTTAAATGTAAAACTTTAGGAAATTAACTCAGTTCTAAAGCAGTGAGTCCAATCAAAGCCTGTCTTTTCCGTAGTTTAAATTAAAAACCACAAAATAGAACCGAGTGGTTTCAAATAATTTCCTTCTTTACTTTATAAAGCAACAAACAATGGCATTATTAAAAGAAGATTTTTGCAACAAATTATGCAATTGTGTGCAGATATAATTTAAGTATGAATAAAAATCTTTTGGTCGTAAAGTCAATTATATTATTTATGTTGATTAAAGATATGCGCTTAACTCTAAGCTCACAACTTTTAGTGATTAATGTTGAACGTCATCAATTGTAATGCAACAATTGGGTTAATATGTGTCAGGTTTGATGGATATTTTTAATGTTGGTGTTTTTATTTTCTTTTAATTAAATTAAATGATGTTAATGAACGCAAAAGGGTCATTTTCCGGCATTCTTCAATCAATGCCTTTGTGGCGGTCGTCGCACATTCGGTCGCCCACTCGGAACACTGTGGACGTTCATACATACGGTCAATGACCGATGAAGGACCTTTGCATTCCTCGACAAATTTAAATAAACAAGTCCGAAGTTCACACGCCGGCCATTCAACCCATAGCCCGGAGCGGACCGCATTCCATACTAGAGCGAGAACGCACCACGCTGTCTCGCCAGTTCCGTAAATAAATTGTCACCTACATACGACATTAATCGTTTTGCTAATGCAGAAATGAGACGAAGGATATCTTGCTCGCATTCCCGCACACACGCGGAAATAGTATAAATACCTACGTTAACTAATAAAATTCTTCTTCCGCATTGCGATCCAAAACGTGTTTTGTTTATCAACAAATCATCATCATCTCTTCCCTTAAGGACTAGTTCCTTAACCTTGATTGGGTGTATCGTTATTTCGTTTTAATTTCGTTTTAATTGTTTATTTTAATCCAAGACATTCCGTATTTTCGATGATTGAACGTAGTAAAATATAAGTTAAGTAATAAATTTAAACAATTTTCTTCATTTTTAGAATATTGTCGCTCTGTAGTTAAATTCATTTTTAAGAACTATGAATTAACTTTTCGATAACACTGAAAAACGTTTCAGGAGTGAAAGTTTTTGCTGATCTGTTTTTTGACAAAGATCATGTTCAATCGATTATCTGCCCAAGGGAAACTGTTTAGCGCAATCTTTTAAAGTGGTATATGGCGGGGAAGAGTCTCTATCGATAGCATATAACCGTCATTTTTGTTCAATCTCTACCAAGCTTTTCCCTTTCGTTGAAAGATACTTGATAACGGTACGATATTCAATTTAAAACATTTCAGATTTTCGAAGAAAAAAATATAAGTATATAAAGTGTATGACAACGATGCAGTATGGATCAAATGTGGTTTCGAAAATTGATACAGCACTCGAAGATGGTGTCCGCTCTGGAAGGTCGATTATATATCATGGAGACAAAAAGTCAAGGCTTTGATCGAGAAAAACCTACTTTCCTAAAATAACGAAAATATCGGAAACGACTGCCCATGAATATTTACGAGTAGTGCAATTTAGAGTTTGAATTTGACCTAAAAATACGACATGACTTTTCGGACAACCTATAACTTCAAATATTTTTTTTATTTTGTGAATATTTTTTAAGTTTTAAAGGGATGTATTTTTATTTTATGTAATAAACAAGGAAACTGTATATACACGTGTAAGTGTCATGTCATAGAAATTGTTTATGGTTGTGCAATTATTCCCTTTGAATTTTTCGTAAGTGTAAAATTAAAAACACATTGTTTTGCAACATTTTAACATTATTTTTTTTTTCATGAAACATCTAAAAATTTTAACACAAACCTTTTAAAATGGGCGCGATTGAAAATAATTAAAAATATTAAGACATACTCGTATGTAACAATCCCGAAATAAAAAAAAATAAGAACATTTATATAACGGCATTTATTCGGCTCTTTTCAATTTATTTCAACGGCCAAGTTTCACTCCCATACATTAAAGTTAGTACAAGTATCCGGCGGTAAGTAATACACATCGGGCTTAAGAAAGAGACTGTCGGCTATAATCAGCTAACTTCGGCTTTGTAAAGTGTCGTCTCTGTCATTCATACACGTGTTTCGTCGTGATTTGTCAGTCATTATGGCCGTCATCGTGTGACAGAGACGACGCTCTACAAAACCGAAGTTACCCAATTATGGCTGACAGTCTCTTTTTTAAGCCTGATGTGTATTACTTACCGCCGGGTACTGTACATACGAGTAAATACTGTTATAACCTAATCCTTTTTTTATTATTTTATACTGTCCGGCTATAGTACAAAGAAGCATGTTTAATTGCACCGTTGACTTTGTATCCTATATTTACACGTTGTTTAACATATCTCGTAACTCATATACATATATACCATCATGTTGTTTCCCTGTCGAGGTAGATAGACAAGACAGAACGCCAGGCATTCCAGGAAATACGTCTGTTGTGATAGGAGAGATAGACTTTCCTATCACAACATACATATTTCGATTATTCTACATCAATACAACTTCTCATACGCCTCCTACGATTTCTATGTTTTTGACATTTCCGTCTATCAAAATATAATTCACTTGATCTAACCATACTTTCCTTGGCCTTCATTTACCAAACTTTCTACACTAATTGGCACTTTATATTTGTTTTGTTAGTTTTTTTTCATTCATTCTTCTTCATAGCCAAACCATCTAAGAGCACTCTTTTTAACCTTACCTAATACATCAGCATTAAGTTTATATTCATCCATAATACCTTAGTATCCTATTCTATCATATATTGTCATCCCGTATATCACTGTAAGCATTTCTATAACAGTTAGTCAACTCCTTTCAGTTTTTTTCCACGTCTACATTGCACTCCCATAAACCAAAGTTGGTACTTAATTCTGTTGTAGACTATTATTATTTCAGCAGATTTTGATACTGTCCAGTTCGAATAAAAATGTTTTAGTATCGCGTTGACTTTTATTGCTATCGCTACACATCGATTAACATCCCTCTTGACTATTTCATCATCTTTAAAAAAAACTTACAAAATTCCCTAACATGTTTCATTGCTCGCCCATATATTACATTTACTTTCGTTTTCCCACCGTGACTTAGATCTCACAATATTAATTGTCAGATATTTCTCTTCACGTCTCTTACATTATTTATATTGTGAAATTTTTATAATATTTAGTTTCTAAAACTCTTTCATAAATAATTCATCACATTTATTCAAAATTCAAAAAATCAAAATCAAATGAAATCTTAATGTATTTATAATCAAAATAAACATTATCTTAATGTATTTATAATCAAAATAAACATTATCTAAATGTATAATGTTTATAATCAAAATGAACAAATCAATTGTATGGCGTTTTTTTTATGTTTTACAGAATCATATAAATAACTGTAATATGAAAATTATTTTAACATGTTACTAAGAAAAATATCGTGTAAACTTAGTTTAATAAGAACACATAGCCTAGAACCTGGAAATTAAATTTAAACTAGAACGTTGTAAATTGATGCGAATTTCACTATCCATGTCGGCGGATAATAAAGTAACTCTAATTCATTGTAATACGGTAATAAGAAATGTTTAACCCACGGCCAATTACAACAGTTTTTTTTACTATAAAAGTTACAATTATACATATATAAGAAAACAATAATTATGTAGAGCATCGTTATCTCTTCAGAATTCCTTAAACTAGGAAGTTGCTTTTACATATTGAGTGGACATACACGAAATCTTTTATTTTACATAATAGTTTTTTTTTAACAATGTGTCAAATATTGAAATATGAACATTTACACTGACTTTAAACTTCTTAAAACCAAAATGACAAAAATTTAAATAACTTATACTTTATAGGTTTATAGGACAGACGCCTTATCAACAAGGCAACTCCAAAGCTTTAGGTTAAATGTCTATCATCCAACCTGAGGGTTTGGAGTTTGATTTCCATTGAACCAATGCATTTAAAACGAAGTGTTCCACGCTTGTTTTCAATTAAAATCTCTTTAAAGATCTTTGTAGATGATTGGGTGAGATTGTCATAAGACAATAAGTCCACCAGCTTTTAATATGTACAGTTACTTTTTTTGTTTTGCGAAACAAAGATTTATTTTTTTAGCGAAACGTTAAGAAATGTTAAATAAATCGAAAGTATCAGAACTTTTCGATGTGTACGTGCCTCATATATTTAGAATATATTTAAATAATCTTAAAGTGAAAAAAAGATACTTGTCTTTTAATGAAGGGTTGCGAGTTATATTACCGCTGTAACCTTTTGTTTATAAAGGATACTAATATGATTTTTACTTCAGGCTTATTTAAAATATTTCTTGTTGGTCAAAAGAGATTGCGAAATGACAATAAACTTGCCTGGTGGTACTGTATACAACGAAAGGGTAATGCTATATATATAAATTCTCGTATGTATAATTATACATGGATATTAATTAGGTTAAAATTTGTTTCAACAAATTTTTAAATCTCTAAAATTTTGACTCGATCATTCAATTAAATAAAACAGTTAAACCCCTAGAAGTATTATATTATTATAGATAACACATCTAGGTTATTGGCGAGTTCGAATAAATTAAGTAAACCGAAAGATCTTCTTCATCCTTCATTCCCTTAAAGGATTTCAAAGATTCCAGCTTACTAAAACCAAAATTAAGTTACTGCAATCTCTGCTCTTTCCAATTTTGAACTATGCGGACGTCTGTTATTTGGATATTACGGAGAAACAGCTTGAAAAATTACAGCCTCTTCAAAATATTTCTATCAGATTTATTTTTCTTCTTATTAAACTTTCTATAGACTCAAAAGTCTGTTACTGCAGCATTGTCCTCCTGTGATGCTGAGCTCCAGCTATCTCTCCATCGTTTCGGGGATCTCCCTGGTGGACGCCGTCCATCCGGCACCCCATGCAGAGCTATGTATGGAATTCTTGTGGAATTCATTTTCTGTACATGTTGGTATCAGTATCGTCGACGCTGTCGTCCCCATCTGACCACATCTTGGACCTCACAGACCTCTCGTTTATTTTTAACCTGAGAAAATACAATCACACCACTTCATACCAGAAGGAGCTAAATCAGTTGATCTTATTTTTTTTAAATTTATTTATTTATTTAATTAACGACACAACAGTGTCTTTATATACAAATGCACATGTGACAGGTTATACAAGTACTTAAAATTATTGACAAATAATACAACTTTATCTTAAACTAACATGTACAGGAGATACAACAAGCAGTAGTAATAATAAATTACAGTCATTGTTTTAAAATTATTTAATAATTATATGTATATATATAAGTTCAATATATGTCATGTATGTATACCACAAAATATTACCAAACTTCACCAAGCAAACTTACGTAATTGTCGAAGACTTATTTTATAGAGGTAAAGAACTCAGATTTGTTTTTAGTGGAATAACGCATACATAGAACAAATATTGGATCATATACGCAAAATTGACATACTGTCACTATTGTATAAAATCCTTAACTGTCCCGCCGCCGAGAATATTCAGCGTCATTTCGATCACGGACTTACGCTAAGCTCAAACAGAGATTGTTTATTGGCTTTCCCAGTTCGTCGCTCTTCTTTTTTTTACGTCGTCTTTTACTGTTACAAGCTGTGAGACTGGAAACAGTTACAAACTTATGTTAGACTCGCTCGTCATTGGAATGTTTTAAAAGTAATTTTAAAACATTCAAGCCATTAATAATATAACGTGTCTCAATCCTGATTTTTCATTCCTCTCCACCATCCCTTCCTTTTCATTTGTTTGGTGTTATTTCTATTTTATTTTACCATATAATATATTGTTCATGAATTTCGTGAAGGTGAATAATTATTTATATATTGTTTAAGATGATGTACGAGGCATATCCAGAAACTAAGTGTACTGAATTTTTGTAGGTTACAATTTTTTTTATTTAAACAAAAAAATTACGTGATTACCGTAGTACATATGTAAGCTATTTTTCGACGTAGTCGTCATTCCTCTCAATGCAGGTGGTGAAGCGGGGTATCAACTTTTTGATGCCTTCCTCGAAGTACTTTCCCGCCAACTCCTCCGTCCACTTCTCTACCTCCTCCTTTACCTCCTCGTCGGTTGAAAACCTTTTTCCACCCATGTTCAGCTTCAAGGAGGTAAAGAGATAGTAATCTGAAGGTGCTAGGTCAGGGGAATGCGCGGGATGGTTCAGGACATCCCATTTAAACGAGGCGAGCAGTTCCTTCGTGGCGTTGGCCGTGTGTAGTCTGGCATTTTCGTGCAGCAGGCAGACTTCCTTTGTCAGCATGCCTCTCCTCTTGTTCTGAATCGCCCTCCGCAATTTTTTTAGGGTCTCACAGTGTCTTGCAGAGTTGATGGTCTCCCTTTGAGGCATATATTCAATTAAAATTATTCCTTGACAGTCCCAAACACGGATGCCATGATTTTCTTTGCTGAAATTGTAGTTTTGAACTTTTTGGCGGAGGGTGAAGAGGTGTGACGCCACTGTTGAGACTGGTTTTTGGTTTCAGACGTGTAGTGTGCAACCCAAGTTTCATCTCCAGTAACGATGGAGCGGAGAAATTCATCTCCATGGAGTTTACAGCGCCTTAAAAACTCTTGCCTTTTTACAAAATTTCGCACTTGGCGGGAGATTGGTTTGACATTTTTCACAAAACGTGTTGTCGCGTCGACACTTCTCAACGTACTGACCTCAAACCGGTCTCGTTGGAAAGGGGAAGGGCAACATGTCGTAAATAAAATCCATCCGGTCATGAGAGCCTTAGTATACTTACTTTCTGGATACGCCTCGTACAATAACTTCCATTATTTTATTTTGTCTGATTGGTTGAAAGAGTTTACCACCTAACAATAAGCCCACCAGATTGTTTTAAAATAAAGTATTAAATAAATTCACAAAATAAAAAACGTATTGTAAAAATCTAAATACACTATATTAAAATAGTCGCAAAATGTAAATAAATAACGATTATCCAATATTTTAAAATTTCAAAGATGCATATTTTTGAAGTTCAACCTCTGATTGGCACTTAAAAGCTTTGCTGATACCCAAAATCCTATCTCCGTGGCGTATTTTTAAAGCTTAGCCGGGAATAAAAGTCACCCAGTAAAGCCGGTGCATCCGGGCAGAGCTATTGCAGCGGTAGAGACCATTGCAATTTAATTGAAGTGCATGCCGCATCAAGCGGTTAAAAAAAACAATATATATCTCTGACTCCTCTTCAATTTACTCGGTAAATAAATATAGGAGAATCATCCTACCTCGGTGTTCTTGTTAAGTGATGCTTGATTACTACAATTCAGAAGTGTTGATATCGATATTCCAGATATTTGGCATTGTCTATTTAAAATTGTGAAATTTGTCACGGTTCCTTATTTCATTTTATTTTCAGGATAAATTTACCATTTAGTATCTGCACTATTGATATGGAGATTTTGAAAAACTATATGAGATAATATGTTAGTATTATATTTTTAGACTTCAAAAACTGCGTCTGTTATGTTAGACTTCAAAAACTGCGTCTGTTATGTTAGACTTCAAAAACTGCGTTTTTTTATGTTAGACTTCAAAAACTGCGTTGTGCTCTTCTGCCTATTTGTTATACTCTTTACAAAGTATAGGACTTAATTTCGCGAGCAAATTGCATGTACTATAGGAATAATAAAACGTCTCTATTTTTCATAGTCTACAACATTTCCACAAAGCTCTTAGAATGAGCTATTGGAGACTTTCCTTATCAGATCTGACCATTTTTTATGTCTCGTTATTGCCTCGTCATATTTTTCTCTTGCATCAACAGTCTTTCCATTATATCTTACCATCCAATTATATGCCTGAAATCTACAAAGATCCAACAATTTCCAACCTTAATAAGTTGTAGCGTTAGATACCATATCTGCCGCATGGTCAAACGATGTTACATTTAAAATTTGATACATATTTCTTCAGCAGTATGTAAGCTGATGTTGATTAAAGACGTGTTGTTTTATTATATATTGAAATGTTAAAAATTTTATATTTCGCAGTTGTCAAATTTATTTCAAGAGAAGAAAAAGCTTGATAGAAATTAAAGGGCATTTATGTTACATGATGCCAATCGAAAAGACTTCCCGTATACAACATTCAAATGTCGTTTAATTTCTTCCGGGCATATTCCCTTTTGAAAAAAAGCTTGATAACCGCTTGATTTTTTATTTTATTTTAGAATAGAAAAAAATAGCCTATCTTCTATCAGCTGTTATCAACATACTTCTAAGAATAGAGGTAACCAATTTTAACTGTAACATTCATTGCCTTACCATGCGATGGGCATAGACGTCATGGTATCTGTTCATATACACTCTACCTTGTTCAGTCCGAAAGCGTTTGAACGTTGTTAGTACATATGAATTCGGAGTTGAATTGTAGAAGACATACATTTTTCAATTTGTTATTCTTCCGAGTTCATACCTGCTCTCCATGTACATGCAACAATGAAAATACAACTCGAACTTAACCTAACCCGAAAAACAATAGAACAGAACAAAATGTACAAAAAAGCTTCCTACGAGTAAATGCTAAGCTACGGAAACAAATAATTAACGGCCCTGTTTAAAAAGAATAACATGTTACGTCGTCAGCATCACATATCTAAGGCGTAAAACTAACATTGCAAGTAGTTGTGATTGCAAGAAATCTGGGATAGAATAATTGCGAGAAATCGGGGATAGAATTAAACTGCGGAGACTTCACAGCATGGTGCTTTTATGTTTTACAAAAGTTGAACTTGCGTTGGACTATAGACACGTTTTATAACTTATAAATATTGGTAAATTTTCGTCAACACAGATATCCATTGAACTGGTTGAATGTTAGAAATAGAGGCCAAATTCACATACTTACTCTATTGCATAATATCCTTAACTGTCCCGCCGCCCCCTCTTATCTCGCCGAAAATTTTCAGTGTCTTTCCAATCATGGTTTAGCGCTACGCTCAAACAGAGATTGTTTATTGGCCTTTCCAGTTCACCGCTCCTCTTTCTTTACGTCGCGTTGTCCTTTACTGTCGATGCAGTGAGACTCTGGAATCAGTTACTTGGCATCCTTTAAGAAGCGACTGAAAACCCTCTTAATTTCTCGTCAGTAAATAACGTGTTTCATTCCTGATTTTTCTTTTCCTTTCCTCTCCATCATCCCTTCCTTTCCTTTTGATTGATGATATCTCACTTTATATGAAAAAGGATGTTCGGGTGATTGTCCGTCTTTGTGGGGTTCGTGGGCATGTGCTCACGTTTATGTTTATGGATTTCGTGGGGATGGATAGTCATTTGAATGGTTTATGTGACCACGTAACTTGCTTCATTTACTTTTGTCTGGTTGGTTGGAAGAGATTGCCGCCTGGCAATAAGCCCGCCAGATTGTATTTGCAATAAAAGTGTTAAATAAATAAATATCCTACGCTGGACCAACATAACTATTGGACTAAAAGGACTGGAGTCTTAGGGCACTACACACCAGAAGGCGCCAGCCACTACCACCTCAAAGATGTATTTAATTTTTTTTTTCTTTTTACTGAGACCATTATCTTTCGCACTTTTATTAAATTGTGAATAGATAGATTTTTCAATTTAGTTTTAATTTATGCATGTACAATATAATAAGTATACTACCCGAAGTCAACATTTCGTTTGGCATGGATGTCAACAATTAGTGTGGGATGGATGAAGTTTAGATCAATGACGGGAGTTCTATGTGATCCGAAAATGCCGGTAAAGTTAAAAGGAAAAGTATACCAAACGATTCTCAGACCCGCACTCATCTATGGCTCCGAATGCTGGACGATGTACAACTCTTACTCTAGGCAACTAGAAACTGCTGAAATGCACATGCTAAGATGGTCAGCTGGTGTGTCTCTAAGAGACAAAATAAAAAGCTCACACATTCGTGGAAGCCTAGGTATTACAGACATCAACAGCAAATGGAAGAGAGGCGATTGAGATGGTATGGGCACGTTGGACGCAGAGCACCCGATCACATTGTGAACCAGGCAATCTCCATGGATCATCCTCGTATAACAACCAGAAGAAAGACCAAAGAATTCATGGGTGGTACAAAAAGATAAAGGAGAAGAAAATACATCCTTAACATAACCAATGCATTTAAAATTGGCATTGGTATTGCTGCAATTATTATTTAGTTGAAAGCAAATTTTCTATTTTAGATAGGATAAAAATTTTTTCGTTTTTTATTAGGGCAGTTCAAGTTCAAAGTGAATAATTGAAGCACTTTAGCGATAGAATCCGATATGTTGTAGTATTTGAATCTAAACGCTATAGTAATGAGTTTGCAGTGAAAAAATGAAGAAAAAAATTTTGCTTTTTTTCGTTCATTTAGTTACGATTATTTTTAAAAAGGCATATTTTTGTTAACATATTATTTGGTATTAAATTTTGTATAAAATTAAATAAATTTTTCATGAGTTTTGTCAACAGTCTGTTGAGTTGTAAAAGAAGACTGATAACAGAAGTTTTGTAATGTAAGAGTATTTATACTTTTATCCCCGCATGAATATCCAGAGTGACGATCGGTGTAGTGAGGTGCGGACTACCTATCTTGAGACGGTTCCATATCGCATAAATAACTATGTTTATTGTTGAATTTTCTTACTTTTATTATAATTTTGACTAGCGTACACTTGCATATTTAAGTTATGTGTAATTTTTTTTTTATTATTTTAAAAATATTTTTGTTTGTACTAAATTAAACACTTACTACTTTTAAATATTGTTATAAGGTGCATTTGATTAAATAAATATATGCCAATCTGATAAAAAAAACTGATCCTGAGAGAAGTACGAGTATTTTCCCAAGGTAAAATATAATACAACCCATTTGAATAGCATAATTCTTTTTTATTTTTTTTCATTAATAAAACAATTTATAATACACGCATTTTCCAAAGTATATACACATTCCAATGTATTACTTAACCTTTTTACGGCGATGGCTCGAGTATCTTTCGTGTGTCCCACAGGCGGCGGTGTTTTACCTCAATAAATTTATATTGTATCTACATAAAAATATGACTCACCATTATCCCGAATCTGATTACTGTGGAACTGTGCGCCGATGCATTTTTTAGCTGACACTATACACACGTAATATTATCCAAATCAAAGCTATAAATAAAGTGCGACAATATAAGAAGCAATAATCGAAGAAAACAATAATCCATAAACAATGAAAAAGGCAATTAATTCAATACGCAATACGCGTACTTACAAAAAAAATATCGACGCAAAATACGTCATATTGATCGGGAGCAATCGTCATTAGAAACATGACCTTCAACACACCCGAACGTGTGGCGCTAATATTTAAAATGCTTTAAATTTCGACGGCCTCGAATCGGTCTGTTTAAATCCTTCTTATGGATCAAGTACTTGAAGTTTTGATGATTTTAAAAGAGATGTCACTAGAGGACACGTTTTGTCTTATATTCAGGTTAAAAATTTTAAAGAAGATTTAATTTTGACTGAGATATCGACACGCAAAGTTAGTGGCCACTTAAATGGCCGCTCGCCAGGACGGCACGTATTATGCATGGGCCAGTTAAGTGGTCCCCCGCCGTGAAAGAGTTAAGAACAAAATAACTAATCTAATATGTATGTATATATTTTACTATAAGTTAACGTAATTTTAATTTCCTACAAATATTTTTTATATTAAATAATCTTAATATTTCATTACTTATAAAATAGTTGACCTTGGGGGCTTACCAGAGTAAGTCCGATCTACCTTTCCGTTTTAAGCACAAACTTCTGAAGTATCATCTGTTGCCTGACTAGTCCACCTAAAGTGTTAGCTCGGAGATCCGATGTCTGAGTGAAAGGGACAGACTGCATGAAGCCTGAACTAGTGGACAAGTATGTATTAAATAATTAGTATTAAAATATTTAGTTGTAAGAATTGTTATCTAGTTAAAAGTTAGTACAAGTACCCGAGGGTAAGTAATACACATCGGGCTTATTAAGACAGATACTGTCGGCCATAATCGGCTAGCTTCGGCTTTGTAGAGCGTCGTCTCTGTCATTCATACACGAGTCCCGTCGCGATTTGTCAGTCGTTGTCAAGCGACAGAGACGACGATCTACAAAGCCGAAGTTAGTCGATTTTGACTGACAGTATCTTTCTTAAGCCCGATGTGCATTACTTACCCCCGGGTACTTGTACTAGCTTTTAACTAGATAACAATTCTTACAACTAAATATTTTAATACTAATTATTTAATACATACTTGTCCACTAGTGCAGGCTACATGCAGTTTGTTCATTTCACTCAGATATCGGTTCTCCGAGCTAACACTTTAGGTGGACTAGTCAGGCAACAGATGATGCTTCAGAAGGTTGTGCTTAAAACGGAAAGGTAGATTGGACTTACTCTGGTAAGCCCCCAAGGTAGCGAATTACGTAACTTTTAAACTCAATCGCATCTCGAATCGTTCACGGAATTGTCTTGCGGGCAAGATCAATTGAGCAAGATTACTAATAATAATGTTTTAGCAAATCTTTTAGCACCAAAAAACATATTATTAAGTTACTACCTTTTAAAAAAAGTACCAGGGGTGTGCCAAGAATGTTTCATCTAATAGAAAACTATTTTAATTGTTTGTATAGCATTAATCACGATATAGTGTTCCTAACTTTTGAAAATTTTATGATAATTCAAATTTGACGATGAAATAATCTTATAAATATAGGTATGTTTTAAATATTATGCTGTATTCAAAAACCAATAAAAAAATACCATAGCAAAACGTAATCTAGCAACAATTTCATTTTCTTTTCTCCGTAAATAATGAAATTCCGTAAAATGTACTTTAGTAATAAGATTACCTACATGTTTTAAACCAATGCAACCAAAAACAAATATTAGCTTGGAAAAAGCATGCAACGTGAATCGGAACGCAGTGTTCATAATTGCGTATAATTCAGAATTAAGTTAACCATTTTTTTTTTTTTTGTTCCCTTTGTCCGCTTTTGTCTCGCCCTACCGCACCGCCGCAGCACTATCGTTTTATCTTTGTGACAGTGTAGCCAGCACAAAAAAAAAACCGCGCCAATTTTACACTTGTCAGCGCCAAGCTTTCCGGTTAGATCCCGCCGATTTTCCTTTTTTTTTTTTGTTATTCTACCGCTGAACAACTAATTGTTATTTGCAAAATTTCCGCATTGCACTTTTTTATACGTTCACATTGTTTACTTGGATTTTTTGTTATGTACTCGTACATGTCAAAAACACACGGCTCCATCGTTAGCGGTGTGTATGTGATTTGAAAGAATGTATTGATTGTTTGCTGAAAAGAGAGCTTCAATATTTGAAATTTGTTTGATATGAATCGAAATTTACCGATTATGAGGACCTACAAATGTTAAGCAATTAAATTTTAACTAAATTTCAATTAGCTTTATCTTTTATTTAAGGTATAAAGTGAGGAATAGATAATTGCAAAAAATTCTTAATATAAGATGGAGAAGAATCATTTTGAAATAAACTGATATATATTAAAGATTTATATTACAGCTGGAACACTTTATTTACTTTTTTTCTTTATGGACAGGGTAAATATTTCATATCAACGATTTTTTACGAATTTTAGAACAAAATATGACTTGAAATATTTCGGGTTGTTGAAAGCAACATTGAACCATCATGTAGTGGAAGAAAACCTTAGAATAAACCTTACTCAGAGTTAAAAGGTTGACGATCTCTTTCACCCAGTTAGTAAGAAAACTGTCTTCTAAGCCGAGGGTTACGGGTGTGTTTCCCATTAGAACTCAATTTATTTCAAAAAGGGTTCCAGTCTGGTTTTCTTTAATATATTTCCGATTGGTTGAAAGAGATAGTCACATGGCTATAAACCCGTCAGGTTGTACTCTATCCAACGAAAGTGTAATTTTAAATAACACAAGTGCAATATTTGTTCAATATTTAAATAGATTCATGTTAAAATGATCTACAGAGAACGATTGGTGGCCTACAATGTCAAATGGGAACGTATACCGATTACTGTACTCAGATGACATGGTAATGTTAACGGGGAGTGAAAATGGATCACGGAGTTTGATGAGGAAATAGTATTAGAGATGCGAAGAAAAAGATTTAAGAATGAATGTTACAAAATCGAAATAGATGGTGATTGAAAAAGGGTGAAAGGAAAAATAGATGCGACGTATCGGTGGATAATGAAAGATTGAAGCAAGTTGAGGAATTCTGCAGTTTTAGTAGAATTTTCTCAGATGATGAAAGAATTAAGAAGTCTATCGAACTGCGTGTAGCGATAGGAAACAAAGTCAATAGGGATATAAAACATATATACTCGAACCGGGCAGTATCAAAATCTGTTTAAATGATAGTCTACAATAGTATGTGGGTGTCAACTCTGATGTACCTATGGGAAATGAAAAATACTGATAGGTGCTGAATAAATGCTGTCGAAATCATTGAGAAAAGAATACATGGAGGGAAAACGTAAGACAGAATACAGAATTCGTAAAGCATCTTTTATAAAGAGTCTTTCAAATTGAGCGGTTTTTTTTATTCTTGGATAAAATACAGATGGCGTCGCGAACTTACCGGGATCTTGTGACATTTGAGAAGTATAATGTTTATAAAAATGGAGTCATATACAATATTTAAAAATAAAAATGGAGTCATATACAACATTTATAAAAATGGAGTCATATACAATACAACAACGCGTTCAAATTGTTGAATTGTTTCATGTATCTTAATCTCCGGGAACGGTGATGTTAATTAGCCACCAAGATCATGTGATCTGACACCGTTGGACTATTTTCTCTGGGGTTACGTGAAAAGCCAGGTCTATGAGAATGACTCTCAATCAATTCCTGAGCTGAAGGACAAAATGATTCGCGTTATTGGTGAGCTAGAACCGCAATTATGCCAAAATGTCATCGAAAGTTTTTTACACTACATCTGTGGAGCTGCAGGAGGTGGACATTTGGAGGATATTGTTTTTTTTTTGTTTAAATGTTATCAAGAATTTTAAAAATTTCTATAAAAAAAGCCACTCAATTTGAAAAACCCTTTACTAGGTCACGAAAACCTTTTGTCATACGTTTACACATATATCAGAAATGAAACGTTTCATTTAAATATTTGACATATTAAATCACACAAAGAGGTGAAATTGATTTACAGAACACTTCCGCCGAGTGCAGTAGGTACTCGTTAGCTATAAGCAAGCACCCCCTAATAACATACTGGGAGGCAATGCGCGCAATACTGTAGTCGGAATGCATTTAACCCTCTCCGGTCGGCGGGGCTGCAACGCTGCAGCGGCAGCGAGTATGCATAATAAAAAGCTCACTTAATTTCTCTACGGTGCTTGAGGTGAAATTCAACAACTGCTGTCGTATTATTTTCTTTTTTTATTTAACTTTCGAGTTCATTTTCAAAAGAAGTATACTGCCTTTATCTGACATATTTCATTTAGTTTAAAAATGTTTCAACATTTAATAAATTACTTTCATTTAAACTTATTTATTTTATCCCTGTCCGTTAAACAAGTCCCAGCGACTTGCAATTAATTCTCCATTAATGAATTCACATATTTTATATCACTTGACAAACGTCATAATTACGAAAATGAAACAAAACATATGAGGAAACTACACCGTAACGTATGTTAAATATGCCAATTTCGAAACGCATGCTGTCGAAGTAAAACAAATTGGCAATTGGAAGGTTATTCCTTACTTATGATAGATACTTGTAATATTAAATAAGGTAGTTTATTTATTAAATAAAAAAATTGTTTTATCATTCTTTTAAAAAACATATAAAAATACATTTATTAACGACCATGGTTTAGTTCGTAAGACGTTTGTCTCCCAGCCCGGAGGATGTAGGTTCGCTTCCGTTCGAACCCAGATTTATTTTAAATAAAAGGATTCCAGTCTGATTTTCGCTTAAGGCCTCTTTAAAAATCTTTCTAGTTGGTTGGAAGAGATTGCCACAAGGCAATATTCTCTTCGGGTTGTATTGTATGCAATAAAAAGTGTAATACGATACAAAATACATTTCGAGTATGTTACGGATGAATGTGATAGAGGCAATGGATGTCTTTAAAGACCGAAATGTGTGGCGCTGAATCATCTTTGCCTACCTCGTAAGGGGCATAGCTAGATGGAATAGAATGTTTAGAGGTGTAATAATTAACAAGTACATAGTGATTATTTTCGCATAATCTTGAATGAGATTTTTAGCAAGTATATGAATTTATTGTCCAAAACTCCTTAAATATTTAGTTCTACTGTAGTTTCTTACACTGCCTTCTTTCCTTTATTTTTTTACTGACAAAAATCATCCCCTTTATAGAATGGAAAGCCTCATTAACTGTTAAAAAATAATTACTTATTTTATGAAATGTTTCGATACTTAGTTTTTCAATTAAATTCAAAGAACAATTTTGTATAGCGCCGTTCAGAGAGCAAACTCTCATCAAGGGCGCTATAACTCGGGACTCGAACCCCACTAGTATTCAATAAATTACATCTTACAGCTGTAGGAGTGCCCAATCAAATAACACATAAAACTTTCTTTGTACACAGTACAACCTTCAAGGGATTATAACCATGTGGCAATCGCCTCCAAGCAACCAACCAACTAGAAATAAGTTTATGAGGTTTTGAGAGAAAACCAGACCGAAAACCTTTTTTAAAAAAGTCTTGGTTCTAGCGAGAATTGAACCCGCCACTTCCAGGTCGGAAGACAGGCGTCTACCAAATAGGCCACGAAGGTTGTCGATACGTTTGTTTAATTCAGAGTTTCTCAACCGTTTTTGGATAGAGCATTTTCCATTTTGGATAGAGCTTTTGAGCATCTTAGGGTTAGTCAAAAAGCTCCTAGTATTAACATGCATTGAATATGTTAAGGTCTTGTAATGTATAGATGATAAGAAAATACGTTCAATAATACGAAAGTTTTGATTTATTTGTTTGGTTAAAATAATAAATTGAGTTAAAATAATGTTATAACTAAAAGAAAACTAGAATATACATAATATTTTAATCATAATTCATGTGAGCCCATGATGATTTTTCACGATTTTAACTTATAAGTACGAGGCGTATCCAGAAAGTAAGTGTACTGAGGCTCTCACCACCGGATGGATTTTATTTTCGACATGTTGGCTACACTTCCGTGTAGCCTGACCCTTGCCTTCCGCAACGAGACCGGTTCGAGGTCAGTACGTTGAGAAGTGTCGACGCGACAACACGTTTCGTGAAAAATGTCAAACCAATCTACCGCCAAGTGCGAAATTTTGTAAAAAGGCAAGAGTTTTTGAGGCGCTGCAAACTCAATGGAGATGAATTTCTCTGCTCCATCGTTACTGGAGATGAAACTTGGGTTGCACACTACACGCCTGAAACCAAAAGCCAGTCTCAACAGTGGCGTCACACCTCTTCACCCTCCACCAAAAAGTTCGAAACCACAATTTCAGCCAAGAAAATCATGGCATCCGTGTTCTGGGACTGTCAAGGCCTAATTTTAATTGAATATATGCCTCAAGGGAAGACCATCAACTCTGCAAGATACTGTGAGACCCTAAAAAGATGCGGAGGGCGATTCAGAAAAAGAGGAGAGGCATGCTGACAAAGGGAGTCTGCCTGCTGCACGACAATGCAAGACCACACACGGCCAACGCCACGAAAGAACTGCTCGCCTCGTTTAAATGGGATGTCCTGAACCATCCCGCGCATTCCTCTGACCTAGCACCTTCAGATAACTATCTCTTTACCTCCCTGATGCTGCACATGGGTGGAAAAAGATTTTCAACCGACGAGGAGGTAAAGAAGGAGGTGGAGAGGTGGACGGAGGGGTTGGCGGGAAACTACTTCGAGGAAGGCATCAAAAAGTTGGTACTTCGCTTCACCACCTGCATTGAGAGGAATGGCGACTATGTCGAAAAATAGCTTACATATGTACTACGGTAACCACGTAATTTTTTTGTTTAAATAAAAAAAATTGTTACCTACAAAAATTCAGTACACTAACTTTCTGGATATGCCTCGTATATGGTATATTATATATACCGAATGTTGGCCGGAATAAGTTGACGCCCAACTATGCACGCTAGGCAATGTTGGTTAGGGCACTCTATTGTCCTGGATAAGTTAAATACTCTCCGAAGGCGGAGGAACCTTCGTGGTCTCTTATACGCGAGGGTCAGCGTCATAGGATGTGGAAAGCAACGGAAAACTACCACATTAAAGGCCCAATGGCATCCCAAGAAACAGCGAAGATCACGATATGGACTGCACCTCCTATACAGAGCTCAAGAGGATCGCTGAAGACCGAGCGGAGTGGAGGAGGAGATGCAGGACTTTGCTGCTAACCAATCCCCAGGTTTGAAACTGAAGAAGATATATACAACAGATTCGATTATCCGGGATCGCATTAACTGGACTGCGGACTTACCGGAGCAATAAATATGTGTATGTCCGATTTTTAAACAATTTTTTGAAATTGCATATAAAATTTTATTATAAAATCGATTTTTTAGTGTCCCGGTTAATCCGCGACCCGGTTAATGCGATCTCGGATAATCGATGTCTACTGTATTCTGTTACAGTTTTGTAATAATAAGTTTCACATCCTCGTGACATTTTTTCAACGAGAAACAAACGACGAATCCAAGAGAACTTAAGATCGTTGTTTGACTTAAGATCGATCGATGAGGTTGTTTTTATTATTGGAATATTTAATTAACACCACGTTGTAATATGTTTCAATCAATCAGAAAAAGGTAAAACAGGTCTTAAATGAATACAAGTGTGGAATATTTTTTTTTAAATCTGATTTTCAACGGGAATCGCATCCGCAATCCTTGGGCCTAAAGACAGGCGTCTTACCATTTATGCCGCGGAGGTCGTCTATGAGTAGAAATAGAAAAATAATATATATTTACTTAAAAATAATTAATTTGATAATTCAAAGTTTGTGTTATTTTACTATTGAAATGAAAAAAGATCAATTAAGTAGCTAAAATGAAATTAAAAAAAATGTCATCGTTTATTAAAATAAAACAACATACTTCTACTCTACCGCATGAAGAAAGAAATTATCCCAACTTATTAAATGCAGTGAAAGTCTTGAAGCTGTGTGACAGAAGAAAAACATCCGATATAGTACTGCTATACAAAATCATTCACTCAGTGATTGATGCACCTCACTTACTCGCAAGTATTTCATTTCGTATCCCCACTAGATCCACAAGACAGCTCAATCTCTTTTATACCGAAAATTGTTATACTAACTATAAAATCAACTCATCTATAATTCGTATGCAAAGACTTGAAAACGAGTTTTGCAACAATTTAGATATTTTTAATATAAGTATATATAGTATTCGCCAGAATATTACAACAATATTTAGAAATAGCTACTAGCTTTGTGCTCTCCTTTATTAATATAAATAACGTAATACAAACCAAATATTGAGGACAATATTTTGCCTCTGGAGTTGAGTAACCCTGCATCAACATGTGTGAAGCTTTTAATTCTGCAAAGCAACTTGCATCTCGTTCCACTAATGAGGCCACGTGTTTTCTATATCTCAATATATATCCATAAAATTCCCACAAAATTCTCAAAGGTTATTAAATAATTTTAAAACGATGACTGTAATTTATTCTACTGCTTTTTGTATCTTCATGTTAGTTTAAGACAAAGTTGTATTATTTGTCAATAATTTTAAGTACTTGTATAACCTGTCACATGTTCGTTTGTATATAAAGACACTGTTGTGTCGTTAATTAAATAAATAAATAAACCAGGTACGTCTGATACATTTAAGAGCTTTTTTCTTATATCAGGCATCTTTTTTCATAATTAAAAAAATCTCATTTATGTTTTAACATATTGTTATATTTTAATCTAATTGATAGTTATGAAAAATTTACTAGTTACACTTTGTTTTAAAATATTTTTCATAAAATTATTTTGTTTAACTTTAAACAAAATTTAAAACAAAACAAATGTTTACAATAAAATGTAAAAGACAATTTTATCAGTAAAAAGAAATAATGAAAAAATAAATTAACCGGCAGAAATGTGACGGCAGGTGGGGATATGCTTGAGCCGCACTCTAGTCTACTCCAAACTAGTGAATCGTAAAGAAATCTCATAACAGTCTGTTCTCATTGGCATCGTCGTTGAAAGAAGAGAAAGGGACTGATTACCATCACGTTGGATTGATCAAGTCAATATTACGGTGATACAACACTTCGGATATGTCAACACTCTGCTGTGTCAAGACTAAGGACAACTGGAGGTGGGTCATGAAAATGTTGATGCTGTTCATGAAGATCGCGATTCTTGGTGATAAGACAACTACTTAGAAAAAGAAAGTAAAATTTCAAAAAAAATCTTAGAAATAACGAACACAATATTGTTCCCCTTACAACCATTATCGACGTCATCCCACTTTGAATATATTAGAGTGGCCAAACAAATCTTCACTGAATTTTATCCTGTCACACATTTTGCGCTCCTGCCACGTATCATATATACACTTCGTCATGCATACTATCATATAATGAAAGCCCTTCACTCTTCTTTCTTTCGGATTTTGATTCATTTGGTCATCCCCCGTTTATCTAGATCAAGGGTGGCCAAACCGTGGCGCATGCGCCAAACGTGGCGCATTGCATCCTTGCGCCTACTTATTATTTTAAGATGGGCGTCATAACTTAATACATCTTAATATTTTCAACACCAAAGTGCTCTCAGTTCAATTCATACAGCCTTCGGTAATGTTCAACTTTACGGTATCTGACACTTAGAATAGAACTTGTGAGCTGTCACTTTAGGCGGGTTTACAAACGTACGAATATTTCTATCGGTGTTGCCATTGCGCGTTCCCGCTCAAACGTTCGCAAACACCACGAACCACGTGTTTGAAGTCACGTGAGGATGAGCGGCGACCGTTCGGTATGGTCAGTCAGTTCTGAGTAAGCCATCGTGGCGTGGAGTTTGAAGCAGAGTTTTGCAGCAACTGTGGTCCAGAGTTATCTTCACCAAACGAGACTCTCCGGCAGCTGTAGCACTATCAGTAGGGTCCACGACAGCGATCACCCTCTCGTCCAAGATATCATTTCTGACTATTGTTAATTGGTGTTCCAATAAACGTGTGTCTTTTGAAATGACGTAAATTAATTAATTGAATTGCGTGATTGAGTTTTTCCTTTTCCTCCCCTTAGCGAAGCAGATCCTACCCCTATCTCTATTGTACAGCCCCAAACGTGAACGTTAGAAGGTAAAAAAAGTGCTTGTGTTGTATGGCGCATCTGAACTCGTCTGTGAAAAAAATGGCGCATGGTATGCAAAAGGTTGGCTACCCCTGGTCTAGATCTTCCCAAATTTCTCGTACCTTCTATACTACGTTTATATAGTGGGGGATGAAAAACCTCTGATGTCCTCGAAGCCGGGCTCACCTTGTTTTGGTGGGGTGTATCTTAGCCAGAGGGGTGCTATGAAATGATAACTTCTCGCTTAAATGTATTTTCTGCTTTTTATCTTGAGATATATGAGCAATTTCGGAATGTATTTTATGTTTGTACATACTGTGTTGCTTTCAATACACCTATATTAACTTATAGAAATTTTTTTAAATCATTCACCATTCGTTCTTTTTCCTCAGCCTCTTTCTTTGATCTTATCACATTTTATATGCATTTCCAAACCTTTCGTACTTCCTGTTCTACTTTTATATATAATTATTATAAATATTTCATAACTCGTTCGTTATGCGTAGCCGAACCATCAAAATGCTGCTTTCTTCACCTTAAGTACTGTATCTTTTTTCAATCGCATTCTTCCCTAATATCCTCATTCTTTAATCTCTCAGCCATTATTTTCCTACATAGTACATGCATCGCTTTCATTTCTGCCGCATTTATCTTAGTTTCGTCACTTTTTGGCACATTCATATCTTTGTGACTTTAATATTAATAAAAAATAATAGAAGAATTAACAACACAAATGAAAAAAAAACGAAATATAGAATGAAATTATTAGGTTAATCTTACAATTTGTAAAAACAAGTTGAAACAAACAACAAAAAAGGGGGAAGTTTTGCTGAAACACTTCGTAAACTTCGTGGAATTTCCGGTCGAAATAATGGTCCAAAAGAGTCATCACTTCGAAAATTAATTGAAAAGGAGGAAACTGGTTTGATTCTGGACAATAAGTTCATGGACTGTAAGTCCTGGACCCATGCGTCCTCGTAGCGGGCGTTTACTCGAAAACATAGCCGCATTGAAAGAAAGTGTTACAGAAACCCCAGGGACATCAATTCGTCATCGTTCACAAGAATTAGACGTTTCAAGAAGCACATTACAGCGAATTCTACAAGATCCAACTGAATCATGAACTATGTTAATGTTAAAAACTAAATCCGGTGCTCTTATTGGGACACCTTCAGAACAAATGACGGCCTGAAAACCAGACTGGTACAAGCGACAAAAATATGAAAGGGAGAAAATCAACTATTGGTGTCATACAAGATTTGTTAGTTTCATATAACGTCACTTGATACATTCGCTCAGAAATGGCGTTATTATCGATAATTCACCTAGATCCCTTTGGCACAATACGGAGCATATGAAATTCTATTATTTTAACACTTAACCCAGTTTTTTTATGATGTCATTTGTACCAGTCTGGCTTTTAGGCCGTCAAATGGCGGTATTATCGATAATTCACCTAGATCCCTTTGGCACAATAAGAAACATATGAAATGCTATTATTTTAACACTTAAACCAGTTTTTTTTAAATGTCACTTGTACCAGTCTGGCTTTTAGACCGTCAAATGCCGGTATAATCGATAATTTACCTAGATCCCTTTGGCACAATAAGGAACATATGAAATGCTATTATTTTAGCGCTTAAACCAGTTTTTTTTATGATTTCATTTGTACCAGTCTGGCTTTTAGGCCGTCAAATGGCGGTATTATCGATAATTCACCTAGATCCCTTTGGCACAATAAGAAACATATGAAATGCTATTATTTTAACACTTAAACCAGTTTTTTTTAAATGTCACTTGTACCAGTCTAATTTTCATGCAGTCAAATGAACGATGACGTATGTACTCATGCTTCAAATGTCAAATTTTGCGCGCAACTCATTACGATTATTTTGAGTTGAAATATTTATTTAAACGTTATGACATCAATATTATTAATAGTTTAAACGATTTAAAATCAAATTATTTCAACTGTTAACACATATATGTGTAAAACTGATGTGGTAATAGTTAAAAGCAGGGCTGTGGAGTCGCTTCAAAAAAAACACGACTCCGACTCCGATTCCTATATTTACCAAGAATACGACTCCGACTCCACAGCTCCGACTCCACGACTCCGACTCCACAACTCCGACTCCACAACTCCGACTCTACAACTCCGACTCAAAAAAGCTCAATTTTAGCAGGTTGTTTCCTACCTTTGCATATAGCCATTTTTTTTCATGTTATAGGGATAAAAATAAAACAAGATCAAACTTTAATAATTATTTATTAGAATTTATTCTTAAAAACAACACTGCTTCTATTAAATCTGTATTCGTAGAGGCTCTCAAATCAGAATTGAGAATTTTAAGAGCGGTAAATAACCGCTCTACGGATACTTGGGTTGGGGGTAATGCTGTAACGATCAATGCTGAATCTTTTACGATTTCTAGATACCGCTGTATTGCCATTTCAACATTTAACTTATAAGTTCGGTCAATTTTTTCCATTATTTTCAATGCATCATAAAATTCAATTTTAAATTTTGAAATAGAGTCTTCTTCATCTATATTGGGACTGTGATTCAAACGAGGACGTTTTAGTTTATCTTGTTCATTGAGATCTTTTTCAAAATCGTCTTCAGATTCAGCGGTGTCGGATGAAGATGATGATACTTCGTGTACGCTGCCTGCTGTCGTCTCTTTTTCTAGTCGAAGGCCTTTCATACGAACGGTTAATTCAAACAGAGCGTTTCTCGCTCTATTTATTTGTTCTTCCGTCAATATGGATCGAACCATGGGGTTAACATAGATCCCAGCCAACAGAATTTTCTTTCGACGTGAGAAAGAAGGAGACAAACACATTTTCGTAGACTTTATGCATTAAATGGATCTCGGTGATTCACCATATCGGCGCGACTTGCGCCTGCAAGTTTAATATTCGTGCACAATACACATTCATTATAATAATTTTAAAAAAAAGTATTTTAAATTTTAACGAAAAATTAGTCGGAGTCGCTCGTTTTTTATGACTCCGACTCCGACTCCGGCCCAAACACCGCAACTCCGCGACTCCGACTCCAACTCCGACTCCGACTCCACAGCCCTGGTTAAAAGACACGTGATATTTAGAATAGAGTCTTCAACTTTACATAATTATAGAATTACTTCAATTTATTCTCTCTCACAAATGAATTTACAAATCCCTTAGAAACCCAAAATCCAATGAACAACAAACAAACAGAGTTTCTCATTACTGTATTTATATATTAGAAAGGTCAAATAATTTGAGAGTTTAATTTGAAAACGTTAACATCGTTTTTGCTTTAGTTAAATTAATTTTAGTAAACTGAAATTGTACACCAGATGATAACCAATGTGCCTGTTTAAAGTGGTCACATGTGTTTAAAGTGGTCACAGATGTTCAAATGTCCACAATTTCAAAAATCCTTTTTACCTCGTGTGTAACGTACAACCCTTATATGGAAAATCGAGAACTTTTAAAAAACTTTTTTTGGACTGCTTTTTAATTGATAATTGTGTCGTACATCCTCCAATGTTTATTAGTTTACAGCTGTATGTTTGGTATTTTGTTTTCAATTTTTTGTTCAGTGATTGATGTTTTGTATCTGTGTTTTGTATCTATGTTTTGTGTCTGTGTTTTGTTTCTGTGTTTTGTGTCTGTGTATTGTGTCTGTGTTTTGTGTCTGTGATTTTTAAATATTTATTTACTAAATTAAGAAGTCATTTATTGCCATCTTGAAACATTAAGTGTTGAAAGGATTTTAACTTTTAGTTTGTGCTTGTATTACATAGTTTTTTTTTTTTTTTTTGTAAGCGTCTGTATTTTCCTTTAACATTGATATCAAGAGAAAGCCCGGTTTAGTACAGTGCGGATTTTCTGTCTTTAGACCGCCTCGTATTGTGTTCGTGACTCATAAAGTTTATTTATTTGTGACTATTTTTATCTTTCTTTGCATTTATTTTAATTGCAATTGTTTTGATTTTGTTTAATATTCATTGTGTATGAAACACGCACTACTGTTTTTTTTTAAATTATTTTTGTTATAAGGTACATTGTATAGTTTTTTCAATAAAAAATATGCCGTTGAAGTCACTAATTAATAAACGTTTTTTTTTTTCAATTATTGTATTTTTTTATATAATATATTTAAAAAATATATATTTAATATGTTAGGTCTGAACTCGAACTCCGCTGTTGTATTGCACCGGTTTTGTGATAAAAAGAAGATCAGAAGGAAACAAAAGCCGAGCTCTGGATCGACTTAATTAAATCAATTAATGAAATGTAAAGTGTGTTTATTAGATTGGATGAAAGATTCATGAAGAACTATGAAAATTTAAGATTAAAAAAAAACTTTAATAAAACAAATGAAAATCCAGTTGAGCCATTGCTGTCATTCAAGACTTCTTCTTAGTCCTTTCTTCAATTCAAAATATCATGATCACCATGGGCATCCATCATCTTTCACTACCATACGCGAGGGGTTGCCTTATGTAGCGCCTCCTGAAATTAACACTCCACTCCTATTTTCACTTGGCCAATCTATCGAATTGGTGTTTGGCCTCTGCTACTTTCACTATTTTCCCTTTACGCAAGAACTAAACGCTGTAGGCTGTTAGCATCCCCCTATGCTACGTGTTTAAAGTATCGAAAGATTATTCTTGTATATAACAAAACCTGATGCGTCTCAACCCCGAGCTGATTAATACCAAGTTTTTCTTGTAGTTCGTAGAATGCCGAAGAGTCGCCCGCATCACAACATTTAAAAAACATCAATTCTTGGTAATTACGTGCCTTGAGTGGTCAAAGCCACGACTCTCATTAAAAAAGAGAAAACGAAGGTATGAACCAAGTAGAGTCTTGGTTTAAATTACTTTTTGCAGGGATATAAGTAATCAGCGACGGGCGGTCCCGAGGTGCGCTGGTGCGCTGAGCACCAACGAGATGCTCAGCGAATATGAAATATCGCTGTCTCACGGTTGAGTGTACTCTGTCTGCCCTATATGAATTTGTGTTTCCGTCCGGTGCGTATTGGAGATCGCTCCGGTAGTATTGGCAAACTTGGCCGGTCAATTAGAAAGGAATGTTTTTTCAAATTTTACTTTATTTTTTTTTCATTTTAACTTAAATAAAAATAACTTTTACTATTTGTTAGTATTCTCATACATATTTAATCTATACAAATATTTAACATTTTTGGAAGTCCTGTTTGCAAATATGTAATTTAATTATTGCGAATTATTTCTCCGGTTCACCGCACCAACGCACCTCTAGACCAGCCGCCGCTGAAAGGAGTTATATAAAATCACAACTTTATAATGAACTATTATTAAACTATGTTATGTCTCATAATTTATAAACACACAATATGACATAAGTACTATTTTATAATAAAGTTATTTAAACTATGTTATGTCTCATAATTTATAAACACACAATATGACATAAGTACTATTTTATGATGAAATTAATGACTCAAAATAAGACTTGATTGAAAATACTTGCTCGTATATGTCATTTTAATTGAACTACCATAAAATATGCAATGCAAATATATTTGGTATCCAAAAAAGTTCACGGGATATACAGTGATTTGTTTTTGTTTTGTAGTGATTTGCAAAGGGTAGGTTGTGACTCACAAACAACCAATATTATTAATCTGTGCACTCCGACGTCATAAGTACCTATTAATCGCACGTATTAGCAATACTACCGCATACAACAAGGCGACAACACTTGAGTACATCTAACGCTCGCGAATATTATCACTCTTTTACAATTGGTAATCGAACCCGAAATTACTTTAAGTCAAGTATCTTACAAACAAGGCTACATAGGTCTTCAGTATTATAAATTAAAACGTATACATATTTTTTTCTTAATTGAAACTTGTGTTTGTTTAATATTTTATCTCTGACATGCAAACGTTTATATATGCAAATATGTTGTTTTGAAACGGCACGCACAGGTGTCATAATCTAGCGCAACAGCATAACACGCTCATGCAAAACGTTGCAATTGTTAACAAATGTTAATTTTAGCTCTTCTCTTACAATATGTAAATATCGCGCTCTGGCGCTGCGCGAATTCAGGGAAATCTGCCGAAATTGAAATTTGAAATATCGTAATTTAAACTTAAACATTATTTTGTAATAAAATATTTTGAATTTGACATGTGTTAGCGTTTATTAAACATAATACTGAAAATCTTTTGAAAATACAAACAAATCATCACTTTTCTATCGCGACACAGGTAGGCGGAGAACAGAGACTTTCCAGTCACGACACAGGTAGGCAGAGAACAGAGACTTTCTTATGAAAATATAAATACACAGGTAGGCAGAAAACGGAGACTTTCCTGTCACGACACAGGTAGGCAGAGAACAGAGACTTGCATATCGCGACACAGGTAGGCAGAGAACAGAGACTTTCCTATCACGACACAAGTAGGCAGAGAACAGAGACTTTCCTGTCGCGACCCAGGTAGGCAGAGAACAGATACTTTCTTATCGTGACACACATATTCTCCTTCTTCTAGACGCATACACCTTCTTATATAAAGTCTACCATTTCTCTGCCTGTTTTACATTTCCTTATTTTAAAATATCATACTCTTGATCCGACCATTCATTTCTTGGTCTTCCTCTACCCCGCCTTGCACTCACTTTTTCTTAATTTATTCATGCTCTTATTAATCTTATTTATTTATTTATAAGTAAACGGTATAAGGAATCTTACAACCAAAATAATACAAATAAAAGAACTAGTAGTTAATTCTCAACACATTAAGATTGACAAAATATACAAAGAAATAAAATAATTTTACACAGTTACAACAAAAACAATCAGAATGAAACGGGTATTAAATAGTAAAAAATCGCGTGTAACCGTCCCAATATGGGACCATCCACAGGCACACAGCCCGTACTGCGTAAAAAATACAAACATAAAAGACAAATCATTGAAAAACAAAATACGAATTGTAAATTAAGTATAAAAGACTAAATCAGACAAGTTCAACTTTACAAATCCTCAAAAAACACGTGGAAAAATCACAAAAATAGTAACAAAAAAACACGCAATATTCAATCAAATAGCAGTACCAAAAAGTTTTTCAAAAGTCCTCGAAAGACACGCATTATTATTCAACAGTGTTTAACACATTAAACTTTCACACTCATCACTTTTACACTTAATCACTTCATTGCGTATTCTGTCGTCCATTGTCACTCCATGTATTATTGTAGATACACGTATTTTTACAGCATTTATTTGTCACCGGTTCTTGTTCTACGTCCACTTTTCTCTTCCACACATTTATGTTGGTACTAAAATACTATCGTGGACTATCATCTTGGCAGATTTTGATTATGTCCGATTCTAATCTATCATATATATTTAAGTGCCTCATTGATTTGGTTTTATATCGCTACAAACCGTTCAATATCCCTCGTAACTCTTATAATCTGTTCTCTAATCATCATTTCCTTTCACATTTTTCAATAACCGTTTGTTCTACGATCTTTCAATTTACATTTCTTATACAATCAGATTCTGTGATTCACTCATTCACTACCATGCCATCAGCAATTCGCAAACATTACTATACGACATTCGATTGCCACCCATTGACCTATGTACATAGTTCTTTCACACACAATTTTTTGTAAATATTAAACTACCAGGGGTTTTTGAAAATGAATTATGCAAAACAAGAAAATTTATCATTTACGTAATCTGCGTAGATCATCAAATTGTCTAAGATCATTAAATTGTCAGTGAAGATCTCATATCAAAGATATCGCTCAATGTTCGAGACAGATTATTTCGTGATAACAGGGGGTCTTGATGAAAAGAATTCAAACAAAAAAATATGGATTTTTCTAGCCCCTTGCGTTTTGTATAGATTAGATAACACGATAGATATAGCACGATACATGTTCAGTTGCTCCACTGGAAAGCAAAAATCAGGGATTTTTTTAAATCTCTAAATTTCATTAGTATCCCGCATTTGCTTTTATCTTCCATACATCGGCGTTGGCACTAATACGCTGTTAAGAACTATTTTAGCAATTCTAGACATTTCTTAGTTGAAATATATGTATTGTATTGTCCCATTGACTTTATTTTCAATTGCATCCCGTCATTCAATATCTCGTTCCACTTTTCCTTCATCTAAGATTATATAATACTTTACAAGTAGAAGAATTCTCTTACTCGTTCTATTATTTTGTCACCTGAATGACACATTAACTTTTTTCTTACACCCTTTTTAGTTACAATGACCCTAGATTTCGCAGCATTCATACTCAAGTCTTTTCGTTCATATTTCGCGTGCCATTCTTTGTAGTTAACTGCATTCTGTACTTACTGCCACATCATCATGCAACAACAGTTCACTTATATTCATGTTCGACATTTTTATGCAACATTTATTTTTATTTCCTGTATTTATTATATTTTTTCATAATTTTGACGTTTTTCAATTTGTTGTTGATTTTCATTTTCGTTACGAGATATGTTGAATTGTTGATTTTTATTTGATTTTTGTTTTATTTTTGCAATTCAAATTATATTTTTTATAAAATGTGGTCTTTTAAAATTTATGTGTAAAACTATATTAAAAATTAATCAAATTAACAATGAAAGTTAATTAACGTACCAAACATTTTTTAGTAATCTTTTGAGTTTCATTTACCCAAGTTTTTAACGAACAATCCTGTATGTTAATTAAATACATATCTTATACTGTATAGAGCAGGTTAGGATCAATATTTTAGCAAAAAATCGATATTGAGTATTTAAATACACGAATGGGTCAACAAATTACTATATTTTTATAGAGGAAATTTATAACGATTAAAAAATGATGTAGCCTAAATAAAATATTAATGAGCACGACTTATCTCCATACATATTCGTAGCAACGTAGATGGCTGTGCATTACACACGGCTACACAAATTACAGAAATCGTACTCATACATTCACTCTACAAATGTGGCTCGGGGCTAAATATATCCGATATTTCAGTAGACGTTTGCTATTATTAAAAACATGTACAATATTTTAAACAACACAAAAAATTAATCAATGGATATTAAAATTATGTATAGCTTGCAGCCACATTTAAATACGAGATGGACCGTTGATGGCCCGAGGGCCGTTATTGGCCCGGAGCTGATGTAGATGGAAACTAGAAAACAATCATTCGGGTTTTAATATTCATGGACAATTATTATGTAACGGAAAAAATGAACGCAATAAAATACATAAAACGGGGTATATCAGATGAACTGCATTAATTGTTGTATTATTTAGAAGTTCATTAAAAAATCTGTGAGGACTTTTGATAAAATAATTTAAAAACACACGAGATAACCTCAGTATCCTAATTGGTATGACACTTGAGTTCCAATCGGAAGTTTCAGGTTTAATTTCCATTGGTGTTAAAATTTAAAGAAAGAGTTATCAGTTAAAACTTGTTTAATACCTTTTTGGTTGGTTGAAAGAGAATACGACTTTACAATTAACCAGTTAAATTAAACAACGAAAGGGAAATATAATTGTATTTTTTATAAAACAACCGTCTTATTTTACTGTCCGATTTTTGTTTTGTCAAAATTAACCAGAAAGATGTCAGAACACCCAAATGTGAGAAAATGAGTATTTAAAGTGTTTAGATACCATTAGAATCAGATCCCGATACCCTTAAGTGGAAGGTAAATGTATTAACAACTAAGCCACAAGAGTGAACCAATATCTAATAAGTATACTTCATTTCTTTTAAACGAAAAAATAGCACGCTTGTAAAATGTGTATATTCTATTATGGTTAAATTTGTATTATTCTTGCAGAGGGTTCTTTATCTTTTTTTTCAACATTTTCTCTGAGTTACTAATAACAGTTTCCCTCCATCATCTCTCGTGGTTGGCTTCCTATGGGAAAACCATGAGAAACTATACTGGAAATCGGGGCCTTATACGAGTATGTTCTCATACTTTAAACGCTATCCTGCCAGTAACGTTTTCGTTACCTTTTCCATCTTAGAATGTCTTTGTTCTTACTCATTTTTCTCAACAAATATTCTGCCTTGTTTTACTAGTTATACATCACCAAACCTTAATTTCTGATGTTCGAAAAAATTTCTTGGTTCGTGTGGTATCAGCTTTAATTTCAATAGCACATGGTATTAGCATATGGTTCGTATGGTATCAGCTCTAATTTCGATAGCATATGGTTCGTTTGGTATCAGCTCTAATTGCAATAGCATATGATATCATCATATATTTCGTATGGTATCAGCTCTAATTTTAATAGCATATGGTATCAGCATATATTTCGTATCGTATCAGCTCTAATTTTAATAGCATATGGTATCAGCATATGTTTCGTGTGGTATCAGCTCTAATTTCAATAGCATGTGGTTCGTATGGTATCAGCTCTAATTTCAATATGACTTGTACATATTTTATAGATCCTTACTTCACTTTCTGTCACAAAGTACTTAATTCCTTTTTTTAGCGTGTTCAAGAAATCCGAATACAATATACCACTTTCCCTGCATAAGATGTTAAATAGCTGAATAACCAGACTGGAATTTTTTTTTAAATAAATTTGGTTCCAACGCTAATCGAATCTGCAACCCTTGGATTTGAAAAAAGGTATTTCATTCTCTAGGATACAGAGTTCATCACCCTTTTACCACAGAGGAGGCTTTTGCAGAAAGTTTATTCATATGTTCTGTAATTATACAATACTATATAAGTAATTGTGGTAATTTATATTCATTCGAAGGTATTTTATGGAAATCAATTTCTCATTTATGTTATTGTTAATAATCAGGTGATTTTTCAATTAACCCTTGAAAATAATAACATTTTAAAAAGTATAACATTTACCCAAATTTGTCATAAAATATAGAATATGAGATGAACCTTATTTGCATACGTGCGTCCATATGGGATTCCAAAAACATTCAATCAAAACAATGAATAATTAGTGTGTCTAAATTAAATTCGGTATATTTTTCAAAATGTTAACTTACTAAAATAGCTTGAGTTACTGAATTCAAAACTGAGTTCAAGTTTTGAAGTTTTACTTTTGTCATATGATGTATTTTAAGGTTTATTTGATTATTGTAAAATAAGCTCACGCATTCGTGGAAGCCTGGGTGTTACAGACATCAACAGCAAGATGGAGGAGAGGCGATTGAGATGGTATGGGCACGTTGGACGCAGAGCACCCGATCACATTGTGAACCAGGCAATCTCCATGGATCTTCCTCGAATAACAACCAGAGGAAGACCAAAGAATTCATGGGTGGTGCAAAAAGATAACCTGATGCAGAGGCACGGCCTGGGGGACGTAGTCCGGGACAGAAGAGCATACAACCTGAGGACGAGGAGAGCTGACCCCAAAAGTCTTCGCAGACAATGAGTTGGGATGGAGCCAGGGAGAGAGATTTGATTGTTGTATTTATTTAAATTTTGTTTTCTTTTTTGTGATAGAACTTTTATTTTGTGTAAAAAGTGTGGCTATTAAAAATTAGTAAACTGTTTCCAAATTGGCAATGCAAAAATATTGGAGAACATCGTCGGAAGACAATTCTTTCTTCTGTCCTATTAATTAAGCCTCCAAGTATACCACCCTGTGACGAACTCCATGGCTTAGTTGGTTAGACGCCTGTCTCCGAACATCAGGGAGTCGCACAACGCGGAGTTCGAACCCACGACGGGTAGTACGTAACCGCACGCGTACATAATTATACAACTGATACAAAAGACCTTATACAACCAATACGAAGAACCGTGAATAGCTCAAAACATAGTAGTGCTTTTCTATCTAAACATGTTCTTACTTGTTTATGACGGAAACTTTTATACCTTAGTTATATTTTGAGTAATGCGTTTTGGAATAAATGAAAAATATGTGAAGCGTGAGTTGGATTATTTTTGCATATTTTATATTTTCATTTGTTGAGTTTATTTGGCTGGTTTATTGAGGTCAGTGTTCATTTGTGTTTGGTGGATATAACAGTGAAAATCAAATATTTTGACGGCATATTGGAAATCGTAATTAAGATATGAATGGAATTATTTTATACTCGTATCAAAGCTCAAATAAAACCAATAAATATACAATTGAGATTGAAAAGTTCGTTTTTAACACAAAACCTCATTCTCCAAATATTATTGTAGAATTATTATGTTTTTATCAAATCTGTTATGCCACTGAATATTTTATGATTGCCAACTTATTAAGGTAGATTCTGACAATTTAGAATACAAAGAAGGTTATGGATTTTTTTGGTATACGAGTACTAAGAAAATATTATAATTTTAAAGTGAAAATGTTTTATTTTGTTATATTCTAGATCTTCTCAACGGATAATTCATTAGCAAGCTTTTAAGAATTATTAATAAAAGGTTTTTCAAATTAGGCGGGTTTTTTTTTAAATTCTTGAATAAAACACAGATGGCGTCTCGAACTTGCCTGAGTCTTGTAACATTTGAAAAGTGTAATGTTTGACTTTTATAAAAATTGAGTTGTATGATATACTCGTACAATACCACAACGTGTTCAAATTGTTGAACTATTTTATGTATTGTAATCTCCGGAAACGGTGATGTTCATGTGATCAGGTGATCTGACACCGTTGGACTATTTTCCCTGGGGTTACGTGTAAAACCAAGTCTATAGGAATGACCCCCAATCAATTCCTGAGCTGAAAGACGAAATTATTCGCGTCATTGGTGAGTTAGAACTGCAAATATGCTAAAATGTCATCGAAAATTTTGACAAAAGAGTGGACATATGTGGAGCTACAAGAGGTGAGCATTTGGCAGATATTGTTTTTTTTTTTGTGTTTATATGTCATACATTATACTTCAATGATCAATAAAACGTATTTTGAAATCAAAGCAAATTGTGTGTTTTATTCCAGAATTAAAAAAACTTGAATTCCAAAAATCGCTCAATTTGAAAGACCCTTTAGTTTAATATATAGAATGTCTCATTTTCAATCTCAATAGTAAAGGGTGGATCATTTTACCTCCCATTTTGCAGATGGGAGGTAATATGATCTTGCAGATGGGAGGTAATATGGTAACGTTATAAAATGGGTGACGGTTAAACAGGTAGTCTGTGGGATCAACCCCTCTAGATGTAAAAGTTTGTAACCTGAAAACTAGAACACGGGTCTTCCAGTTCTATTCATTCAAATTCAATTTTATTCAAAGTTGATATGTTGAGATATAGGAATAGTACACTCTGAGATAATTTGAACATGTAGAACAAATGAATGAAGAAATAAAATAAATATATGCTGTAAATATGAGTGTTAGGTATATGAGAGGAATAGTAAGGAAAGTATATTTTGATCACACTATAGTTTGGAAATTCTAGGATGAGTCCTTTGACAGCTCACAAATTTGCCCCAATACAGCCTTGTAACGATGTTCAGTAATTTTAATTATTTTATCAACTTTAATATAAGCCTCAATTCTAATAAATAGCAAGTTATTTAGGTTAATACATTACATAAAGGTGTATTGGGGTAAATTTGTGAGCTGTCACAGGACTCATCGTAGAATTTCCGAACTATAATGGTTTTTTTTTTAAGAAATAAGCGTAGAAAGTCATAAAATTTATATAAGTTGTATGAGAAGGTGTGTGGATTTAGAGGAAACAAAAAAAATATATGTCGAGGTGGGAAAGTCTAGCGCTCTGTCGTGTATGCCTACCCTGACGAGGAAATGATGAGGTAGTAAAGATTTATAAATTTAAATACATACATATTATCTCACTGTTTTCCTCTCGGGGCAAGCAGAAAAGACAGGTCACAAGACTTTCTTATCCTGACAGACATATTTTGGTTCTCGCACATCCACATGCGCCTTCTCACATAGCTCCTAAAACTTCTATTATATCTTATCCTTCTTTCAAAATATCATTATCTTTTTCCAATCAAAGTTTCCTTGGTCTTTCTCTACCACGCCTTTCTCTCACATTTACATTTTATATATGTATTGTTAGCCTTCCTTCATACATTTGTTCCACGTGCCCCAACCATTCCAGAATACTCTTCTCCATCTCACTCAGCACATCAGCCTTAAGTTAATTTCCATCTCTAATTACTTAATTCCATATTATGTCATGCATTGCTTCTCCATGTATTATTCTCAGTGTACGAATTCCTACAGCATTATTCGACTACTTTCAGTATTCTTCCACATTCACGTTTCAATTCCATACGTCAAGGTTGATACTAAAATACTTAGTAGAAAATAAAAAAATGTCTTTCATTATTTATTGCGTTAAGTTATTGTCATGTTACAAATGTTTTTCAACTTACCGCAAAAAGGTAAAAGATCTGCATATAAACAAACATGACTGATATCTATTATATTTATTTTACACATGACAAGAAATAAACATAATTTGTGAAAAAACAACAGGTAATTTAATTTGAACGCACAATTTTAATAGATCTGGGTTTGTTGACTTTCATTTGTCGTATCCCCAGTGAACTAGGCTTTTGTATGTACCTCACTGAGGACATATAGCATGAAAACGTAAATCGACTTCTTTCCATTTTTTTATTATATAAAATCTCGTAGCACATTCTCATCAACCAGACAAACAGTGACACTCAATTACATATGAATACATCACTCGAATCAAACCCGTCACATTTCATCACTCCAGACCAAAACGTTCATCCCAACATAATATACCGCACATAATCATAAAAAAATGTATTTGTCACTATTATTGTATTTTGAAAAGCTTACTTGACACACAACTGAAAGACAAGCATTCTGAAAACAAAAGTACAACGGTAGTTACTGTTGCACTATAGCAATGTTATTTTTATTTATATTTATAATACAAGGCACTTTAGCATTTATGTATGATATTTTTTTACATTAGCTAAAACAAACAAATGTTGACATATAGTAAACATTTTCTGGTCAGATGAAAAGTGAAATTTCGAAGGACAAGTTTAAGCTAAATATTATTTATTTTTCGCTACAAGGAATTCCTAAAGTTTCACGAGACCTTACTTAAAACTTCAGAAATAAAGACAATGCAGTCGTTATGTGAAATCTGTAAGAATAAAATATTTCCATAAAAGTTTCCCAATCTTGGAGTTACATAAAGGGCATTTATAACTTTTCTGGTTAGTTAGAAGAAATTTATACCTGGCAATAATCTCTCCAAATTTTATGGTATATAACAGTAATATAATACAATATAATATGATTGTTTGCAAACAACAACCTTAGAAATACACATGCATCAACAATACATAGAATTTACTAAAAATAATTACCTCCCAATTTTTTTGGTAAGACGCTTAACTTTCATCTGGAGGGTTGTGGTTCAATTCTTGATTGTACCCGTAAAAAATGTCTAGTCTGGCTTAAGAATTTCGTTTGATAACACCACTTATACGTGCACTCACATGTGCAATCGCTATAACCTCTTCACGTGCAATTTTATTGCCAACACGTGAAAAAACGAACCGCAAATTATGTACCCACTCCAGTTGTATAAAGCCTGAAGGCTTGGTTGATAATGTATTTTTAATATGACTTATTAAATATGTTAAAGAGTACAATACAAATCAATGATAGGAAAAAGGTTAATGAATAGTTTTTTCTTATAATTGATTGAAAGGATTCGTTAAATTAAAATTTAATATTTTAATTTAATAATAAAGTTGGGATATTTGAAAAGTTTTCTAATTACACTTGGCCCTGCGAAGCTCGCAAAATTTTCAATTCACCCTCACGTGTGCATAACCATCCTCTGAACTTTAAACGACCACTGAAAACAATCATACAGTCGAGAAATTCTATTTGGTTTTCCACGCTGAAGCACACTGTGCCAGAGCATCCTGAAAAAAAATATATTTTAAATACTTTCATTTGAGGTGAATACAAAAAAAACGCTTCAAATACTAATTTTGTTCTATTATTTTATTTTTACGTTATATAAAGTACATATATATGGTGTATTTCATATGTTAGACTGAAAATAATAATAAACAAAATAGGGGTCTAAATTCCCAAAAAACTAAATACATCACATTTAGCATATCTATAAGAACTCAAGCACCTACAAATAAATAAATAACACTGCACACTTGTTCACCCTTGGCTGGCTGTAGTTGTGTTCTTTTGGAAAGGGTTGATAGTATAAAGTATCTTTGAGTTTTTTTTTATCAGTTTCTTCGCTGAAAGGTTCATATTAACGCTTTGAGCACAAAAATCAGAAAACTTGGATACATATTCCGTATGATTCGAAATGTGCTCGGTGGAAATATTCTAAAAAGTATATACATCGCCTTACGTCAGTCAGAACTTTTTTACGGTATATCAGTTTGGGGGATGCACCTTAACACAAAAACACAATTTGCAGGTTTTCCAAAAGTCTATTATAAAAATAATTAATAAACTTCCTGCCCGGTATCCCACAGCGGAGCTTTTCAGGAAGTATTGGGTCCTGAACATAGCCAATTTACATTTCAAATCCATTCTCTGGCACTATCATCGGGAGGAAGGGAAGATGCAGACTCAGCAGAGACACATGACACGTGTGTTTTTTTGTGTCACTAATATGGCATACTTTCTATGTCACTTCAATATTCTAGAGTGTTAAGTATATTTGGATTTTATAATGCTCTAATACGAAAAACGTATTTAAAATGGCGTAATAGTATGTAAAGCATGTTGGTATAATTTTGAGGAGTTAAAAAGAAATGCTCATCTCTCAAGATCATTACTATTTTTTAATCACGACTTAATGTAAACATGTTTTATCACAAAGTTACATAATATAAATTCAATATGTTAACAAGAACTCAGCCCTATCAAAAATTAAAGTAAAAAAATAAAATTACAAAGGACATCCTTTCAACATATTCTTCTCTGTTCCGCCTCAAGGAAAAAAATCTGAGAGTAACAAATAGTCGAATAACACGCAATTTATTTGATTTACTAAATGTATAAAGGAAATGCCGGGGAATCTTTTATATCCAAAGATGTAACCCATCAACGCTGAAAATTACCCAAAAATGAGATACAAAGAAGCGGCAGCCTCAGTCGAAGTCTCGTGGGCGATTTACATGACAAATGGGTAAACATCGGCAACCCATGGGAGGAGGGGGGCACATCTGTCAAAGCAACCGGCAAAACCTGCCTGAGATGCTGAAGAGAAATATTTATCTCATCAGATTAGTGGCAGACGGGTGCTAAGATGAGATTTCACTCGAGTTTCAACTATTACTGAAAGGCGATGAAAGAATGTAAAAGGTTTTCAGAGCAAATCGTGATTGTCAACAATCTTTAAGAAAAATTAATAGCCTACTTTTTAAGAAAATTTGTATTTTTTACAGTTTTTGATATTTTATATTTCATCGGTGGTCGTGGTTAGCTAAGTAAGCTATCGATCCAGGTTCGATTCCAGGCCAATTCAAATAATAACTGGTTTTACTCTTAACATAAACCAGAATTATTTTATTTATATGCCTTATAAGGCTACAGTAGATTAAACCTGACAACCATCTTCGAAGTAAAATTTCCTTGGACTCGAAATCGGTTTTGTAAACATCAATGATTCTAATAAAAAAATAATATAAAATGTTAACATTGTATATATTGTATTATTTACACTTTTGCTGTATACAGTACAATCTGTTAAGCTTATTGTAATGTAGCTATGTCTTCCAACCAACTAGAAAAATGTTAAAGAGAACTTGAGTGAACACCAGATTGGTATACATTTTAAGAATTCTGGATTCTAACGGGAATCAAACCCACAACCCTAGGCTTGAGAGACATTTTACGTTTTACCAACTAAACCACGAAGACAGTTTCAGTTTAATTGAAAATCATAACATATCAATGATGTAAGGTGATAAATTCATTACAGCAGGCTAAAAAAAATCCGAAGGTGATTTACAATTTTTTTTAAATATGTGTTTCAGGATTTTATAAAAAGAACTGAATTTTTACGTCGACTAATTTAAAATTTGTTACTTAATTTAACGACACACTACCCATCAAAGAGACACCCCGTAAAACAGAGCTGTGCGGCCACCTATGAAGGGTGAATTGTGGAGGCGAACTTCAGAAAAAATAAAACCACCTCATCTGTTTGATTGCTCGCCCCGTTTAACGTTGGCAATTATCTCGCTATGATAAATAGTTGTATTTTGCAACGGCAAATCCAGTGGCGTAGTCATTTTATATTTTTATAAAAAATAATAAAAATATTTTTGAATATTTTTTAAACTTGAAGATTCAGTATAAAAATATAAGGTGCATGTATACAATTGATAAGTTAAATCATATATAAACTTCTTAATTGTATTAATCAATCAAATAACTTAAGCTTATAAGTAACTACTTAAGTATAGTAAATTAAAATATAAGTACGCAGTTTTTTAACTTGAAATTATCGCAAAAGTGTGTAGGTCCACGCTTTAATATTCTGTTAGGAGGAGAGATTCTACCGCGATTGTGTCAGATAAAGGATAGAAGTGAAATGAGTGACGTGGAGATGTGCTTTAACCCTTCTTGTTCTGTGATGTGTAACTAGTACACATTGCTTCTAAAAACTTTGATATCTCTATAAATATAATAAATACTTGGCTCAAGTTTTAGGTATTCCTCCGTTATAGATACATTTACGCATTGAATGAAAAAAATAATATTAATAATAATTAGCACTTATCGGCCACATCAGAGATATTTTGTGAAAATCGGGAATAAATTCACCAATACAATTAAACGTGTGCCAGTGTGTGATGTAGGTATATTCTTTCTAAAAAACCGCTATAGGTGAGAAGCGACGCTATTATGGGAACGCAAGAAAAAGAATCTCAGTTCGGTCGCTTCTCTTGCTTTAGTGGCTCGCGGGCTTTCGTTTGAGGCGGTCACTTCGCCCGTTTTGTGAACGTTGGCCGATGTTTTTTTTTCATGTTTTCAGCAATTAAATTTCAATTATGTTCAATTTTGACTAAAAATTTAAATAATTTAAGCGAATGGCTATGAATATTCTTATTTTTCCGATTTTAAATCGGTCATTTTAACATGTGTATTGATATGTATTGAATACACATCACCGGAACGCGCGGATTTTTTTAGCACAGGAAGGGAAAGGTTAAGTAAAAAATAAATGTCAATATATGCAAAGATGAAGATAAAAAAAATATGTTTCTGAATATTCTTAGAAAGGAAAGGTTAGGTGTTTTTGGGCATGGATAAATAATGATAAAACTAATACACAAATCTGAAATGAATAGTGTGCCGGAAAGAACCAAATAGTGAAAAACATGGACTAGTCAAGCATACTACATTAATAAAAACAAAGACTAGTCAAGCATACTACATTAATAAAAACATGGACTAGTCAAGCATACTACATTAATAAAAACATAGACTAGTCAAGCATACTACATTAATAAAAACATAGACTAGTCAAGCATACTACATTAATAAAAACATGGACTAGTCAAGCATACTACATTAATAAAAACATAGACTAGTCAAGCATACTACATTAATAAAAACATGGACTAGTCAAGCATACTACATTAATAAAAACATGGACTAGTCAAGCATACTACATTTATAAAAAGAAGGACGAATAATTTAACATGACAAGAAAAGTGTGAAAGAAATCTAAAGAAAAAACATTAATAAAAAGGACGAATAAGTTAATAATGTACATGACAAAAAAAATTATAAGAGATTGTTTTTCTACCTGCTCCACAAGACAATAAATGACAATGTATTTTTGTAATATGTACCATGTGTAATACAAATCGTTAATTGCCGAGATGTAACCTTTTACAACCAGCAATACAGTTGCAATACAAAATTACAAAAAATACAGTTTTTTAACATTTTTTTAATACATAGCACAATTCAGTATGAAGATTAAAAATATTTCAATCAATACACAATGAACGATTTCCGTAGCCTTGTTGATAAAATAGCTGATTTCTAGCCCAAGGATTCCAGGTTCAATTTCCGTTGGTACCAGATCTTTTATAGTCTGTTTATGATATATGACCTCGAAACAAAATTCAACGAATGTTTAATACGTTCAAGGATCTTTTTTTAAGATTTTAATATCACAGCCGTGCAATTTGCGATAAGAGTTAAACAAAACATTTTAAAATAATAACTATTAACGAGTGGACTTTCCTCAACGGCGATCTAACTCGGAATTTGAACCAACTGTTATTTATTGATTGTAAATATAAAAAAAATACTAGTTGAGTGTAAAGATGGAAGGTGGTGGCTGTGGCCACTCGATTAGGAGTTTCCTCATATCTGCACATTATTTTTTTACGTCGTCCTTTACTGTCCGGACTCTCTCTTTAGACTGAAAAAACTCTTAATTTCTAGTAAGTAATATTTGATCTGTTTCATTTCTCTCCACCGTCCCTTGCTTCTCCTTTAATTGATGACCTCACTTTTACTATATATATATATATATATTGTTTAGAACTTTTGTAAAAATAAATAATCAATGTAATATTTATGCGAGCATTTTTATTTACTTTTGTCTTGTTGGTTGGAAGAGATTTACACCTGGCAATAAGCCCGCCAGACTGTCTTTACAATGAAGTGTTTAAAATAAATGAATATGTTAAGAATAATATTTTTGGTAAGAAAATCGCAGAAAGTTTAACAAAGGAAAACGAACTTCAAAGAAACTTTTGTAGATCTTTGAAAATGTAATACACTCATATATAATACATCCGGCTTCTGATATGTAACGAATTCGGCTTTAGGTGGAGTGTAATGTATGTTTGCAGTGTTCATCTATTATATTAGATAATCCTAAGTTATAAGACTTCCCATAAAAAGGATGTCTTCAAGTGCTCTCCAAAGCTGCACACGTCACCCATATTTGTAACACTGCAGACATTTTTTAATGTGAAAACCAGATTGGTACTGAAAAAGTTCGGGACAATGAAAATTCAATCCTGAAATGCTCCTGAAGAACTATACTAAGGGATAAAAACACTTGCTGAATTATAAAATAAAAAACAAATGAACAGCAATCCTTTCAAATGTTTTAAATAAAATTAAAAGGTTTTTAAAGTACATTATTGAATCAGTTTTTCTATTAGTACAAGTTTGTTATTGCAGATTCCTTTTGTTAATTATTCAAATGGAAATTGATTAAACTCTTGATGGTTTTCCCATCTAATTATAATGAAAGCCCCCGACGAAGTCGAATCACTGTTGCATCGGGGAGTGTTGCGGTCGCGCCACTGACCACACTTGGACACTCGGGCTGCATTTATCAGCAGACAAGCTCTGGACCCATGTGATGAGGAATGGAACTCTGAACCAAAAAGACACATTTTCCGGTTTGTGAGAAATGTTCGGACCGTTTTTAGAACGCTAACAGATGGAAATGTCATTAAAAATTATGTTATGTTAAAATTAGCTCCTACCCGATAAAAATAATTTTAATTTTAAAAATACATGGTTAATTTGTATTTAACATTATTTTTTACAAAATATTATTCACTTGATCCGATAATTTTTTTTTTTTTATTTCTTCCACCACGACTTACATTCACATTTGCACTGTACATTTATTTTGCTTATCGTTTTTTACTTATTATTTAATATTTACAAACCATCTCAAAATGCTCTTTGTCATCTTACTTGAAACATAAGCTTTAGGTTCACATTCATCTCTTATCTCTTTATTTCGTATTATTTCATACATTGTTACACCATGTATTTTTCTCAATTCACATATTTATACAGCGTTTATTCGGCCACTATTAGTTTTTTATTCAGCTCATATCAGAAGTAAAAACATTATATGATAATAGTTCAACAACATTATATGATATTAAGTTTGATGACCTCCGTGGCCTAGTGGTAAGACGCTTGTCTGCCGATCCGGAGGTTGCGGGTTCGATCCCCGCTGGAATCCAGATTTTTTTTTAATGGAATTCCAGTCTGGTTTTCACTTAGGGCCCATTAAAACATCTTTCTGGTTGGTTGGAAGAGATTGCCACATGGCAATAAACACGCCTGGTGAAATTTATAAATAAATAAGTTCACATATACCCTTACTCATTTCATTTTGTAAATTTTTCGCCTCTCTTACATTCGTATACCTTCTCATACAAGTCCTTTTTTAAATATGTACTAGATATGATACTTTGACCTTATCGCGTTACTTGAGTATCGCCTACTCTCCAGGAACATAAAAAGCTAACTTTATAAAATACTGATAAGACCTGTGATACCTACGTATCGAAAAACTAGACATTTACATAACAGTACGACAGAGTTCGGTCTCGAAACGCCCTTCGAGAGAAAGTTTCTCCGCAACAAATATATCACAAGACAGTAAGACACGGTCCACATATTGGTATTAATATTAAATATTTAACTCGTTTAATCCCACGGGGCCGATCAAAGGCCTCAAAGTTTTCATACAAGTTTTTAAGTTGATAAAAAAAAATTTAAATATTTTTTTATGAAATATGAAAATTACTTATTATTTTACACTCTACAGGGAGGTCTCCACAAAAAATAGTTTTAAAAACTAAATATTAATTGAGATAAAAGATAAAATATAAACTACTGTCTTTTGCCAAAAATGCTTGGGATTTTTCGCACATTTTATGCAAAACATTTTTTTTATAAAAAAATTTTTTAACCCGGCGAGTTTATTGCCTTGTGGCAATCTCTTCCAACCAACTAGAAAGATGTTTTTATAGGCCCTAAGTGTTAACCAGACTAGAATCCTATTTAAAAAAATCTGGGTTCCAGCGGGGATCGAACCCGCAACCTCCGGATCGGCAGACAAGTGTCTTACCACCAGGCCACGGAGGTCGTCCAAATATTCTGGGACTAAAAGGGTTAAAATAGCATTGTCTATGAAAACAACCGATACAAATATATTTGACAATTCATGGCAGATTTCCACTAGTTAAAAATATCTTTCGGAGTTGTACAAAACTGTGTTGAATGATGGCCAACGTTTTGAAGGGTACTCTACCTCAGGTGATATAACCAAAGAGAATTGAGTTTATAAACACCACTCGTGTCCAGAGGTCAACGATATTTTTAATGACGGGATTCTATATTTTTATTTCGTATAAGTGCCAAAAATTGTTTAAATGTCGGGTCAAGCAGTGGTGCTGCACTCGAGCATCTAACCAAGTAGTTCATAAAGGTTGCCATAAAATTATAATATTGTTGAAAATTTCTTATAAAAACCTAATATCGTTGAAAATTTCTGAAAAATCAAAGAGGCCCTGAGAGATAAAAATTAACCCTCCGTTTTTTTTTTCGCTGTTAAAATTTGTAACTTCACTTTAAAGATAAAAATACGGTAAGATCAAAATCATAAAAGATAATTTCAACCCACCTGTGAATCTCATAGTAAAAGCTCGGGTCCGAGAAAGAGAGAAAGAGTGAGAAATATATAAGTTTCGCTTTAACTTGTTTTTCAATTTTGCTATCATCAAAATTCGGAGGCGGCGCGAATTGTTTCTGGATGCTTTTAATGGTAAAAAATTTAATTTACCAAAAAGAACTTTCAAAAAGTAATTGGTAAATTTCACGATACAAAGCGATTCGAATAACCTTCGCTTCTTAAGCTTAACAAAAGGCATTGTACACTGATGTACATCAGCTGAATTTTCTATGAAATTTAATTTTCCCATGTAGCGCCCAACTCGGCTCGTTCCCCGCAAGAATACGTTAGGATGTTCCATATTTTATATATTGGACACGCATCCTTTAGTTTCATAACACATAACAAGAATTGTATTTCTACACCACTGTTTATTAACTGAAATCATTCCAAGTGTGGAACAGGTACATTGATATTACTTTTACATTTGAAAAGCCTTTTAAGAGATTTATTATTCTTGTTTGATTTTCTGTTAGGTATCTAAAAATTACTTTATGTTTTTACCTAGTGACCTAGTTTAACATAAATCAATAATTTTAAGTGACTTAATGAAAAGTAACATACTTATAACCTCGAAATGTTTTCGCCTTAGCTGTCAAAATGAATACAAACTAAGGCCCGAATTGATTATTCGACCTTAACGCTAAATACTAATTCTTAACAATGTTATATTGAATAAATTATTATTTATAGTTAAATTCCTTTAAAAATTGACACAGTTTCGTTAAATAAGGGAGTCAAGCGGTTATTTATCTCGTTTGAAAATTTGGAGCGTATGAGGTCGAACTATAAAATTAAACACGAAATTTGGAGCGTATGAGGTCGAACTATAAAACTAAACACAAAATTTGGAGCGTATGAGGTCGAATTATAAAACTAAACACAAAATTTGGAGCGTATGAGGTCGAACTATAAAACTGAACACGAAATTTTAAGACTAGAAATGAGTATTTAGGCCAAACTATTCGTACGAATTTGGATCTAAGGATTCAACTTATAGGCCATCACGCCGTGTCCCTTACGGGATAGGCAGAGACAACAGATCACCAAACTTTTCTTATTCAAGCACACAACTTTTGCATCTTCTATATTCATACATCTCGTCATGAACAATCTTCTATTGTACTATTCATACTTCTTTGAAAATCTGATCAATTTAGTCAAGCAACGTTTACTCGGTCCACATCTTCCACGCACACTTTGCACTTCTGACTTGAAAACTCGTTAAGCCATTCTTTCATCATCCATTCTCTCCACATGTCCGAACCATCTTAAATCTTTCTTCATGCTATTTGAAACATATAAGCTACATGGGCGCACAGTAACGCACTGTACTTCCTTGCGAAAGGTCGCCGGTTGGAATTCTGCGCTTTGCTACTCCCCTTGAATTATGACACAGGCACATTTTCAGTCAAGTGTTCGGGAGAAAAAGGATACATATGACAGCATTCATATCTAATCTTTTGAAAAAAAGAAGAAAGCATGCTGGTATGCTTCGATCGTCTCACCTCGGTGTGTAATCGGATCCAGTACAGCGATGTGGTCGATGAGTTTGCTGGTGTGCAACAGTTCACTCACCTCAACACAACAAGGGCACAGTTTCGCTTTCCAATTGAATTGACGTTGAATTAGCGAGATAATCCTCAACTGTGAGACCCAGCAACAACAACAACTTAAATTGACGTTGACGTTGAATTAGCGAGATAATCCTCAATTGAATTAGCGAGATAATCCTGATTTGACGTTGAATTAGCGAGATAATCCTCAGCTGTGAGACCCAGCAACAAGAACAACTTAAATTGACGTTGACGTTGAATTAACGAATTAGCATTGAATTAGCGAGATAATCCTGAATTGACGTTGAATTAGCGAGATAATCCTCAACTGTGAGACCCAGCAACAACAACAACTTAAATTGACGTTGACGTTGAATTAGCGAATTAGCGTTGAATTAGCGAGATAATCCTCAATTGAATTAGCGAGATAATCCTGAATTGACGTTTAATTAGCGAGATAATCCTCAACTGTGAGACCCAGCAACAACAACAACTTAAAACACCCATTTTATCCATACACTTACTTTTAATGTCAGCATTCCACCTTCTTTCAAACATTGACACTCCAAAAAAATTACTTAGTAATGGTATAAAGGTATCATACGAATTAAAAATTAATAAAATATATTTTGATATGTGAATTATCATTTCAAATACACATCACCCTGTATGTACGAAAGGTTCGTTTGATCTCCTCCGTGAAAGATATCCCCTATTGTTAGTTTTCTTGGCCGGACAAAGAGTTCGTACATTTCTCTTAAATTAAAATTGAAAAATTATGCCAATGGATTTATACGGTGCTATTATTGAAGTCTTGCCTCGCTCCGTGTTTTTATTAAACGCTATTAACTACATATTTTTCACATTCAGAAGTGTTATTATACAATAAATGAAATCCTCACGAAGATATTTAAAAATCAAGATCAAATTTTCAACGGTCTTCAAACATAGACTATGGGAATGCTTTGTAAATATTAAATAAATGTTTATTGGAGGTATATAACTATTTGTAATGTTTTTTTGCAGATATGCGTAGTAGGATCTAAAAGTTTCCTTCATGAACAAGTTAAAGTTACTCACACGTTTTAAATAGTTTTATTTATAACTTATGTAAATAGACATAAAGCAAAATACTTAGTTAAATAAAGATGCACATAGTTAACAAAATAAAACCATAAATAGAATTTGTTAGTAACTATGCGACATTTAGAACTGTAACTATACACATATTGTTCTACGAAATACCAAATATATAATTAAAGTGATTGCTGATTACTAATTAATTTTTCCTTAACCTTTACTTTCCTGTGTTAAAAAAATCCACCCGTTTCGGTGCTGTGTATTCAATAAACATGTAAAAATAAGCGATTTGAAATCGTAAAAATAAGAATATTCATAGCCCATCGCTTATATTAATTAAATTTGAAGTCAAAAAAGATAATAATTGAAATTTAATTGCTGGAAACGTGAAAAAAACATAAGCCGACGTTCACAAAATGGGCAAAGAGACCACTTCAAATGGATGCCCGAAAGCTACTAACGGGACTGAACCACTAACACTGTGTACGTTATACCTCGAAGGAAGAAGCACAACTACGAACTGAGATTCTATTTCTTGCGTTCCCATATACCGAAGTAAAGTGAGAGTGAGACGTGAATAGCGTCGCTTCCTCACCCATAGAGGTTTTTTTAGAATGAATACCTACGTCCCACACTAGGACACGTTTGATTGTATTGGTGAATTTATTCCCGATTTTCACAAAATATCTCTGATGTGGCCGATAAGTGCTAATTATTATTAATATATTTTTTTTCATTCAATGCGTAAATGTATTACGAAGGAATACCTAAAATCTGAACCCAGTATTTATTATATTTATAGAGATATTAAAGTTTTTAAAAGGAATGTGTACTTGTTACACATCACAGGGAAGGAACGGTTAATTTAAACGCATTTTATTTGGCAAAGGAAGCATGTTCTACCGGTTGTATTTTTTGGTTCATTGTTCTACAAAAATGTGATATCAGGGTGACTTTATTGTTTTTTTTTTGTTTCATTGTATCTACTTTTATATACCCTTCATATTTTTATGGTGGTCATTTAAATGTGTATACTTTAATGATTATATGATTTAAGTATATAGGCACATTCAAATTATAATTTTTTATTTAAATATTATAAGTGTAAATGCGTGCACTAAGAATTTTTGAGTGTCCACGTGTAAAAAAAAGGTGAAACGATGACGTCAGTAATGAATGCGTGCATAAAATAAACGTTACAAATAAGGTGAAAAAGGAGCTTTGAGATGGTTTGGAGATGTGGAGAGAACGAATGAATATTTTTTTGGTCATATTAATATTTTGATGTTCATATTTTTGGAGATATTAGGATTTAAGTATTTAGTCGCACTCTAATTTCAGATTATTTTATTAAATTATTGTAAGTGGAAATGCACGCACTTAGTTTTTTTTTTTTTATGTATCAACGTACGAAAGACGGTGGAACGAAGACATTTTATGTAAGGTGAAAAAAAGAGCTTTAAGATGGTTTGGATTTGTAGATAGAATTAACAACGAAAGAATAACTAAGCGATTACTTAAGTGTATGTAAGTGCAAAATGTGCGTGTAAAAGGTAGACCAAGGAAAACACGGCTGGATCAAATAGATCAGATAATTTGAGAATATGAATACTAGAAGATTGTGCATGATGAGATGTATGAATATGGAAATGTCGAAAATTGTGCGCATGGATAGAAAAGTTTAAAGATGTATTCTCTCTGCCTACCCCGTAAGGGACACGCCTTGATTATATCAATGGATTCCAATATATCTGAATATATCGCTTAAGTTCTCACATTGTTCAGCTTGCACTGCCCTAATGAAAAGGCAAATATTTTTTTATCATCTTAAAAACAGAAAAAGACCGTTATACTAAACAATAAGTGCAAGCGATACCGATGAAAAATATATGAGTAGGTGTTTTTTTATGTGTGGGTGTGCATGTGTATACGTGTGTGTGTGTTTTTTTGTGTTTATGTGTTTGCGTGTGTGTGTGTGAGAAAGAGAGAGAGAGAAAGTTTGTGTGTGTGTGTGTGTGTGTGTGTACGTGTGTATGTTTTTGTGTATTTATGTATGTGTAACATGTCTAAATTGTGTGTATGTATAACATGTTTAAATTGTTGTTGTATTTATGTAAGTACAGTGTTCAAATAAATAGCAGGATACATTGAACACGAAACATTTACATCACAAAAGTTCTCCTTTTCATTTAATAGAACAACGATTTCAGTTCTTACAATAAACTTTGCAAATGATATAAGTTTTGCTTAACTCGAGCTTAATAAAATAAAGTGTGGGTCCTAGCAGGAGAGTGGAGAGACGGCTTCAGCCACGGCTACACAAACTCCTCCTTCCAGAACAGAAGCCCGACATACATCCAATTAGTATACTCCGATAGTGACGTGTGGAGGTACAAGAATAATTAGGGGTGAGCGACAGGGGCGGAATTACATTTTCTCACGAGGCCCTATTACGCCCAGCTGTTTTATGGGGGAATTTTATTCTATTGCGCTTGGAATTTTATTCTATTCTATTACACTTGTTTCATCTTACTTTTAATGTTTATTTCAACCCTGGTGATAATTTAAAAAATCGCAGTCTGTGAACATGCGTCAGTAAAATATTTAAAACTAAAAAAGTCTTTCATATAAAGTTACATATATATACACTATTACACCGTTTTCCCATCAGGGTAGACAAAAAGAAGATAACGCTATACTATCTTATCGCGATATACATATTTCGTATTTTCTACATCCATACACATAACATATGACTCCTCCGATATTTTTGACATTTTGCATTGCTTTATTTCAAAATATACACTTGATTAACCATATTTTCTTTCGTTTTCTTCTACCACGTCTTCTGCTCATATTTGAACTATATATTTGTTCGTCTTTCTTCATTCATCTTAATACATTACATGTCAAAACCACTTATTACATATATTTAATGACACCTATAAGATCATATATTTAACGACACCTATACATATTAATGGAGCAAAGTCCTATTTATAAAAAAAACATATACAAAATAACCAAAAAAAATCCAAGTCACAAAAAGCCAGCTTTTTACATTAATTTTAATCTCCGGAAACTCTTATTTAACGGGAAAGGCAAAAATGGAATACTTAACAACTATGGTGTATAAACTTTGATGTGCTGACTGTGATAATTTCTTTATAGGAAAGACAGGAAGTTCATTTGAAAAGAGATTTCGTGAACACCAATCCGCCTTTACAAATCCTCTAATGTATTCTGAAATAGCTAATTATGGTCACCGTGAAAACCATACATTTTCTATCGATGATGCCAAAATCTTACATACCAATAGTAACGGAAATGGATTGGACAAATTAGAGGCCCTAGAAATTTCGTCAGTGCATCGAGGTGAACATCTGGCAAACACACATATTCCAAGAATCTCTCCGCTGCTCGCCGAGAGTGTCTCATCTCTCCCTCCCCCCTAGTCTTCAACCCAAATGTTTACCGTAAGAAGCGTGTATCTCGGTATCAGTTCGAACATAATTCAGTCTTGTTTGTGCTCCCCTAATGATGAGGTGAAAGCTTTGAAACCGGTAGGGTTATACCGTTACAAAAAAGTGGAATAAACAGTGTTTGATAAAACAAATTACAATATTATTAATTCAGTATTCTTTGTCCAATATTCTGTATATCAATCGGAATTTTAATCTTCAAGAAGTCCTTATGCTGCTTCTATATCTAAATCCACCTCTGGTAAGCGGAAACTTGGTCCTTTGGTAAAAGTTGTGCTGGGAAAACTTATAATATACACTCAATGCTTCATTGAATACAAATTTAATTGGGTTGAAATTGAGAAATCAGAGTAGTTTTCTTGTTAGGGGTGGAAACACGGACCACTTTGAGTGCAAACTACACGTAGATCGAAAGCAGTGCGGCTGAAATAATCTTTTAGTTGGTATTTTTATATTCTTCATTTCGTAAAGTCAACAGTTAAATTAACATGTCGGTGGCTATATTCTAACCGGTTAACATTCACACTTACCGACTAAAATCCCCAGGTTAGCGGATTTACTTCCGGACTGGTTTTACTCTTAGACCGTTTAACATCTGAATTTATATTTTATAGCTTATATGCTGCTTATCATAAATTTGTCAAGCATTACCAAGTGCCACAAAAAATTTGCACTTCAAAAATCTGTAACTAAAGGCTGCATTAAATTAAACCTGTCGATCGTCTTGGAACGTTGAACTTTCCATCAGAACTTTGGGTTTGATCTGTGAAGACTGTGTGTTTGCTTAAGTGTAAAGTTTGCACACAATAAACCAATAGATGTACTAACGTCTTCCACCCGCAAGATGGTTGACAACCATTCTCGATCACGAGGGGTTGCCTATCATATATCGTTTACTCTGGCAAAGAATCAGGGCTTGTATGTACTATATGAGTTTGTACGTTTATGTTTTTATTTATTTATTAATATTTCTAATAACAATTAATTTCATAACGACATGATTTATGAAAAAACAACAGGAAAATTTAATCGGACACAAAATTTATATGGATCTGCGTTTGTTGTATTTCATTTGTCGTACCCCAGTTAACTTAACTTTTGCCAGTAGGTATCTCATGAACTTAAACAGTGACTCAATTACATGTATGTAACATGCTTATTAATCCCCGCATACTTTTTCGTTTCAGACCAAAAAAGTCCATCCCATGTATATTCACCAAAAACACACCACACTCAACAGTTCCCATAAACCTTTGCTTCAAGTCATCCCTCCTGCAAGCACAAGCACTCAACCTCCTGTAGCAATAACAACCACGATCCGATCCACTACTTGAAATGTTTGCTCCCTTTTGCTTTCATTGAATTCAACACCTCATTGGCATCATATTGTATACAATATTTATTATGTTTATAATTGTATGAATTATTGTTTATTGATAAAGTTATTTGTGTGAATCGCTTGTAATTTATTTATAGATAAAATAAATGGCACTGTAGTGTCATTTGTATATCATAGTAACAATCATCAAACAATGATAACATATCGACATCTTTAAAACAATTCAGGATACATATTTATTTAAAAATATAATACATTAAAAACTGAGATATAGTACACCAAGGAAAGTCATTAATTTCATATCTAGAAAAATAAACAACTTATATTCGAGCTGAAACCACGTGTGATATTTAACGACTCTGTGTAAAAAAACAAATCGGCATAATTTCATTGAAATACTCAAAAGCTAAACTCAATTTCCCACTGCGGAACTTTTCAGAGTATCGTGTCCTGAACATAGCCAATTTTCATCTCAAATCCATTATCTGGCACTACCATTGAGAGGAAGAGAAGATGCAGACTCAGCAGAGACACATGACACGCATGGCAACTGATGAAATGTTCACCATCCCTAGAGTTAAAACTTTTTTTGCCCAAAGCCAATATGCCTATTTAGCTCCCATGACATACAGGGTGCCAAATTCAATAAGAATAAAGGGAGAAAAACCATTTAGGTAGTCGATCGGAGCGTGGTTGTTATTGCGACAGGAGTTTACTTGGGATCGCAGGATGAATGACGTGTGGAAAAGGTTTGTGTGCGCTCTTGAGTGTGGATTTTTTTTTTGTTTTATATTTGTACTTATGTACATTTTTATGATTGTGTACGGTATATTATGGGATGAACGTTTTTGGTCTTTCTGAAGTGATGATATGTGAGGAGTTTGATTTCGCATGATGTTTCCAGTTGTAATTGAGTGTTACTGTTTGTCAGGTTGATGAGAATGTGCAACGGGGTTTTGTTTTTGTGTAATCGAAAATCGGAAAGAAGTATCGATTTATTTTTTCATGCTAAATATCTTCAGTGAAATACAGGAAAAAGCCTAGTTTACTGGGGACACGACAAATGATAGGCAACAAACCCAGATCCATTAAAATTGTATGTCCCAATTAATTTACCTGTTGTTTTTTCGAAAATTATGTATGATATATTTCTTGTCATGCGCAAATAAAATTTACAAAAAAAATTAAACACCCAAATCAAACTCGCCCGTCACACGCATTTTAAATAATTCCATATTTTTTACTTGTTACTTTCGAGCATTTCCATTAGGTGACTTGTATTATGTTAACTACACTTTCGTATGCAATATGACCTGGTGGTGTTTTATCATGAAGCAATATATTTCAACCAACCAGATGGGTGTTTATACATGTCTTGAAGTGAAAACTCATTAAAAAAAAATTGACGCCAATTGAAATCCCGATTGACTGCCGCTAAAACCGGTCGACCAGAGATAAACACGTCGCACTTGAGTTTTTATGAATTGTCAACAAAAAATTAATGTGGCAATTATGAGTTATTGTAAATTATCAACCAGATATGAATATGACGCACATGAGTTGATATGAATTGTCAACCAAAAATGAATGTGACAAACATGAGTTGTTATGAATTATCGACCAGAGGTAAATGTGGCATCAATGAGCTTTTGCGACTTGACCAGAAATGAATGTGGGGCACATGAGTTGTTAAGAATTGTCAACCAGAGATAGATTTCTACTGATAACCGATTTTTTAAAAAAGGTTCTAGTCTAGTTTAAACTAACAACCTCTTTAAAAGTGTGATAGTGAAATCCGCTAGGTTGCACTGTTCGAATTAAAATGTAATACATTAAAAAAATATATACTTCTCACATTTACTCTGTTAATACTTCACAGATTGTCTCTTTTCAATATTGCTTATATTTTTGTAAATTTTCTCTTTAAATTTCAGTCTATTTTGTAAGTACATATTTTCATATTTTATGAGTATTTTAAAACACTTGATAAGTCATAACTATCTCAAAAGTTTTCACTCAATTATTTTTATAATATCTATCTTGTTAATTTAAATGGTACCCTCAACTTTATAAGCAATAAACATATTTTTCAACCAGCACATAAAAATGACAAAAGGTTAGGTTTTATGTATTACAACTTGTCGCCTTAACGTTCTCCGATTTAATTCCAGCTCTAATCTGCTAGGTAAAGTTTTTTTACTAAATAAATGTAACGAAACGCTTTTCAAGCGAATGCTTGTACCTTATTCCAACAGTTAAACATTTTTAGCAGCATTTAACGCTAGGACAAGTTTTAGTTAGTCGTTAAAACTGACTAAATAAAACTTTAACTCGCGTTCAACAACTCAATCATTGTTGTCTCCAGTTCCAGTTAAATAGATTCTGGAGTAATTCGCTTTTTCTAGCGCTTTAGTCCTATTACTTCTATAAAGTCTACACTTTCAAATCTCTAAAAAGGTTCAATTTTGAAGCTGTTATGTTTTAATTTTTTATGTATTCAACATATCATGAAGTCAGCTAAAGTAGTCTTAAAATTATTTTAAAAACCTACGTTACAGACAAATATGGAAACTAAAGGACAAATAAATACGTACCTACAAAAAAGACAATATTATGATATATTGTATTATAAATTAGATGTTATGCGTTCAGCGTTTACTAAACTAGGCTTTAAAATATCTAAAAAGATTAAATTTTGAAGCTGTTATGTTTTTAATTTACCTATTTTTATTTTTTTATATATTCAACATATCATGAAGTCAGCTAAAATGGTCTTAAAATTATTTTAATAACCTACGTTACAGACAAATATGGAAACTAAAGGACAAATAAATACCTACCTACAAAAAAACACAATGTTATGAGATATTGTATTATAAATTAGATGTTATACGTTCAGCGTTCACTAAACTGACCATTATTTTATTTATTTAACACTTTTATTGCAAACACAATCTGGCCGGCTTATTGTCAGGCGGCAATCTCTTCCAATAAACCAGACAAAAGTAAATGAAGCAAGTTACGTGGTTGCATAAATTATTCAAATGACTATCCATCCCCACGAAATCCATAAACATATACGTGAGCACATGCCCACGAACCCCACAAAGACGGGCAATCACCCGAACAATATTTTTCATATAAAGTGAGATATCATCGATCAAAAGGAAAGGAAGGGATGGTGGAGAGGAAAGGAAAAGAAAAATCAGGAGTGAAACACGTTATTTTACTGACTAGAAATTAAGAGGTTTTTTAGTCGCTTCTTAAAGCATGCCAAGGACGGAGCGAGTCTTATATTGGTTTGTAACTGATTCCAGAGTCTCACTGCATGGACAGTAAAGGACGACGTAAAGAAAGAAGAGTGGTGAACTGGAAAGGCCAATAAACAATATATGTTTGCGCGTAGCAATCCTTGATTGGAAAGACGCTGAAAATTCTTGGCGAGATAAGAGGGTGCGGCGGGACAGTTTAGGATATTATACAATAGAGACAGTATGTGAATTTGGCGTATATTTCTAACATTCAACCAGTTCAATGCCTTCTGGTATGAATTTATATGATCTTACTTACGTAGGTTGAAAATGAATCTTGAGCACACATTTTGAAGACGCTGTAATAATCTGTGTATGTTAGATATAATAACATGATCTGTGTATGTTAGATATATTTATATCAATATGTAAATGTCGTCCACATATCTATGTTGTAACACTTATCTTGTATACAGTACAACCTGAAGGGAAAATTGACATGTAACAAATTCTTCCAACCAAACAGAATGTTCAATAAGTCGTAAGTGAAAACCAAACTGAACCCCTTTTTATTAATGAGTCCCAACAGGAATTGAATCTGCAACTCCTATATTGAGAGACAGGAATCGTTAAAACGTTTTATGATTAAAATCGGAAGATATTATGGAAATCGAACACAAAAATCTTGTAATTTGTTTTATCAAACACTGTTTATTCAACTTTTTGTAACGGTATATAACCCTACCGGTTTCAAAAACGTGTGCTCCTCCGATGATGAGGTGAAAGTCTTGAAACCAGTAGGGCTATACCGTTATAAAAAGTTAAATAAACAATATTTTATAAAACAAATTACAATGTCTTTAAACCTCCGCAATGATAATGCCTGAACTATAAGTAATAGATAGAAATCTTGCGAAGGTGGCATTTGAAAAATTCAACTAGACAGTTTGAACCCTTATCCTAAATTTCTTTAAAACTTATGTTTTTAATCAATATTTCTCATGAACAAATAGTCCTGTAAACAACAAGTCACACAAAGAAATACAAAAAAAGCTATTCTTCAAAATCAAATTTTTTTTTCTTCGTAAAACATATATTTTTAGTTTGATGGTAACTTTCATATTAAAAATGCTACGCTGTTTCGGCCATGTGGTGAACATGAATAAAAAAACACTTCCTAAAAAGTGCTGTAGAGTTACCAAAATAAACCAAGGATGCCCTTAACTTAGATTTAAGAACACCTGCCCAAAAAAATTCTCATCGAGATATATTATATATCAAAACCTTTGAAGAAGTGTTGTTCAGAAAGGTCAGTTTTTTTCACGAACAGGCTTGTCTATTTAACCTGCAAAGGAACCATTACAAAGAAAACAGGGCCCAGATGATTGATCCATATTAGCAGCGAGCGGGAATGCATGTGGGGATAAAATAGATCTACATAGCCAGTCAAAGATGTGTTGGAGTTGCTGCGACGTTCCGTCATCCCTTGTTGATAGAAAAGCATCAAGTGCCTAGGTCAGTAGATAAAAAACGTACAGCACCAGGAGGAATGGTAAAAAAGAGACGAAGCATTTCTCCTGTAGTGGGCTTATACTGGGTGAAATTATGATGATAGATAGTTTAATTAGAGAGTCAGCTGCAGATATACGAGTATACCAGTATGTCACTTTATTTAAGAACAAAAACTTTGTTGTTTGAACATTAATATTCAAACCTTGCTAAACACCTGCTATTCAGTAAAACGCGAGAGGTATTTTGTTTATTTGCCAGGATCACTGTATTATCAGTATATTTTATTACATTAATGATTACGTCATATATTTTTATGCCCTTTGGTTAATTTAAATGCCCTTTTTTTAAATTGTCCTCCCACTAAAGGTTAAATGCAAGTAGCAAAAGGATGCATCCCTGAGGCACGCCTCTTTGAATATACAATGCGAATATTTTTGTCTGACCAAATTTTACTTCTGATCTATGTTGCTAGCAAAACATTAAACTTTATTGATAACAGTTTTTGTGGCTTTAAATGATAGTTTTGCTGCATTTCAAGTTTTCTGCGAAAGTACTGACAACTTACCGGGCTGTTAAAACTTCAGACGTTAAGCCCCTTTATAAAAGATTTACTCCACTGCGAGTCATTTTCTTACTCCCATGACGTTAGACTTTAAGTTTGTAGTCACAACCATTAGCGAAGGATGAGTTGGATGGAGGAAAAGTCCCTTGGGACAGTTCCTTCTTCGTGTCGTAGAAATAATAAATAAAGAAGATTTCGATCTTCTAGAGTTGATTTCGCTAGATGGGGACTTCCTTTGTCTTCCATAACAGCGAGCATGGTGCTGAAATTAAATTAGGACTTCCAAATCAGTTTAAACCGAAACCGATTATTTGGATATTTTAAAATAACCAAAAACCGGTTATATTTCTTCGGTTAACTGATAAGTTTTTTTTGTTAATCCAACGGCATTATTTTTAATACATATTAGTGTATTATTGCATACGGCCCTAGTTTCAAAAACGTGTTATTTCACAGGTGCATTTTTTTGCAAAATTGTGATTTTATAGATTTAATGCAAAGAAATAACGGAAATGTTGTTTTATTGCTTTATAATATACTATATATGGTGGGAATGTAAATCGTCAATTAATAATACAGAGTACGGAGAAATAGCTCCGTGGCAGATTTATCGACTCGCGTGCTGTAATTTGTGTGTTCTTATTCCGAGACTACTAATGAACCCTTCCTATTTTCATAATACAAGTGAATTTAACATGGAAATAGCATTTTACAAATAGAAATGATAACATATATCAAAATTGTAAAAAATTAGTTTCTCCTTAAAAAATAAGTTTGCATGACCGATAACTGGTGTCCCGGTGTCAAATTAACCTGTTTATTGGAAGGCCTAAATTGATTTGAACTAGTGACAGTTTTAACTTTTATACATATTCATTTTTCTTCTTCCATTAGAGTTAATGAATTATATGTGGCTTTTTCAAGATGTCGGAAACGCGAAAACATTACAGTCAATATATCTGAAACAAGTCTTCAAGGAAAACTTTATCAACGATTTAAATTGAACAACAGTAATGTTTATACACAAAACATCGTGTATAAAGAGATTTTTGAGAATTAAATAATTCATCAATCAAGATGTACCATTTTTATTGTATTTTAAACTTTAAACATTAATGAACCCAAAAAACTTTAAGCTGATCTTGCTCCATTCGGTATTTCAAAAATGTATAATTTGTTTTACTTCCGTGAATATTTCCCGGGTCGCAACTAGTTGAAATAAATTGTGTGTATGTACGAGGCATATCCAGAAAGTAAGTGTACTGAATTTTTGTAGATTACATTTTTTTTTATTTAAAAAAAAATTACGTGGTTACCGTAGTACATATATAAGCTATTTTTCGACATAGTCGCCATTCCTCTCAATGCAGGTGGTGAAGCGGAGTATCAACTTTTTGATGCCTTCCTCGAAGTAGTTTCCCGCCAACCCCTCCGTCCACTTCTGCACCTCCTCCTTTACCTCCTTGTCGGTTGAAAACCTTTTTCCACCCATGTGCAGCTTCAGGGAGGTCAAGAGATAGTAATCTGAAAGTGCTAGGTCAGGGGAATGCGCGGGATGGTTCAGGACATCCCATTTAAACGAGGCGAGCAGTTTCTTTGTGGCGTTGGCCGTGTGTGGCCTGGCATTGTCGTGCAGCAGGCAGACTCCCTTTGTCAGCATGCCTCTCCTCTGGTTCTGAATCGCCCTCCGCAATTTTTTAAGGGTCTCACAGTATCTTGCAGCGTTATACCATCAACTCTTGAGGCATATATTCAATTAAAATTATGCCTTGACAGTCCCAAAACACGAATGCCATGATTTTCTTGGCTGAAATTGTGGTTTTGAACTTTTTGGCGGAGGGTGAAGAGGTGTGACGTGACCGTTTTTTAACTCGCGACACCACTTGTACACACTCGTACAATTCATAGCTTTATTACCATATGCAGTTTTCACCTCATCATAAACCTCAACCAGAGGTTTTCCCTTCCAAACGAGATAACGGATGACGCCGCGTATTTCGCACTTGGCGGGAGATTGGATTGACATTTTTCACGAAACGTGTTGTCGCGTCGACACTTCTCAACGTACTGACCTCGAACCGGTTTTGTTGCGGAGGGGAAGGGTCAAGCTACACGGAAGTGTAGCCAATATGTCGAAAATAAAATCCATCCGGTCGTGAGAGCCTCAGTACACTTACTTTCTGGATACGCATAGTACATAATCATTATTGTATATATCTATGTACATATTCATAATTGTATGTATGTATGTACATATTCATTATTGGAATAAATTGTACGTTTTTTGTGTTATTTAGATAAAATGTCTCCTCCCTTAATCTGAATTAATATATGTAAATATATTCTCATCCTACACTAAAACTCGCTGAAGATTCTCTTGAAAAATAAAATAAAAAAAGATCCTTTTGATTTATTGTTATTGAAACATTTTGGAGGAAACGTTTGACGTTCCAGAATAAATTAATAAAATCTCTTTCTTTGTATCTATCTCAGCTCCTTCCTGACAGAGGCAGACTAAACTTAAGGACAGAATCTGAATATTATTTAAATAGACCCATATTTTATTACGTTTTAAAGACGTTGTATATCAAATATTGAAAAGTTGTTCCAAAAATTCTATTGAAAGTGAATAAATAGAGCATCATCATCAAGAGCTACCTCCGTCGCCTAGTTGGTAAGCCAGTGGTATGAACACCATTTTAATAATGGAGAAAATATTGCGTCAGAAGTTCCACATCATAAGATGAAGCAATTAATATTCATCAAGTGAGATGTAAACTCACAACTGCGCTGATTTGTTAACGTAGCTTTTCGGGCAATAGAAGGTCGAAGGTTCATAAACCATGTAAAGCTTTATATTCGTATCTATTGTTTATTAAGTTTGAGATATTTTCTGAGTATCACCAGAAAACATCTAGAACTCATTATACAGTCCGCACTTACTACAGAACTCCCTACGGTGAACTGTTTACATTACGTTTATTGTAAAAATATCCTAGTGGGGCTGATAAAACAACGGGAGGTTATTTTGGATGTTTAATTCGACTAAATATTCAGGCCAGGAATTGTTTCCCTTTGTTAACACCCTGTTCCTAATGGTGGGACTATTTCAAAATTATGTTAATAAAAATTGTTTACACTGTCGGTATTGCTTTCGTAAAAAGATACGTTTTCGTATTGTTCGTTTAAAATGCAAAATATGTAGATTAAATTAGTATTTTTTCTACAAACACCACTGTTTTACTTATAATTACATCTACTTCATTATTTTCTCAAAACAGGCTTAGACAACTACATTGAAAAATACATCAAATGTTAATATTAAAAAAAATTATAATATATAAAATAAAAAATTATGTAAATGCATACATATATACACACAAACATAAACATTTATTCAAAGTTAAGTATAGGTTGATTAGTGCTTTCTAACGCGCTTAATCTTAGAAGAAAATTTACTTTTACTTTTGGTAATGTGATATGAAATATGTCAATATCCGAAGCAGTCCCGTTCAAAAGAGTTAAGGTCCTTCCAACAGGCATAGCGGCTGGAAGACCAGTCCTTGCGTATGTTTTTGAGAACAGTTCTTGCCGGCGCAGTCTAGTGTAATTGTTAGGAACATTTAACGCTAATCTTTGTTGGAATGCTGGACAGCTCACAACTCCTCGAACGAGTTTGACAACGTATACCAGGAGACGCAGATCTCTTCTTACGGTCAATGAGTTATATCCGAGCACGCCCAGCAGAAACTGAGTAGGATAAAGGCATGGATAGATAAATAAATAAATAAATAAATATTAGGTTTATTGACAGCAACATAGTATGTACAAGATCACACCTGAATAACATTTCTAAAAACACATAAATTGCAGACAATACATCAGACGCAGAAGCTATCAAAAGGTCTGGGCTCATCTAATAGCATCCCCTCGGCCAAAAAACACCCCACCAATATAGGGCGAACCCAGCCACGGGGACACCAGATGTTTTTCAGCCCACACCCTACACCCTAGACACCGAACTCTCTCATATAGAGATATCGTAGATATTTTTTGTACTTTCTCCACCCTGAATGAGTTCTGCGCCCCCACCGGGCTCCAAATGCAAGCATTGCTTTCTAGTTTGCTACGGATCAATTTTAATTAAGTAAACAACGTTTTGAGCACCATTTGGTTTTCAAACGATTCAGAGATTCTCATTACAAATCCTACAGTTTTTTAGATACTGTGCCCCATTTAGGGTATGCAGAGAGGAAGAATATCCACGCCTTTGTAATTTTGTATTACACTTTCGTTGTATTGTATACAACGTGTATATTTAATTTGAAATATTTATTTGAACACCACTGTTCTTTGAACACCACTGTTCTTTGAACACCACTGTTCTTTGAACACCACTGTTTTTTTAGGGTAGACAGAGAAAAAAATCCAAACCTTTGCATTACACTTTCGCTTATAATAGGGTGGTGAAACCAGAACTGCATTTTTTTTATTTAAATTACGTTCTGCAATCGTGTACCACTGCATGCTTAATTTATAGGCTATGTATTGTAGATTACGTATGTCCATTATAAATATAATACGTTTGACAGCTGAAAAATTGAGGTAAATTTAAAATTTCAGTTCTTGTTGCGCCACCCTTTATATTATAATAAAAATCATTTTATTTTCAAATATGTGAACAATTAAAAAATATACGTGATACCGATTTTTTAATGATACTAATAAAATCAGCGAAACTGCATTAAAAACATGTGTCGGACTCCAGGAAGCAAAAACGTTGTTCCCCAGTGTAATTAGTAATTCCAAATTCCCTTCCCATTTATTTTTATACTGTTCAATGCACCAAAAAGGCTAGGAAAAGTTGGAACGCTTAACATTTTCCGTTCATTCATTCCATACAATGTATCTACATTGGTCATGCTCGTTTAATATAGCCCCCTTTCAGGGCCTTAAATCGAGGCTTTGCGCTGAGAGCGACTGAGTAGATGAGTAATTCGTGTCTGTCATTAAAATCCATTGATCGTTAGCTTATAAAAACTTTTTAAATATAAACTTTAATGGTACATTTTACTTTGTCCGAAAATTCAAATAAACGCCAGTGTTTAACATTTTTTATTACACCGTTTCTCAAATTCAGTTTCGCGCAATGCCTCAATATCAAACGGAATCCCCAAAACAAAACAGAAGAAGGTTTTTAGGTTGCAGTCGCTTTAATCCCTCCCAATCATTAAGGCCGGGCGGAAACTGACCGTACTTCCAGGGAGCTGGACTGTTTTTTCAGTAAAGGAGGAAAATTCAAGAAAGCGCTCTTCTTGAACTTAATGAGAACCGCATATTAAAAGGTTCAACTATTTTTTAAACAAAGGAAGAGTTTACGTTGTTTAATTTCTTCAAGGAGATTCAAATAGTTCGTTTATATAAATATATTTTCACCAGTTGAAATACGAGTATATAGACTTTGCATGAAATTAATATGTTTCTAGATCAAATCTTAAATTTTATTAAAAGGTTTGACTATTTAAGAATAATCATTTAAAAAAATATATTGATTGATACAGGACATGGCTATTTAACAATATTAGCAGAACGAATTATAAGGGTTCTTAGAATTAACAGCGGAGAGGGGTAGTTTCTAGAACCTTTAATGAATTGAATCGTGAAATTATATACTGAACTGAACTGAATTATCTAGCGAGTGAGAATACGTCTTCTTCTCCCTGGCTCCATCCCAACTCACTGTCTGCGAAGACTGTTGGGGTCAGCTCTCCTCGTCCTCAGGTTGTATGTTCTTCTGTCCCGGACTGCGTCCCCCAAGCTGTGCATCAAGTTATCTTTTTGCACCACCCATGAATTCTTTGGTCTTTCTCTGGTTGTTATTCGAGGAATATCCATGGAGATTGCCTGGTTCACAATGTGATCGGGTGCTCTGCATCCAACGTGCCCATACCATCTCAATCGTCTCTCCTCCATCTACTGTATGTCTGTAGGCTTCCACGAATGCGTGAGCTTTTTATTTTGTCTCTTAAAGACACACCGGCTGACCATCTTAGCATGCGCATTTCAGCAGATTCTAGTCACCTAGAGTAAGAGTTATACATCGTCCAGCATTCGGAGCCATAGAGGAGTGCGGGCTAGTGAGAATACGTGTTAAGAGAAATATTTATAAAAAATGTATTCGATATCATATTTTGACAAAACGTTTGGCTATTTGGGTGTTCTTAAAGATGTATACAATATTCCAGTATATTTGTAGGATTTATCTTGATTGGTTTTAATTGATAACGTGTTGATTTTGTGATTTCGTCATGGTCATATCAATAATAAATATATTCACGAACTTCATTATTTGTTAAAGTTCGTTTTGTCAAGTAATATTTCAATTAAAACGATCTTGACCAGCCTCAAAGTGTTAGAGATAAGGGTGACATTTGCAGCTTTAAAAAGCATTTAAAAGTAAGCCCTTTCGAAAGTCTTGGGAAAAATATATAACACACATAAAATTCACTTCACTTAAATCCAAATGTGTTACCATCACAAATTGGAAAATCTGTTAAGGTTTATTTGTAGTTCGATTTCCCTTTCTAAGTTGTCAGTGGTTATTTTTTACCAAATATATTTTTTAAACGTTCTCAGATGCGGGAATGTTCCTAATCTAATGATCGCAGCCATTAACTTCCTATTCTAATACTCAAATGTTATTTTGTAATATTTTAAATATGTCAATAATAGTGGGTTCGAATCCTGAGCACCCTTGAAAAAGTCTACTGTATAAGTGGCGTTATAATTTATTATAATTTTATATTCGTGTAAATTTTGTACATTAACTTTTGGTTTTCTTTTGTACATACATCTTGATAAAATTTGTATTGTCTGTGATTTAGTTTTAGCATAAAAATTGTTATATATTGTTTGCATTAGCAAAACATTGCCAAAAAACTGTGACTATTCGTTACAAACTGCGTAGAAAAAACGTTACTTAATAAAACATTTTAAAAGTTGCATAAAAACTATTAAGTTTATTAGTTTAAATTAATCACTTAATAATTTTTGGCATAGGGCTTGTTTTCTTGTTTCCATATAAGAAAAATAAAGAAAAAATATATGAAACAAAAAGCGAAATGTCTGCCCAGAACGAGTCCATAATTAGATAAACGCTGGGGGTTGAGCGTTTGGAACAAGTGTAAATGAAGAAGACATACTAGTTCGAGGATAAAGGAAGAGATCTACCCCAAAGAGAAACAGAACAATCACAAAAACGTAAATTTTAAGCAAACAAAATAAAATCGGTATCCTTGCCATAACTATTAGACATCAGATAATATATGAATCAAATATGTTCACGCCAAAGCGTGACGTGAAATATCGTTCCGATATTGGGCCGCTCTGTTATCGCTGCCGGTTTTGTCGCGCGATTTAGTGCTATTCTCGCAAGTTTAAAAGATGGTATTGTCGCGAGTTATAACGATTTTGATGCGACGAGCAGAGTCGCGTCGACGAACACAGATGGGCACAGACCGTCATCCGGATGACACCGAATACATCAAGAGGGAAAATAGCAAGCAATACTCTTCAACAACGAACCAGTGACAATAAGTTTTCGACCACCGTGACCGACCTCTTCAGCCCGAACGTATCTCCAGAGTCCTGGAACATCAGCAGAGATCAGCCCATACATCCGACTCCCGCCTTCAACACCTGTGAGTACCAATTTCCTTTTCATCATCTGATAGTGTGGCGTTCGCTTCACCAAAATCAGTTTAAAAAAAATGTTTTGTAAGAAATGAGAATGAATGGTGTGAAATCTAATCATGGTGATATAAAAGAGGGAAAGTAAAAGTGAATCCGATATATGGAGTAATGGAAGATTAGAGCAAGGTGAAGAATTTAGGATTTAGATTGTGTGTTTTCAGATTATGGAAGAATTATGCGAGATATCGAACCTCCTCCACATACCTCCAAAAACTTCTTTCTATTCGTTCTTTCCCATCAAAGAGGCATCTTGTGTCATGTTTTTTTTTATACATTTGAATGTGCGATAATAATAAAAAGATAGTTTATATAGTTTATATGTACTCTCCTCAAAAGAAATCAGCTCGAAACCCGGGCTTAGATTAGATATCCTTGTCGGGCTTAAATTAGATATTAATATATAATCTTAGATATTAATATCTAATAGAATTTGGCTAAAATTAGATAGTAATATCTATCGTATCCTCAGTGAGATACAGGCAAAAGCCTAGTTTACTGGGGACATGACAAATGAAAGGCAACAAACCCAGATCCGTTAAAATTGTATGTCCAAATTAAATTACCTGTTGTTTTTTCGCAAATTGTGTATATTTCTTATCATATGTAAAAAAGAAAATAAATAAAATAAAAATCTAAGCCCGAATTCCGAATAAGATTCCTCTTAAGGAGAATTGACTCTCTCAACTCTTTAAATTATTTTTATCAAACACTGTTTATTCCACTTTTTGTGACGGTATAACCCTATCGATTTCAAGGCTTTCACCTCATCTTCAGGGGAGCGCAAACAAGACTAAATGCTGTTCGAACTGGTACCGATATACACGCTTCAACGGTTGGGAGCTGAGGGGTGAGGGAGGCATGGAACGATTTCGGCCAAGAGCGGAGATATTTTTGGGAAATAACTGTTCAACAGATGTTCGGATTGGCGTACTGACTTGGAAATTTCTAGGGCCTCTAATCTGTCCAATTTATTTCCGTTACTACTGACACGTAAGAATTTGGCATCATCGATAGAAAAAGTATGGTTCTCACGGTGACAATGATTAGCCATTTCAGAATAAATTAGAGGATTTGTTAAGGCGGATTTGTGTTCACGAAATCTCTTTTGAAAAGATCTTCCTGTATTTCCTATATAGAAATTATCACAGTCAGCACATAAAAGTTTATACACACCACTGTTGCTAAGTATTCCATTTTTGCCTTTTCCATTAAATACTCGTAAGAGTTTCCAGAGATTAAAATTAGTGTAAAAAGCTGGCTTTATGTGACTTGGAATATTTTTCATTATTTCATATGATATGTTTTTTTATAAATAGGACTTTGCTCCATTTATAGTCGTTAAATATATAATCTTTTATAAGTTTCATTTTTGTTTTGTTATAAAAGATTATATATTTAACGACACCTATAAGCATTCCTATAAATGGAGCAAAGTCCTATTTATAAAAAACATATCATATCAAATAACCAAAAATATTCCAAGTGACACAAAGCCAGCCTTTTACACTAATTTTAATCTCCGGAAACTCTTATTTAATGGGAAAGGCAAAAATGGAATACTTAGCAACAGTGGTGTGTATAAACTTTTATGTGCTGACTGTGATAATTTATATATAGGAAAGACAGGAAGATCTTTTGAAAAGAGATTTCGTGAACACAAATCCGTCTTAACAAATCCTCTAATTTATTCTGAAATGGCTAATCATTGTCACCGTGAAAACCATACTTTTTCTATCGATGATGCCAAATTCTTACACATCAGTAGTAACGGAAATAAATTGGACAAATTAGAGGCCCTAGAAATTTCTAAGTCAGTACACCGATCCGAACATCTGTTGAACAGTTATTTCCCAAAAATCTCTCCGCTCTTGGCCGAAATCGTTCCATGCCTCCCTCACCCCTCAGCTCCCAACCGTTGAAGCGTGTATATCGGTACCAGTTCGAACAGCATTTAGTCTTGTTTGCGCTCCCCTGAAGATGAGGTGAAAGCCTTGAAACCGGTAGGGTTATACCGTCAGAAAAGGTGTAATAAACAGTGTGATAAAAATAAATTACAATGTCTTTAAACCTCCACAACGTTAATGCCTTAACTATAAACAACATATATAAATTATCTTTTTTATTATCTAATGTATCTGCATTTATTTAGAAAAATATATTTGGTAAGCAGAAAACTTATCAGTGAAAGATGAACTACAGTGAAACCTTTTTAGATCTTCCGATATATTCGACTTTAGGTATAATGTAATAAATGTGTGTTGTGTTCATACACCATCATAAATTTGATAAGACCCCCCAAAAGAGTTGTTTTCAAGTGCTTTCAAAAGCTACTTATGCCCCCCTTATATCTAATAATAAGAGGCAGACCATTACATGTGATATAACAAAAATAACTATTTTTCATAAAAATACATTTGCCAGGTTTAACTTTTGAGTAGCCAAAGGCGGAAGAAGATTGAACAGCAATTATAGCGATTACAATCAAGCGGCAATCAGGCTGGGAATGAAGATCAGCCTGGTTCGTATCTCTCTTGGCTGACAGAGGGTTGTGTCAGGGGTGGCAAACATACCCTCTAAGGAAAAGAAACTATGAAATATAACTATTCAACCGATCAAATAATGGGTCTCATTTATGTATAGAAAGTCATGTAAGCTGGCTCAGAAAATATTCAACATGCTTCCATCGGAATTTAACCCTTAATTCCCTGTGATGTGTAACTAGTACACATTGTTTCTAAATACTTTAATATCTATATAAATATAATAAATACTGGGTTCAGATTTTAGGTATTCCTCCGTAATACATTTACGCATTGATTGAAAAAATAATATTAATAATAATTAACACGAATCGGCCACATCAGAGATATTTTGTGAAAATCGGGAATAAATTCACTAATACAATCAAACGTGTGCCAGTGTGTGACGTAGGTATATTCATTCTAAAAAACCGCTATGTGTAAGGAAGCGACGCTATTCACGTCTCACTCTCACTCTACTTCGGTGTATGGGAAAGCAAGAAATAGAATCTCATTTCGGGATTGAGTGTCTTCCTTCCGCGTACACAGTGTTAGTCCGTATCAGGATCAGTAGCTATTGAGAATCTATTTGAGGTGGTCTGTTCGCCCGTTTTGTGAACGTCGGCCGATGATTTTTTCATGATTTCAGCAATTAAATTTCAATTATTATCACTTTTGACTTAAAATTTTATTAATTTAAGCGATTGGCTATGAATATTCTTATTTTTCCGATTTTAAATCGCTCTTTACATGTTTCACATGTGTATTGATGTGTATTGAATATACAGCACCAGAACGCACGGATTTTTTTAGCATAGGAAGGGAAAGGTTAAAGAAAGTATAAAAACAATGGACGACCTCCATGGCCTAGTTAGTAAGATATCTGTCTTCAAACTCAGGTGTTGCGGGTTCGATTACTTTTGGTACCCATTATTTTTAACATGAATTCTCACTCTGTTTTTCCCTTAAAGCCTCTTGAACATATTTTGCTTGATTAGAAAATATTACAAATAAACTAACACAAATTGTGTTCTATATATATACAACGAAACAGTAATACAATACAAAATAAGGGAAATGGAAAGAAGGTTATCATATTTATACAGTTTGATTTACCTCAGAATACTGATGCATTTTTTCATGTGTGTTAGTACGTATGTTCGTACATATTCGATATAGGGCCGCAAAGGTTGGCATGGACACGCCATATAAGCAGATCGTAATTAACATAGTTAAGAAATGTCAATATGCAAGCACAAACAAGACGAAACCCTACTTCATAGACCGAAACGGACTATTTTAGATAAAGTCCAGCAGTATCTTAAGAGGCTGGGGTAGAAGGAGACTGGGAGGAGACATAATTCGTTTGAAATAAAAAAAAAACATCAACAAATAAATAGATAAATAAATGCATCACACCGTTTCCTTTCTGGTATGGATAGAAAAGACAAAACGCCAGACTGTCCTGTCTTGACACAAATATTTCGCTTCTTCCACATCCATACACCTTCTCATAAAACTCCTAATATTTTACTTACTTCTTACTTTTTTTCTCATTATAAATATGATTCATTTGATAAAAGTACTTTCCTTCATCTTCATCTTCTCACATTTGCAATGTACATTTATTTTCTGAGAATTTGTTCATTAATTCATTTAATGTTCCCAAACATTTAATGTTCCCAAACAATCTCAAATTATTCTTCTTCGTCTTACTCAACATTTTTTTTAAGAATAGATTTGACCGAAGTCATAGGTATCCTTAATACCCTTGAACACTAGGCGGAAAAAGTGGCTGTGTCGTTCGAGGGGAGTAGCACAGCACGGGATTCAAACCGACGACCTTCCGCACAGAAGTCCAGCGCGTTACCGCGCGGCCATGCACCTCATTAAATTCACATTAATCTCGAATCCCTTCATTCCGTATTCCATCAACTCATTTATTCTTCTTATTACTCCTAAAGCTTTATTCGGCTCTTTTTAGTATTTTTCCACGTCCATATTTCCCTCCATAAATCAAAGTCTATACTTAAATACTGTTGTGGATTATCATCTTAGCATATTTTGATACTGTCCGATTCAAGTATATACAGGTGTATGTTTTAATACCCCATTAACTTTGTTTCTTATCACTACACGCCATGCAATATCCCTCGTTATACTTCCATCATCTGAGAAAATAAAGGTTCTTTCAAATTGAGCTTTTTTTTAATTCTTGGATGATACACAGATGTGACATTTGAGAAGTGTAATGTATGACATTTATAAAAATGGAGTCGAATACAATACAACAACGCGTTCAAATTGTTGAATAATTTAATGTATTGTAATCTCCGGAAACGGTTATGTTAATTGGCCATCAAGATCATAAGATCTGACACCGTTGGACTATTTTCTGTGGGGTTAAGTGAAAAACCAGGTCTATAAGAATGACCTCCAGTTAATTTCTTAGCTGAAGGAAGAAATTATTCGCGTTATTGGTGAGGTAGAACCGCAATTATGTCAAAATGTCATCGAAATTTTTGACGAAAGAGTGGACATCTGTGGAGCTGCAAGAGGTGGACATTTGGCAAATATTGTTTTTTGTGTTTAACAGTCATTTATTATACTTCAATGATCAATAAAAAGTTTTTTTGAAATCAAAGCAAATTATGTGTTTTATTTAAGAATTTAAAAAAAATGAATTAAAAAAACCGCTCAATTTGAAAGACCCTTGACTACGTAAACAACAGGATTTTTCAACTTGTTAAAATTTTTCATTGATCACCCATATATCACATATACTTTTCTTTTCACATTTTTTTATCACTACCACTTTGGAATCCGCAACATACATTCAAAGATCTTGTTACGCTTTTTATACAATTTACTTAGTATAATCTATATGCCACCCATTTTGACCTCTATTATGGCCTTCAAACATTATTTTATACACATATTAAACAACCAAACTAAATATATGATATACAAAACTCGCAGTAACCAAAAACGTGTCAATAATTTTTCTCCTTTATTTGATCCTTTGTTCTTGTTACAATATAATATGTGGCCACCCAGCAAATCTATCCGCAGATCACATTATGTGGGACTGGCTGAAAAAAAACCCTTAATAGAGAGGACCTCAATTAAACTAAACGCTGGACTACATTTAGTTCGATAGGCTACTCGGACTTTTTGAAAACTAAAAAGAATTTGACGGAAATCATTTTGATTTTTTTAAATTATTTCCTCCTTTAGTTGCGCTAGATCATGTGTCAACGCCCACGTCATTCTTTTAACACAATGTTTTGCCAACAGAAGACAAGCCCCTCAGGGGGCAGCTATTTCATCGTGGTTTGATTTACCCATTTTTTTCTTTGAAAGGAGCGTGATTCAAATCTAGATGCTACACATTTTTTTGGTGTCCGTTGTATAATGAATTCTTACAAAGCAAACGGATGTTACAGGATCAATTTCCGGTGTTTTTACATCCGTGTGGGTTTTTTTCATTAAGTTTCCAGAATATTTCATTTCATTTATTTTTATCTGTAGATTATAAACTTTTTGTTCCATATAAATTCGATAAAAATGCTTTGTCAAGATAAAATATTAGGCAATTTTCGAATTAATAAGACACTTGACTTACATCAAGGGATTTCTGGTTCGATTTCTGATGATGAGAAAGACTGAAAAGAGCCGAATAAATGCTGTATAAATGCACACACTTAGAAGATCCGGAGGTTGCGGGTTCGATCCCCGCTGGAATCCAGATTTTTTTAAATGGAATTCCAGTCTGGTTTTCACTTTGGGCCCATTTAAACATCTTTTTGGTTGGTTGGAAGAGATTGCCACATGGCAATAAAATCGCCATGTGGGGGGAAAAAAGGAATACATGAGGGTGACAATGTACAACATGAATTAAGTGATAAATAATGAATGTGAACCTATGGCTGACATGATCATGGAAAAAACTCGTTCGTAGTTTGAGCATTTGAAACGAATAAATGAAAAAAGACTATTATAACAAAGGGCACAGTATATGTAAATCAAGGGAAGTGAGATTTGGTCAAGTGAAAGATATTTCAAAAAAATATGAGTAGTCAGAGAAATCGTAAGAGTTGTATAAGAAAGTGTATGGATATGGAAGAGGCGAAATATGTGTTGAGATACAAAAGTCTAGTAATCTGTCCTCTCTGCCTACTTTAGCAGGAAGTGATTGGTGGGATAGTATTTATTTATCTACCAAAAAAAATAAAAAATGAATCTCGGCTTGACAAAATAGTTCGCTAAGTAGCAATACTCACAAGCGATAGCCTTTTGCGAATATTTTTACCTCTCCACTTCCGGGGGAGGTGTATATTAAACCTTATCACTATATTTAACCTAATCACTGTATTAAACCTAATCACTGTATTAAACCTAATCACTTTATTAAACCTAATCACTATATTTAACATAATCACTATAATAAACCTAATCACTGTATTAAACTTAATCACTATATTTAACCTAATCACTATATTAAACCTAATCACTGTTTCAAAGTATACAAAATATCATAAGAAAATATATATTATCTATTTCACATCTTCCTTGTTGGGTAATCTAGAAAGAAAAGAGCGCAAGCTCTGTCGCTATATTGAGGAAATATTGAGGAAATAAAAAAAAAATTATGTTTAATTTTTAACATCTTAGTTTTCAGCTACATAATTATGTATTGCTAAAGTACATTCAAAATTATGTAATGTGCAAAAATGAAAGTCTAAAATATCCCACGACAAGTCGCAATTATGTAATGTAAAATAAGGATGCCCAAAATATCCTACGGGAAGTCACTATTATGTACTGTAAAATAGGGAAGTCCAAAATATCTTACAGTTAGTCGCTATTATGTACTGTAAAATAGGGAAGTCCAAAATATCCCACGGGAAGTCGCTATTATGTACTGTAAAATAGGGAATTTCAAAATATCCCACGGAAAGTCGCGATTATGTAATGTAAAATAAGGAAGCTCAAAATATCCCACGGGATTTCGCGATTATGTAATATACAATAGTGAAGCCAAAAATAAACCACGGGAAGTCGCGATTATGTAATATACAATAGGGAAGTCCAAAATATCCCACGGAAAGTCGCTATTATATACTGTAAAATAGGGAAGTTCAAAATATCCCACGGAAAGTCGCGATTAAGTAATGTACAATAAGGAAGCTCAAAATATCCCACGGGATGTCGCGATTATGTAATATACAACAGGGAAGCCAAAAATAGACCACGGGAAGTCGCGATTATGTAATATACAATAGGGAAGCGCAAAATATCCCACGGGAAGTCGTGATTATGTAATGTACAATAAAAAGGGAAGTTCAAAATATCCCACGGGAAGTCGCGATCATGTAATGTACAATAAAAAGGGAAGTTCAAAATATCCCACGGGAAGTCGCAATTATGTAATGTACAATAGGGAAGTCTAAAATTTCCCACCACAAGTAGCGATGACTTACTGCTTCCGAAAAGTTTAAATATTATACTCGTAACTTATATAACAAAGATTTCTAAATATTCAGTGAAATGCCAAAAAATATCTATGGGTCCGAGAGCATTCCGACTTTTAGTTGTATTGTGTAGTTATTGTATCGCACTTTCGTTATTTACAATATAACTTAATGGGGCTAATTGCTGTGCAATTTCTTTCAACCAATCAGAAAGATATAAGATGTCTTTATTAAAAACCAGACTAAAGTATTATTTTTTTAAATATGGGTTCCAATGAATATCGACAATCGTCTATGTATTTGATATGTTTAGGATAGATTTAAGTAGTGTTGAAGGAAAAATATGGAAACCTACGGAAATCGATAATCGTCGTCTATGCATAAGATATGTTTAGGATAGATTTAAGTACTGTTGATGGAAAAAATAAAACGTTAATATAAAATCTCGGATTTAAAATGATAAATGTAAAACAATTAACTAAAACTCGTTTAAAATTATTGATTTAACAAAATAAATAAGCAAACAATTTACACTCCGCATCGTTCAATTTCTTCAGCCTGTTGGGTTTATAGCCTTTTGTGAATTTCTTTCAATCAATTTTTTTATTGATCACGGTATTGAATTAAACGTGATATCCTCCGATGGTATAGAAGTGTTCATAACGCAAAGCCACACCGGTCGTTTAGAAGAATGAGCAAGGAAGACTTTAACGTTTCTCTTTTTGACTCCTGTGAAAAGTTTCTCTCCCCTGACGTTGAGTGGATGCAGTAATCGTAAATACAGCCAGTTGACCCGCTCAGGTTCCTGACCCAGTTCAAAACAAGAAATGCGACCGCACTCTCCCTCATACTGACATATAACATCGTTGTGCAAAGCACTAACTATTTATTGGCGAAAGTTATTTATTTATTTATGACACCTAAGTTTACTACTTTAGTATGATTGACGGTATTTTATCGACAATTATATATAGTTACAAAACTTTATTTCTAATTAGAATCTTAAATACGTATAAATACAAAATAAAAATTTCTCATAAAAATATTGTATCACGATAATTTATATGGATTAAACAAAACATTAGAAAATTATGTGAGAAAAAACAATGTTTTATAGCACCTTTAAGTAGAGACTGTTATCTAAACTGTGCTATACAAATGATTTTTATTTATCATTATGACAAAATAAGAAATAGAGATATGAGAAAAGAATATGGATTGAAAGAAAATGCAATTCTAAAAATAAAGAATTGTAATTCGGTTACGCAAAAAAAATCAACGATATAACAAAATTCACAAAAACTGTGTATTCGAGTGATACAGAAGGTACAAGTTTGGGAAACGCTATAAAAACGCAACATGACCATATGAATCAAATTCTAAAGAGGGCCAAATGAAAATATTTTTTTTATCCACTTAGCACGGATTTCTCCTGTTACACAAAGAGGGTCTGCTTCTAGCAGCTTCTTAGTTAGGAAGAATATCAGCCAGGATTCTTCTCATACTGCTAGGCGGTACCGAAAATATATCAACAGTGTCATTCAGTTGGTTCAATATCTCTATACCACGCGTGACTGAGTGTTTAGCCATGATATTCGTTCTGTAAGTTGGTAAGTAGAACAGAGAGTGGTTCCCTGCACGGCTATATTTTATATTATAAAAGGTTGCCTGATGAAGTTTATGGACGTTGCAGAGGTAAAAGATGTGTGCCAAGATAGAATGAACTGAAAATTTGTTCCCTCTGCGTATCCCACTAAGTACATGGTGTGATGGCGATAAAGGGGATGAGAAAATTAAACAAATTTGTGAAAACAGCAAGTTATCAGTTATGACATTTATTTAGAAATCATCTCACGTTTGCGTATTTTTTTATAAGAAGCCACAGACAATTTACGACGGAAAGACGAGCCAACAAGAATTTCAGCCCAAGAGCTTTTGACTCAACTCCCGATAGAACTCAAAAAGTTATAAAAGGTCTCAGTACACGCTAGACATATCATAGGTATCGAACTATAAGTTGCGTGCCAACTTCAGTATTTATTATCGCAAAGGCACGATCACTGAGGCTGAAGACAATATTGACCACAAAAATGCTCTTTAATATGTCTGTATCATCGATTCGGATATGTTGAGGGGTATCACACGAATGACTGAATCATTTTTGTAAAATGTTGTGTTGATATAATTTGTAAACTCAAGTTTAAACAGACCAAACTGAAAGTTTTGATGGCAAAGAAATCAAAGTTCTATGACGATCGGCAGGGTTAATCTACTTAAATTTTTCGTTAAGGATGCTTTTATCTACTGCTATTTTTTATGTTGTTTAAAATCTATAGTTGTTTATAATAATCAGGGTATAAAGCAATAGACTAACATATATTCAGTTGTAAAACGAAATAAGATTAAAAACCAGTCCAAACATAAATCTGCCAAGTGTCAAAACTAGGAATATTGACGCCCACTTAGCAGCTGTAAATATTAGAACATCGAACACATCATTTTGGGAAATCAGAACTCCACTTGGCGCACCATGGTGGATCTGCATTAAACTGATCCACAGCGACGAAGATGCTCCGTCGATAACTGAGTTCATCGTTCACCAATCCGAGCATTTTTTATTAAAACATATCTACCTACTGCTCTTATATTAACTCACTGACAAATTAAGGCATAACAGTCAATTAAAGCCACAAACTTCCAAAAAAGGATTCTTCTCCAAAATACAACCACCAAAGTAAATAAACAATCCTCTAACATGTTGTTTATAGTTAAGGCATTAACATTGTGGAGGTTTAAAGACATTGTAATTTATTTTTATCAAACACTGTTTATTCCATTTTTTTGTAACGGTATAACCCTACCGGTTTCAAGGCTTTCCCCTCATCTTCAGGGGAGCACAAACAAGACTAAATTCTGTTCGAACTGGTACCGATATACACGCTTCAACAGTTGGGGGCTGAGGGGTGAGGGAGGCATGGAACGATTTCGGCCAAGAGCGGAGAGATTTTTGAGATATAACTGTTTACCAGATGTTCGGATCGATGTGATGACTTAGAAATGTCTAGAGCCTCTAATCTGTCCAATTTATTTCCGTTACTACTGATATGTAAGAATTTGGCATCATCGATAGAAAAAGTATGGTTTTCACGGTGACAATGATTAGCCATTTCAGAATAAATTAGAGAATTTGTTAAGGCAGATTTGTGTTCACGAAATCTCTTTTCAAAAGATCTTCCTGTCTTTCCTATATAGAAATTATCACAGTCAGCACATAAAAGTTTATACACACCACTGTTGCTAAGTATTCCATTTTTGCCTTTCCCATTAAATAAGAGTTTCCGAAGATTTAAATTACACTAATTTTAATCTCCGGAAACTCTAAAAACCATACTGTTTCTATCGATGATGCCAAATTCTTACATATCAGTAGTAACGAAAATAAATTGGACAGATTGGAGGCCCTAGAAATTTCTAAGTCAGTACATCGATCCGAACATCTGGTGAACAGTTATATCCCAAAAATCTCTCCGCTCTTGGCCGAAATCGTCCCATGCCTCCCTCACCCCTCACCCCCAACTGTTGAAGTGTGTATATCGGTACCAGTTCGAACAGAATTTAGTCTTGATTGTGCTCCCCTGAAGATGAGGTGAAAGCCTTGAAACCGGTAGGGTTATACCGTTACAAAAAAGTGGAATAAACAGTGTTTGATGAAAATAAATTACAATCCTCTAACAATGTTACTACTTAAATAAATAAATATATAACACAGCATATTTATTAAAAAATCAGGAGTCACTCAACTCTGTTTAAATCAGTATGAGCAATAACCAAACTCATATATGTTAAGTAAACTTTGAATTTTAATTTAGTTCCTTCGCTCTATTGTAATGTACTCATATGTGACCACCTAGATCAATCCACTGACCATATTTGGTGAGACTGTGGGAAAAGAAGTCTGCCAAATTAGGGAGACATGTTTCCGGTCTGAATAAGTTAGACCGTGTATGGACAGATTCCCGGCGATGTAATTATTAAAATTTGATACCTTCACTTTCGTTTTAATTCCACATGCAACTATCAGGAGTAGTTTTACTGACACCTCCAAATTTTGTAAAATATTTGGTGACTTTCTTATTTTTTAAAGGTCTTCTGTTTTATTAAGATTTATTTGTTGTTTTATCGTAGAATTTTAATTTAACCTCTGTTATCGGTACCCTTCTGTCGATGCCACATCTAACCTTTTACCAGCAGAGAATGCACTAAGCCCAGGGATAACTTTTTTTATCAAAGTTAGATTAAATCCAATTTCATTGCGAATATGCGATTGCCCTGTAAGGAAACTTAATTCGTTCCTAGATACTGTGGATCGGGAAAGAACAATTGCACGTCACTGTTAAAAAAAACATCCGAGTTATGGCAAATTTCAAGCAAACTCAGCAACTGCAGTTTTAAATTCAGTCCATAAATCTTTGTGACAAAGCCTGATGATTTATTCCTCTTCACAGTTCCCCATATGACGTGGTGCTGCCGATCTCCATGTATAGATAGGAGATACGCGATATCCTGCAAGTAATCTTTATGTTCCAAGCAGATGCTTTAAACAGGTCAAGTAATGCGCTCGTAAAGTACGAACACGAGTTTCAACTCTTGAATTTCTTCGACTCGACTCTTTTTCTTTTAACTCCTCTATCGTTTAATTCAGTTCACATGATATATTTTTACAACCATCGACATTCTTTCAATCGTATACCAGGATTATAGTTTTCTCCATATTTCTTGATCACTGGAATTTTTATTACCTTTAGAAGTAATTTAAGAAGCATTGTAAAAAAATATATTTTAATATTTGATTGATTTTTTTATACAACCGTCTTCCACACTTTCATTTGTTCTTTATAAAATGTGAATTCCATATCTGGATGAATTTGACCCACATTTATTTATAATTGGTTTGATCTACGAGTAGGTCAAACGCTGGTTTGAACTGAACTGATTTTTTTATTGAATCTTAGAAAAGACGTCTTTTCACTTACGTAATCTTCTGAACTTGGTAAATTGAGCTGTTCATTTTTACTTTCAGATGATCGTATATTATACATAATCTCCTGAACTTGGTATATTGAGCTGGTCATTTTTACTTTCAGATGATCATATAATATACATAATCTCCTGAACTTGGTATATTGAGCTGGTCATTTTTACTTTCAGATGATCGTATATTACACATAATCTCCTGAACTTGGTATATTAAGCTGGTCATTTTAACTTTCAGATGATCATATATTATACATAATCTTCTGAACTTGGTATATTGAGCTGGTCATTTTTACTTTCAGATGATCATAAATTATACATAATCTCCTGAACTTGGTATATTGAGCTGGTCATTTTTACTTTCAAATGATCATATATTATACATAATATTCTGAACTTGGTATATTGAACTGGTCATTTTTACTTTCAGATGATCACATGTTATACATAATCTTCTGAACTCGGTATATTGAGCTGCTCATTTTTACTTTCAGATGATCATATATTATACATAATCTTCTGAACTTGGTATATTGAGCTGGTCATTTTTACTTTCATATGATCATATATTATACATAATCTCCTGAACTTGGTATATTGAGCTGGTCATTCTTACTTTCAGATGATCGTATATTATACATAATCTCCTGAACTTGGTATATTAAGCTGGTCATTTTTACTTTCAGATGATCATATATTATACATAATCTTCTGAACTTGGTATATTGAGCTGGTCATTTTTACTTTCAGATGATCATATATTATACATAATCTCCTGAACTTGGTATATTGAGCTGGTCATTTTTACTTTCAGATGATCGTATATTATACATAATCTCCTCAACTTGGTATATTGAGCTTATAATTTTTACTGTTTCAGTGAAACATGTTTTAATTTATTAATAGGTTAACAATTATCATTAAAAGATTAAAAAAATTCATGTTGACCACCCCTTTTGGCCAACTCTCATTTTTCTTACATTTGCTCTACTTTTGTCTGAGTTCATTTATAAAAAAATTGCTTTACTGTTTTTATCGGGGTTGCGTATTTTATTATTGATAAGTCACCCGTAGTATACTCTATATTTATTTTTTAAATGTATAATCGTTTTCAATTAAAACATTTACAGCATTTGGATTTTTTTAAATACTGCGTGTGACACGTATACAAAAAAAACAGATGAGTGAGACTCTCGCGCGGTAGAAGTGAAACTTCTTAGCTCCTAGAAAAAGGTTGATGTTATACCATACATTGCCTTTTTCCATTTATTAACGATTTTTTTTAGGTTTAGGAAATGGTTATGTGGAATTTAATTCAAGAAAATCTCTCATAATTGAATTAAAAAAAAATTATGAATAATAATAATTTTAATTATATCTGTGGCGTTATGGCAGAAGTTGATATGTCCGTTTTTTGTGTTTATTCACCCAATTTATAGAAAATATTTCTCAACATGTTATGGCAAAACTTGGTGTGTCAGTCATTATCCAAACAAAAGATATATCGTTTGCAAAACTTAAAAAATGCTTACTAGTATTTATACTTATTTTAACAGCTTATCAAAGTTAATACGTATTTCTTCTCCTGTAAACTAAGGTAAAACTGACATATCAACTTATGCCATAACGCCACAGATATAATACTCTTAAAAATATTAAATTTATATTGTTTAATATGAAATGAATCAATGTTTTTATGTCATTATTAATTATTACATTAATTATTTTAAAATAATTATTTAATTATTTATTTATTATTATATTATTAATAATATATTATTAATAATATTATTTTTTCTATTATATAATTAATTAATTATATCATAATTACTTTTAATGTAATAATAATATAATTATTAATGTTATAATGACATATATATATATATATATATATATATATATATATATATATATATATATATATATATATATATATATATATATATATATATATATATATATATATATATATATATATATATATATATATATATATATATATATATATATATATATATATATATATATATATATATATATATATATATATATATATATATATATATATATATATATATATATATATATATATATATATATATATATATATATATATATATATATATATATATATATATATATATATATATATATATATATATATATATATATATATATATATATATATATATATATATATATATATATATATATATATATATATATATATATATATATATATTCTCATAATTATATATTAAATATAAATTATATATTAAATAAATATAAAATAAAATAATTTTATATAAAATAAAATTAATAATGATTAAATATATTAACGTAAATATAATATTTAACAAAATATATGAATTTTTTTTTTCAACAATAAATAGTAATAAATAATAATTTTAATAATAATATAATACGTCTAATTATATTAAAACAATATTAATTATTATTAATAATAAATAATTATTAATATTAAAAGAATTAATAATAATTTAATAATAAACAAAATATTTAATAATAATAAATAATAATTTAATAATGATATAATACACCGTTTCACTTTTCGTGACGTTCAGGCCAATTTGCCCTACCGCGCCTACAACAGTCTCACTTCGATAAATATGTTATTAGAATATATATTCGAGTGATTCACTCACTCAAAATACATCAATGAGCATCATTTTAGATAAAAACATACCTTAAGAAATAATATTACTAAATTTAAAAAATATGTATTGGCGGAATGGCCTTAAAACATTACGAATAAATAGGATTATCAAAAAATGATTTTTCAAAGTAAAGTTAATGTTTTATAAAATCATAAAAAGTGTCTGTACCAAAAGATATGAATCATAAAAACAAGAGAAATTGTTTTAAGAGTCCAGTTAGGAATAAATGCGAGGTATTGAGAAATGACATAAAAAAGTCCAACTACAATGTTACTTCGCACTAAAATTACATATCCATAAAAATGGATGTAAAAGTTTTGACAGTATTTTTTTATAGATGTGTAGAACCACTAAGATAAATTTATAACTATTTACCTTGGTCAATAATCGCATTAAACTTAACTGCTTTTACGGGAAGTTAATGTCATTTTTTTTAAATTAAATATTGCCCAATAAATAAATCTAGGAATAGTGACGAAGAATAAAAACTTTAGGAAAATCATTTTCAATCATGCAATGTTTCCCATGACTGACATTTGTACATTTTTGACAGCTTAACATTTCAATTGCCATAATAAATATTAATCCTTTACTTTGAATAAACTTGTATACAAATATTAATAATAATTAGTAAGGTTACAATACTGACTACTGTCTGTTCTCTGGTTTCTAGATTTCAGACTACTTTTATTGTTATAGTTTAAGTTAAACTCTTTATTAACAAAAACAATGTATAAAAGTTCGCTTAGCGTAAAATATTATTATTAAGAATAGTGTAACATATTCGCAAGTAGTTATGATCGAACGTATAATCCAACTAAAAACTAAGAGCTTCGATTCGATCGAACGTACGAGTATAATTCAACTAAAAACTAAGAGCTTCGATTCGATCGAACGTATAATTCAACTAAAAACAAAGAGCTTCGATTTGATCGAACGTATAATCCAACTAAAAACTAAGAGCTTTGATTCGAGTAAGACGTTTGTCTCCAACCCAGGGGTATTGGTTTCGATTCCCGTTGATAACTAAGTTTTTATAAAAGGTTTCAAATCTGGTTTTCACATAAGGTATCCTTTACATTTTTCTAGTATGCTAGAACAGACTTCCACATGACAACAAAGGTTGTGCATTATACAATAGAATGCGTTAATACTAAACGTTGACTTCACGTTGACTGCATGAAATTAATGCTCCCATCATGCAGTACAAAGAAACCATAAAAGACACTTTACGTTTCATCTATCATTCTATGTCTCCCGTCAGCTTCCTTGCGCATAATGAGATGCATCTTCTCATATTTCAATCCCTCGTTATGTGATCGGATTACTTCTTCCAGGTAATTCTTCTTTGTTATGGTTGAGAGTTCATTCTACACTATTTTTCATTTCCTTGACTTGCAACGTAGGTAATTTTTATACTTATGTATTTCATGTCAAAAACCACAGATGCGCATTTTAAATAGCATGATTTGTAAAATCTCCAATATGAAATGAGAATTTCTAATTTATTTATTTTACTTTTACACATGACAAGAAATATACATAATTTGCAAAAAAACAACAGGTAATTTAATTTGGACACACAATTTTTACGGATCTGGGTTTGTTGCCTTTCATTTATCGTGTCCCCAGTAAACTAGGTTTTTGCCTGTGTCGCACTGAGAACAATTAAATGTATGATTTATATTTGAAGATACAAATTTTAAAAAAAACGCGTTTTACGGAAATAGTAAGTATGGATATTTGATTTATCTCTCGATTTTCTTAAGCTTTTTCTTGTAATATAAACGTAGTTTATATTTTAACTAGCTTTTTTAACAAAGATCGAGAAAAGTTTGAAAATACTAGCCTTTAGCGAAACAAACATATCAATTGATAAGCGTATTTTGCTCTATTTAACTTTTTATCGCAATATTTGAAATTTATTTGGTTCAAGGTGTATTTTTTGTATAAATTGTGATGTTAGCAATATACTATAGACCAAAAGTTCCCAAACTTTTTTCAGCCGCAGACCCCTTGACCAAAAACTTTTAAAACCGTCGACGCCCTAGTCATTTACTTTAACATTCTTACTCGAATTAACGAGTTTCTACAGTACTCGATATTAAATATTTCACTAGCTATCAAACTTTTTATTTTAATCACTCATAAATTGAAAAAGATACAAGGACTACGGATTATGGCATTATCTTGTGCAACATTTAATATTGAAATCTGCGCTGACGAAAATTAAAGCAAAAAAATACGAGTAGAGTTTTTTTATTTTTATACAACAAATATGTTTTTTTATTTTTTTTTATTAAACAAAGTAAAATATTGCAAACATTTGTCAAGGCTGTACCTATACGAGTATACAAATTTGCTACTTAACTAATCTTAATTATATGTTATCATTTACGAACTTACTTAATCTTATTTTCCTACATGTCATTTTATTTCATTTTTTACAATCTTAATACGAGTATATGATTTCTTAGAAATAATTAACACCTACATACTACTTATAACTAGATAACAATTCATACACTAATTATTTAGCAAAAACAAGTCCACTCGTTCAGGCTGCTTGTATTGCATCTCATTCACTCAGACCTTGGTCGTCCCAGCTAATACTGTAGGTGGACTAGTCAGGCAACAGATAATGCTTCGGGAGCCTGTGCTTATAACGGAAGGGTAGGTCGGATTTACTCTCGTAAGCCCCCAGGGCAGCGACTAAGGGATTGCTGTGATTTTGTTGACTTTTATAGAACTTCACGGTTCAAGCGAGGATGTGGTGTTGTAGGGTTTCTTCTCGCTGTTCGGCGAGAAGTCGGGAAAGGTTTGTTCTAGGATGAGTGTTAAAATATATCTTAAATGCCTTGTTCTGCACTCTCTGGAGTTTCAGGTAATCCGTGTTGCTCACACTACCCCAAACGGGTGCAGCATAGGTCAAGATAGGACGAATAAGGGTTTTATAGAGAAGGAGCTTATTTTTGGGTGAAAGGAAGCTGCGTCGATAAAATATCAAACTGATAGCCCCTATGCCCTTGTGACCCTTCTGTCTGATGGTATTCAGATGGGTTTTCCACGTCAGTCGCCGGTCAAGGTGCAGGCCGAGGTATTTAACCACGTCCTGCCACTCACTAAGGCAACCACCGATAAATAAGGGCATCGACGGCACTCTTTCCTTGATTTTGCGGGAGAACATGATGGCCTCAGTTTTGGCGTCATTGATTCGACAAATAGATGGCGACAAATATTGACAAATATTCTTAATTAGGTACCTATTGAAATCATAGATATTTTGAAGTAACAAACAAATAGCAGTAGTAAGGGGGTCTATTTTTGCAGTCGTCGACCCCCAAATGTTTTTATTGAAACTATCGACCCCTATAAAAATCAAATTGACCCCAGGGGGTCGATATTAAACACTTTGAGAACCCTTAGTACAAACAGACAAAAAAAATTAAAGATTTTTTTATGATTGTGAGTTACGATATATAACATTTCACTTAGTAACCTTTTGATATAAAAAATGTTTTCCACATCCTTCAATTTCCAAGCCAATAATTCACCGATTATGAAATGTACTCGTACCAGTAATTTAGTGAATAATAAAATTGAAAAAACTTTACCTTTTTGCTGAATGTCGAGATGTACTTCTCAGGATGTTCTTCGTACTCCTGGTGATCGTATCCTCCACCTTCTTTCCTCTCCAAATGGTGACGTCTCCGTACCTCACAACCGTAGATCTTATTTGGATCTAGAAAACAAAAGTATTTGTTAACCAATTAACAAACTATTCCATAATCCAAATATGACAATGGATGATGTGGTGAATTTATTTTCTCAAAACAGGCTTAGCCCAATATTACTTTGAAAAATACAAGAAGTGTTAACATTAAAAATAAAGAAAAATTATGATATATAGAACAAAAAATATTATATAAAATTAAAAAATAATGTGTATGCATACATATATGGTATACACACAAACATACACATATATTCAGTCACTTAAGTGCGTTGATGAGTGCTTTCTAACGCGTTCAATCTTAGAAGAAAATTTACTTTTGCTTTTGGTAATGTGATATGAAATATGTCAATATCCGAAGCAGTCCCGTTCAAAAGAGTTAAGACCCTTCCAACAGGCATAGCGGCTGGAAGACCCATTCAAACGTATGTTATTGAGAACAGTTCTTGCCGGCGCAGTCTAGTGTAATTGTTAGGAACATTTAACGCTAGTCTTTGTAGTAATGCTGGACATCTCACAACTCCTCGAACGAGTTTGACAACGTATACAAGGAGACGCAGATCTCTTCTTACGCTCAAGGATACCCGAGCATGCCCAGCAGAAACTGAGTAGGATAAAGCCATGGATAGACACTGAGTAGGATAAAGCCATGAATACCCGAGCATGCCCAGCAGAAACACTGAGTAGGATAAAGTCATGGATAGACACCAAACTTACTCATATAGAGATATCGTAGATATTTTTTTTATACTCGTACTTTCTCCACCATGAGTGAGTTCTGCGCCCCCACCGGGCTCCAAACGCAAGCATTGCTTTCTAATTTGCTACGGATCAATGAATTAAACAACGTTTTGAGCACCATTTGGTTTTCAAACGACTTAGAAATTCTCATTACAAATTCTAGAGTTTTATAAGTTGTGTTGCACATAATTTCTATGTGAGGACCAAATGTGAAATTGCTGTGGAAAACGACACCCAGATCTTTAATATTATCTGTGCATAGATATAGATTCTAATGTACTCGTATATCTATGGAATTTCAAGACGTGTGAGCGATGATACGACATGATTTTGCACTTTGATGCATTGAAATATAATTTATTATTGTGGCTCCACTCACAAACGTTGTTGAGATCTGACTGTAGGTCTAAGCAGTCGGTATAAGAACGAATTTTTTTAAAGATTTTGAGGTCATCAGCAAATAGAAGAAACGTGGATTTTTTTATAACTCTACCAACGAGTATATGATGAATTGCGTGGTTTTTGTCTTTTGCATCTGCTCAGCGCTTGCACAAAGGTATGATGTACAGTAAGAAGGTTTATATTAACTCTCGAGAAGTCGCGACGACTTTCGATTTCAAAAAATCATAATGATAAAAAGTCAAAATACTTAAAACTACAAAGGTTTCGCAATACCAAAAACAATTAACGAAGCCGATAGCACCCAGACTTTTGTTGTCTAAGCCCCAAAATTATACTCCAGCCTAAATACTTATTACTTATTTCTAGCCTTGAAATTTCATGATTTATCTTCAGGGCTGTACCTCATTTGCTCGAAAATTAAAAGTGTGCGAATTTGAACTTTACGAGTATATACAATACTATTATAATTTCTTCAGTTAAACAAATAGTTAAGATTTAGCACATAGTGTTACGGTTGGGCTATGAATTATTTTCTTTTGTGTTTTATATGTTAAGGATAGATTTAAATTTTGTTGAAGTGAAAAAAATTGGTTTTAAAATAATAGACGTAAGTTATAGAGGTTAAAAAATTTTGGTATTATTTTTTGATATTATTTTTTGGTATTATGTGTTGGTATTATTTTTTGTTATTATTTTTTGGTATTATTTTTTGATATTATTTTTTGGTATTATTTTTTGTTATTATTTTTTGGTATTATATTTTGATATTAATTTTTGGTATTATTTTTTTATATAATTTTTTTTGGTATTATTTTTGGTATTATGTGTTGGTATTATTTTTTGTTATTATTTTTTGATATTATTTTTTGGTATTATGTGTTGGTATTATTTTTTGTTATTATTTTTTGGTTTTATTTTTTGGTATTATTTTTTGGTATTATTTTTTTGTTATTATTTTTTCATATTATTTTTTGGTATTTTTTGTTATTTTTTTTGATATTATATTTTGATATTAATTTTTGGTATTATTGTTTGGTATTATTTTTTGTTATTATTTTTTGATATTATTTTTTGGTATTATTTTTTGTTATTATTTTTTGGTATTATATTTTGATATTAATTTTTGGTATTATTTTTTTATATAATTTTTTTTGGTATTATTTTTGGTATTATGTGTTGGTATTATGTGTGGGTATTATTTTTTGGTATTATGTGTTGCTATTATTTTTTGTTATTATTTTTTGGTATTATTTTTCAAACAAAATAAAATAACGTGTAAAAAACCACGCAAAAATATTGTTTAATTTTAAAATAAAAAACTCTTTAATTTTGCTCCTTAATACAATTTTTTTCAAGTCCAAAAAACAGCCTTGAACCAGCCAATAATTGAACTAGAATGCCAAAAATTATGTAAAACTTTAGTCCAACAAAAGTTCTGCGCTATCAAAATCATATTGAATGAATATATAAAACTAAAAATACATTTTACTTTTACTTACAGCTGATAAAAACATCTATTCTCACAACTATAAACTTCTTGTAGTGGGAACTCTTCCAAGAAAACTAAGTGAATAAATAGCTAGTCTCTGTTTGAATTATACATCTCAAAGAATTAACTCTCCGTTAAGACTTTTTTGTCTCTTCTGCATTAAAGCTTGTTGCGACTACAGCTTTTTCTTGCACTGAAAAATATCTCGTGATTTAACTTTAGTTAGTTATATATTATATATATTATATATACAAAGTTATAATACATATTACAAAACGTTTAAGATTGAAAATACTTCTTTACAATATTGACAATAACTTTACAGAAATAAATCAAATTACTTTTAATACATAAACATTCCATTAGATAGACATACAGAGCATTCCACGTCAGAAGACCAGCAACGGCAAAAGGTCTTTGATAATAGCCCGCCCTCTTGGATCGAGTATAATTGGAAGTCATTATTTGGATAGAAAACGTCTGTAATTGTTTTTTTATGGTAATATTTGCACTTCATTGTTATCTGTTTAGTCAAACTGTTTATTTCACTTTATATAACGGCATAACCCTACCGGTTTCCAGGTTTTCACCTCATCATCAGGGGAGCACAAAACAGACTTTTTTTTTCGAACTGGTACCGACATACACGCTTCTAACGGTAAATATTCGGGTTGTTAATTGTGAGTTGAGGGAGACAGAAGACAACTTCAACAAGCAGCTGTGAGATCTTGGAAATGTATGTATTTACCAGATATTCATTTCAATGCCCTGACTTGGATATTTTTAAGGTATCTAATCTGTCCAATTTATTTTCGTTACTATTGATATGCAATAATTTAGTATCATCGATAGAAAATGTGGGATGACAATGATTAACCAGTTTAGAATAAATTAGAAGATTCGTTAAGGCGGATTTGTGTTCACAACGTCTCTTTTCAAAAGATCTTCCTGTTTTTCCTACATAGAAATTATCACAGTCAGCACATAAAAGTTTATACACGCCACTGTTGCTAAGTATTCTATTTTTGTTTTTCCCATTAAATGGGAGCTTCCGGAAATTGGAATTAGTATAAAAAGCTTGGTTTTTTTGTTATGTTTTTTTTTTAAATAGAACTTTACTCCATTTATATTTCAATAGAACTTTGCTCCATTTACATTTCAATAGAACTTAGCTCCATTATTATAATTAATGTATATTTGCACTTCAGCAAAGACACTGTCTTAACACATCAAACCTAAAGTTCTTATTGCAAGTAAATCAATCTTTACGATGAATGACAAATTAAATCTACTGAAGCAATTTTTTTATGACGCTGTTTTTGTATTGATTAAAAGCACTATTGGAATTCATGATAAATACTCGTAGCTTATGAATATAAAAGTAGAGATATCAAAATGCAACAAATATTTACTGCCTAATCCAAATATGTTGTGGTTGTGCTGAAGATGTAAACCACAGAATCAATATGTAAATGTAAACCACAGAATCAAGCTCTTTTGCCCAAAGGCAATATGCTTATTTGGCTCCCATGACATACAATGGCGTGCCTACTTCAATAAAGGTAAAGGTAGGAAAACCATTTAGACAGTCGATCGGAGCGTGGTTGTTATTGCGACAGGATTTTGAGTGCTTGGGCTTTCAGGATGAATGACGAGTGGAAAAGATTTGTGTGAGCTCGGAGTGTGGGTTTCTTCTTGTTGTTTTAATTTTGGTTGTTTTTGTATTTGTGTTTCTGTGTATTTTTTTGTTTTAATTTTTATTTTTATTCTTATGATTGTGTGCGTTATATTGTGGGATGAATATTTTTGGTCTTTCTGATGTGACTGATGATGTGGGACGAGTCAAAATTCGTAAGATGTTTCCAGTTGTAGTCGAGTGTCACTGTTTATCAGGTTGATGAGAGCGTGCAACGGGGTTTTGTTTTTGTGTAATCAAAAATCGAAAGGAAGTAATTTTTTCATGCTAAATATCCTCAGTGAGATACAGGCAAAAACCTATTTTACTGGGAATACGACAAATGAAAGGCAACAAACCTAGATCCATTAAAATTGTATGTCCAAATCAAATTACCTGTTGTTTTTTCGCAAATTGTGTATATTTCTTGTCATGTGTAATAATAAATAAATAATTAAAAAATATATATACGCGTATGATCGCTGAAATTAATACCTTGATTAAAATCACTGCTAGGGTAGGTAAAAAGGACAATGCATCAAAGTGACAGCCATTGCTGTCTTGACACATAGTTTATATTTCATCTCTTTTAAGTCCATGCAGTTCAGATGGTTTCTCTTATTTCTAACTTTTCCGTCTTTTAAAATATCATTCACTCGATTCATTCATACGTTTCATGGTTTTCCTCATCCACACCTTCCACTTACATTTGCATTGTATATTTATTTTGTTTATCTTTCTTCTTTTATTTATTCCATTACACAAACCATCACAGAGTGCTCTTCTTCATCTTACTCAACACATCGGCTTTATATTCACATTCATCCTTAATCACTTCATTCTATACTGTTGTCATAAAATCTCCCTCAATATATACGTCTAAGTGCACGCATTTTCAAAATCAAAACGCCAAAATATTTACGAATAAACAAATTTAAAACATATGGCGTAACTAATCAAGAATAAAAATTACAATATTTTTTAAACAACTGCTTTAAATTTTATTTATTGAAAATAAATATAATCATTGGAAACAAAAATATCCAAAAAAAATTAAGGATCTGCTACTTGAAAAACATGTTTTCTGATGACAGAAAAGTGGAACAAGGAATTGAAAGGTGAGATGAGACAGGAAACCGAGTCAACGAGAACTGAATATGCCCACATTCATTGAATTCTCCTGTATATACAATCACGCATTTGTAATATGGACCCCTCCCTAAAGACCCTGTTAACATGAAACTACCCCAAGGCTTCCATATTTCTGTATATTGCAAATAAACTTCCTCTTTTAGAAATATAATCCCTTTGACAACGCTTTAATATTTCAATTTAAGTTCTTATAAACCTGAAAAAAAAATTGAACCGTTTTGTTTGAACAAGTAGAGTTCCTACTATATATAAGCTTAAGTTCAGAAAGTTCCTTTCGTAGCGACAAGACGCGACGGCATCTCGGAAAATTGAAAAAAATAGCAAACATCTTAAACGGGGTGTTTATTCATTATGATTGTTATGAATTTTCAACAGCTGCAGAACATGCAAACGACAACCTCCTTAATGCAATAAATGTTCAAGTTTTCCTTTAATTTATTCAGTGTAAATTTAAACTTTTATAAAGCTTATTTCAAAAGAAGTTTTTTTCAAGACGTGATTAAATTTATAATTAATAATTTATTTTATTTCAAAATTTCCTTTTCTGTCACTGTTTTTCATAAGTGACATATTAACTGTAGTTGAAAATAACTTTATAGTATTTTGCGTAACGTGATTTTAGGATTCGAATCCCGATGATACGCGAAAAATAAAAAAACAAATCATTCATCTGCTAACATATTTTCGCAATGGATTTTTATGAGTGTTGTTACCTCTCTACATACGAGAGTATTTCCAACACTTACGATAACGAACTGTGAGCTGCTTATCTATTTCATTGTTTCTTAACCTTAAGGCTCAAGAATGTTATGATGATGATTTCCTTTGCATTTATTTTACATACTTGTTTTTGCGTATATACCACAAAATGTCATTTTTTAGGAATGCATATGGGACAGATCATCGCAGTTTTCTATTCATGCAAACATTTTTTATTTCAACCACATCCATACATGCCGTCATGCACGCATTTTTGTATGCGAGAAGTGATAGTACTTCTCATGTGTTCTACAATTAAAATTTATTCCAGTATATCCTTCCATTTTTCTTCGGTCTAACACTTCTTCGTTCTCTATTTATTTCAGTAGAAGTATTGAGAAAGATTTTTTCCAAATCCTCAACTATATTTGTACATTTGTATACTTTTAAAGATTGTAATTTGATTTTTATCAAACACCGTTTATTCCACTTTTTTAAACGATATAATCTTACCGGTTTCAAGGCTTTCACCTCATCATCATAGGAGCACAAACAAGACTGAATTATGTTCGAACTAGTACCGACATACACGCTTCTAACGGCAAACATTCGGGATGGGGACTGCAGGTGGAGGGAGGGAGGAGACAACCTCAGCGAGCAGTGGCGAGATTCTTGGAATATATGTGTTTGCCAGATGTTCACCTCGATGCACTGACTGACTTAGAAATTTCTTTAGAGATTATCTACAAGAAAAAATATCCTCAATTATTTGAAAAAAATATAGTTATTGGTCCATACGAAATATTTGAATACACAAACAAAATAAATGAGCTCATCTTCATTCGCACCTGGAATGAGTTTACTGAATGAGTTCAAGAATATCGACATTTTCATATCTTCGTAGACAAATTGCAAACGAGCTTCCAAATGGCCGTATTATGACGGTTAGATACTGTTAAAAAATCCACTGAATTTACAAAATTATTTTTTTAATTTTTGTAAACTTCGCGCGAACATTGATCAGTTCATTTATTTCATAAAAATTAGTCACCGTTGTTTGACAAAATTCTGTTTATTAGTTTATAAAAATATATGACTACACGAACAAAATAAAATGAAAGCATCTTCACTCGCATATACGAGTATAATAATTTTACTGCGTGAATTTAAGATTCTAAATATTTTAACATCTTGGTGGACAAATTGAAAAACAAGCGCCACAATGGCCGTATCATGACGGTAAGATACAATTAAAAAAATTATTAAATTTCCCAAATGTTTCTATTTTTTTGCAGGCTATGCGCAAATGTTGATTTATTTATTTCATCCACTGTATTCTATAATTCAATTACACAATAGATCAATGAAATTAAAGCTATCAGAATATGAATTATATGAAATCTAATATTACGTAAGAATGTATTTTGATAACTTCTCTTGTATTACGTACGTATATATTTTGATAACTTCTCTGGTATTACGTACGAATATATTTTGATAACTTATTTTGTATTACGTAAGAATATATTTTGATAACTTCTCTTGTATTACGTACGAATATATTTTGATAACTTCTCTTGTATTACGTACGAATATATTTTGATAAGTTCTCTTGTATTACGTACGAATATATTTTGATAACTTCTCTTGTATTACGTACGAATATATTTTGATAACTTCTCTTGTATTACGTACGAATATACTCGTATTTTGATAACTTCTCTTGTATTACGTACGAACATATTTTGATAACTTCTCTTGTATTACGTAAGAATATATTTTGATAACTTCTCTTGTATTACGTACGTATATATTTTGATAACTTCTCTGGTATTACGTACGAATATATTTTGATAACTTCTCTTGTATTACGTAAGAATATATTTTGATAACTTCTCTTGTATTACGTACGAATATATTTTGATAACTTCTCTTGTATTACGTAAGAATATATTTTGATAACTTATCTTGTATTACGTTAGAATATATTTTGATAATCTTCTTGAACTTAATTTCTTTTCCGTTGCCCTAATATGTAATTTCTGGATATTATTTACGTACAGTATTGTCATCAATAAACCTATTATTTTTATAGGGTGTCCCAAAAAGAGCGCCGGATTTAAATTGTTAGTTTGAGTTCTTGGGTCAGTTGGATCTTGTAGGCATGCAGATCAAGATCTTTCGCAAGAACTCGCTGTAAGGCTCTTCTTGAAACGTCTAATTCTTGTGAACGATGACGAATTGATGTCCCTAGGGTTTCTGTAACACTTTCTCTCATAACAGCTGTGTTTTCGATTGAATGAGGACGCACGTGTTTTTTTCTGTTTGGAGAACTTTAACATTTATATCACAGATCGCTTTTGTCACAGATCGCTTATATCACAGATCGCTTATATCACAGATCGCTTATATCACAGATCGCTTATATCACAGATCGCTTATATCACAGATCGCTTATATCACAGATCGCTTATATCACAGATCGCTTGTAAAAAAATATTCTGTTGAAACTTTGAATTGTCTAAAATTATTGTTTTCTTTTATTTATTTAACTTATCACCTCTAAACGAGTGAGATTCTATTAGGAAAATAAAAAAATGATTTTGTATGTAATGTAAAAAACGTAATTGCGGCCGCCATATACAAAATAGTTGAATAGATAAAAACATTTGAGCCTTGTCCGTTTTATGGATAAATTCATGTATTCGGGAAAAAAACATCGGACGTACCATGTACGTCCATACTCTCTTGAGGTAAAAATTCGCTCGCCGTACACCGTACGGCCATACTCCTTTAGAGGTTAACTTTTGTAATAACATCATTTTTGGCTTGAATGAAGTAATATGTTATGAATAATCCTAGTGCGAGTGGATTGCCTATTAAAAAATCTCACCTTTTAAAAAAAGTTTTTCATGTATATCGTGTATTTCGTGTATTTCGTGTATATCGTACATTTTCGTGTATATCGTATATTTTCGTGTATATCGTATATTTTCGTGTGTTTCGTGAACATCTGGTGTATTTATTAATTTGAAGTAACATCTTATCAACCAGCTTTTGTTACAAAATTAGTATTGGTATTCATGACCGTGTCTTAACTCAATAAATGAAAATTATATGATATTTTCGTAAAAGTAACAAAAAATGTAGTATAATTTAAGATAAATTCGTGGAAAATAGGGATAATGGCGGACATTTTGTAGGAGTTAGGTGGTGAATATTTTGAGGCCAAAATGCTTCTTTAGTTTGATCTTAAAAAAATGAAGGATGAAGCAAATCTGAAAAAGACCCGGGAGGGGAAATTCAAGCTGATTAAACTGTAAAAAATAATGTATGATGCGATGGTACACAAATAATTCTGCCATCACTAGATCGGATAAACAGTCCATGCTCTGACAGAAAAACAAATTGAATTTTTCTCACAGATACTGAGGAAAACTATTATTTATGATTTATTTAAATATGTTGTTTATAGTTAAGGCATTAACGTTGTGGAGGTTTAAAGACATTGTAATTTATTTTTAACAAACACTGTTTATTCCACTTTTTTGTGACGGTATAACCCTACCGGTTTCAAGGCTTTCACCTCATCTTCAGGGGAGCGCAAACAAGACTAAATGCTGTTCGAACTGGCACCGATACAGACACTTCAACGGTTGGAGGCGGGGGGGTGAGGAAGGCTAGGTATAATTTCGGCCAGGAGCGGGGAGATTTTGGGGAAATAACTATTCAACAGATGCTCCGATCGGTATACTGACTTAGAAATTTCTAGGGCCTCTAATCTGTCCAATTTATTTCCGTTGCCGCTAATATGTAAGAATTTGGCATCATCGATAGAAAAAGTATGATTCTCACGGTGACAATGATTAGCCATTTCAGAATAAATTAGAGGATTTGTTAAGGCAAATTGGTGTTCACGAAATCTCTTTTCAAAAGATCTTCCTGTCTTTCCTATATAGAAATTATCACAGTCAGCACATAAAAGTTTATACACACCGCTGTTGCTAAGTATTCCATTTTTGCCTTTCCCATTAAATAAGAGTTTCCGGAGATTAAAGTTAGTGTAAAAAGCTGGTTTTATGTGACTTGGAATATTTTTGGTTATTTCATTTGATATATTTTTTATAAATAGGACTTTGCTCCATTTATAGGTATGTTTATATGTGTCGTTAAATAGGCCCTAGAAATTTCTAAGTCAGTATACCGATCGGAGCATCTGTTGAATAGTTATTTCCCATAAAAATCTCCCCGCTCCTGGCCGAAATTATACCTAGCCTTCCTCATCCCCCCGCCTCCAACCGTTGAAGTGTCTGTATCGGTGCCAGTTCGAACAGCATTTAGTCTTGTTTGCGCTCCCCTGAAGATGAGGTGAAAGCCTTGAAACCGGTAGGGTTATACCGTCATAAAAAAGTGGAATAAACAGTGTTTGTTAAAAATAAATTACAATTTATTTAAATGCTTTGTTTCAGAATATACAAATGGCAAGTGTATTGCTATACAGTAATCTCTTCCAACCAGCCATATAAGAGTTATACAAAAATCTAATTGTTTAGGGAAAATGAAGCAACGTTATTTAAAAAAAAGGCATTGCAAAAAAAAAACAGTGGAACAAAATAGTACAAATATGAACCAAAAAATAAAAGAAAAAAATGGATGAGGAAGGACGAGAAAATAATATGTATGGTAAAACACGTTTCAACATCTTCCTCGCATCTGTACGTTTAGAACAATGTGTTTCTTAAGAAAACATACCAAGGGAAGACGAACTGTAAAGAAAACATGTTTGTTAAGAAAACACACCAAAGAATGACGAACTATAAAGAAAACATGTTTCGTAAGAAAACATACTGAGGGAAGATGTCCTATAAAGAAAACATGTTTGTTAAGAAAACATACCGAGGGAAGATGAACTATAAAGAAAACATACCAAGGGAAGACGAACTATATAGAAAGCTTTGTAGATTTTTCGATAGTTGATTGTTATACATTCGGATTTAGGTGGAGTGTAATGTTTATGTGTAGTGTTCGTATATAATCAAACAAAATATATAAGACTTCCCAAAAATAGTTGTCTTTAAATGCTTCCTTAAGCAGCACACGCCACCCATATCTCTTATACTTGGAAGCAGACAAAGAAAGATGGATTCAATTGAAATATTATTCGAGAAAACGAACGTCAACCGAAAATAAAAATCATCGATTAATTGAAAAATTCGCAATAAAAAATCAATAGGTTAAAATGACGAAAAAAAAAACTGCTTTCAACTAAAACCGATAAAAAATGAATAAAAAATATATTGGAATATTGCACACAGTTTCAGAAATAGCCAAAAATCTAAGGGTGAAACGATATTAAATGAAAAAATAATATTAATACAATTTCAAACTGAGTTACGTTACCATGGTGAAAGTGTTTTGCTTCAATAAAATTACTATTTCATTTCAAAAAATCTCATGTAGGGTTGAATACTTGACGTTCCCTTACACTTGAGACTTACTTAATAACACCACAACTTTGGAAAAATAAAAGTTATTCAAAAAAAAAGATACTCGAAATAACTTCAACAGTGAAGTCGTCTATTTGTAAGCTTAAAGAAAGTGCAGACTTACTTCCATGTTCGGCGACTTTTCTTAACATTTCCGGAGGAACGTATTCATGGGGGAGCTCCTGAAACACCTCCTGGCCTCCCTGAAAAAAAACCATCAAGAGTATTAGGTGCAAGAGTAAAATATTTAACACTACTTGATGTTTAAATACACAAAGGAACGAACACACATTTTTTTCATTTATCAACAGTTCTGGGTTTCACTTCGTACAACTCCATATTAGGATAAGTTAGAATAAATTACTTGGTTGTTTTACGAACTACATTGATACTCTATCATTTAAATCAATAGACCACACACACACTTCCGATGTAACATGACACAAACCTGGCTTGCTCTCGTAACAAACTGGTATTACTCCGTCTAAAGGGAACTTCGTAGAACTCCATATTAGGATAAGTTAGAATAAATTACTTGGTTGTTTTACGAACTACATTGATACCCTATCATTTAAATCAATAGACCACACACACACACTTCCGATGTAACATGACACAAACCTGAGCTGCTCTCGTAACAAACCGGTATTACTCCGTCTAAAGAGAGCTTCGGGATAAGAGGTGGAAACACGTGTAGAGGGAATCAATGTAATTAGTAGAATAACACATTTTTTAAAATTTATATTAAATAGCATACATAATGACCTCCGTGGACTAGCAAGTAAGACGCCTGATTTTACAACCTAAAGATTTCGGGTTGGATTACCGTTGAAATCCAGATATTTTAAAAAGAATTCTAGTTTGGTATTCCCTTGTTGCATTACTTTTTGGTCTACAACTAGGTCACGGAAGTCATCCTTTAAGATCTCTTTAAATAATGAGGTCATCCTTTAAGAATATTTCTGGTCGGTTGTAAGAGGTTGCGAGATAGCAATAAGCCCACGAGATTGAACGGTACACAACAAAAATGGTATACAATTCAATACTTTAATCTTGTATATGTTAATAATCCAAATAATTAAAAGGTTACATCATAGTTAAATTCCGTCTTTAAAAATATTAGTACTAAACAAAGTTGCTTAATGTTTTTTTCAATTGTCTTAGAACTAGGAAATATGGTTAGTTCTTTTTGCAAAATAATATATTATTTTTAATGGTAAAAAGGTTTTAAAAAAATATTTTTAGCGTCGTTACCATTGTTTAGCATCCAGACGTTTGATTTCGGTACCTTAACTGGTTGTCTTGGTGTTGCCTTACATAAGTTGGTCTGGAGGTTTTAGTATTTTTGTGTTATATAATATTTTACAAACTTTTTAAAAATTATACAATATAATAATTATAAATAAACTTTTGTATAGTATCAACCAAAAATGTCTACAATCCAAATCTAGATGTTTTACGGTCTCCGTAGCTTAGTTGGTAAGACTTTATGTTCGGGGTTGCGAGTTCGATTGTTAATATATTTGTGAGTTATTGGACGAGAACGGCATAGGGTAATAAATCACCAGGCTGAAACTGTATCAAATTAAAATATAATACAATAAGGGTGTGATATATATGAAATACAAATTTTCCCCACTATTATAAACTATGGAGTTCCACAAAAAAAAAGCTGTATTACAACGGTTCTTATGGATATTACAGTGAAGTCAAAACTTCTTATTGTTTTTATATATTAAAAATATGATTTGTAAGGGATTTAAAAAAATGCCATGTCTCAAAACAATTTTCCATTTCCCTCATTTTTTATATCAACAAAATGAAACAATAATAATTTTTGACTTAAATTTGAGTTTCTAAGAAAAAATGCCTTTTTTTAATGCTTAAAAAACCTAAATAAACAGTTTTCATAACGATAACTGGCAAACAAGTCTATTTTTTTGTAACGATAAATTTTTTTACGAAAATGCCTAAATAAATATACAAAAAGTAAACTTGATTTGCAAAAATGGTTAAACAACTCTTAATTTAAAATTAAAGCTTCTATACAATAAAAAAAAGTATTTTTCAATACATTTTTATCTCGTCTTTTTTGCTGAAATAAAAAAGCTTTCAAAATCAAGTAATTTTCATTCATCTATATGGTATTGTCAAACATATCAGCTTTAAAGATATGCACATATTAAAAAACGTCGCCGGGATTATCGTCGTTCTCATTTATTAAGCTTTCGAGTTTTTTAATCACTGATATAGGCACAAAATTCGCTTCGGTAATCGAACACCGAACCTTGGGAAGGAATATAAGGGTTATACCAACTAGGCCATCAAAGTCATTAAGTAAAAATGCTTCTTAATGAAAGTAAATAAATGACAATATTCATTTTGTTATTTTTATATATTAGTATTACAATATATATTTATTAATACTCGACTAAAATTTCTGACTAAAATTATACAAAGTACCATGAAAGATTCTCAATATGTGGAGGAAAATGTGACATTTTCTAAAAGTGAAGAAATTTCTATACAAGTTAAATCGTTTGAAGATGTGAGATATGAACTTAAAAATGAAAACTGTCACCCCCAAAGCAGTAACACATTTTTAATCCTTTACTTGAACATTCTTTGCCATAAAAAGATTAATGGTCCCTGCTTCGACACGTTCTTTACAATATACTCGTAGATACATTTTCTAAATAAATATGATGCATTATTATTTAAAAGAATCACTCTCGGAGGCAAAATACCGTATTCAGCATTAGCAGCAGAGTACTTTTAAAGAATAATGAAAAAAAAAACATTGTTTTTCCTGTTTAGATATATGTCATATAATTTAAAATCAATCGGACTCCTACAAAAAAGTTATTTATCGATTCGTCTGGATTTATGTTAAATTATGTTCGCAAATTAGTTCTAAAAATTCTTGTCATGTGTAAAATAAATATTATATAAAATAATTAAAAGGTACATCTTAATGAGGTCGAATATTATATATATTTTTATTATTAGTTTTCATCGAATAATTTTCCAATAACAGTGAAAGTTCTTCATACCATCCCCATCCTTGATGGATTCAGTGCCTAAAAATGATTGATTGGCCAATTTTTACTATGAAGCTTCACAAAAACTAAATTAAGATAATAAATCAAGTATAAATATCCAATTTTTAGTAAATGTGTATTGTTTCGAGTTCATTTTTCACAATTTCAATTACAATATTTCTATCGCAATATATCTTTTAGAAGCACAAACTACGAGGCTTATCCAGAAAGTAAGTGTACTGAATTTTTGTACGTTACAATTTTTTTATTTAAACAAAAAAATTACGTGGTTACCGTAGTACATATGTAAGCTATTTTTCGACATAGTCGCCATTCCTCTCAATGCAGGTGGTGAAGCGGGGTATCAACTTTTTGATACCTTCCTCGAAGTAGTTTCCCGCCAACCTCCTCCTTTACCTCCTCGTCGGTTGAAAACCTTTTTCCACCCATGTGCAGCTTCAGGGAGGTAAAGAGATAGTAATCTGAAGGTGCTAGGTCAGGGAAATGCGCGGGATAGTTCAGGACATCCCATTTAAACGAGGCGAGCAGTTCCTTCGTGGCGTTGGCCGTGTGTGGTCTGGCATTGTCGTGCAGCAGGCAGACTCCCTTTGTCAGCATGCCTCTCCTCTTGTTCTGAATCGCCCTCCGCAATTTTTTTAGGGTCTCACAGTATCTTGCAGAGCTGATGGTCTCCCCTTAGGCATATATTCAATTAAAATTATGCCTTGACAGTCCCAAAACACGGATGCCATGATTTTCTTGGCTGAAATTGTGGTTTTGAACTTTTTGGTGGAGGGTGAAGAGGTGTGACGTGACCGTTTTTAAACTCGCGACACCACTTGTACACATTCGTACGATTCATAGCTTTATCACCATATGCAGTTTTCACCTCATTATAAACCTCAACCGGAGGTTTTCCCTTCCAAACGAGATAACGGATGACGCCGCGTATTTCGCACTTGGCGGGAGATTGGATTGACATTTTTCACGAAACGTGTTGTCGCGTCGACACTTCTCAACATACTGACCTCGAACCGGTCTCGTTGCGGAGGGGAAGGGTCAGGCTACACGGAAGTGTAGCCAACATGTCGAAAATAAAATCCATCCGGTCGTGAGAGCCTCAGTACACTTATTTTCTGGATACGCATAGTATAATAAATGATAAAAAATTATAAAAAAATACATACATAAATACCTTCACGCAGTTTCCTCGTCGGGAAGAAAACACCAGACTTTTCTATCACGACTCACATATTTCGCCTCTTCTTCATACATAAACGTTCTCATACAACGTAGATTTTTTAACATTAAAGATATAAATTATATCTAAAGTTGAAATTTTGACAACGGTTAGTAAAATGCTACGTTTGGTCAGTGTTATTACACGGAGTGGAATCATGGACCCTCAAAGTTGATAGTATGAACCAACAACCGTGGATGCACCAGAGAATGCTACAGATACCCTAGACGGATATGGTCAGCAACACAAGGGTTCTTCAAAGAGCCAAAGTGGATAGAGAGTTGCTGACTAATATTAAAATCCGAAAGGTGTCCTATTTGGGTCATGTACTCAGAGGAGCAAAGTTCAAATTACTGCACCTGATCATCCAAGGCAAAATAGAGAGTCGAAGAGGTGTTGGCAGGAGGCAAATCTCTTGGCTCCGCAATATACCTGATTGAACTGGTATAAGGAGTGTTAGGGATCTTTTTCGGGCTGCCGGGGGCAAAGATACCTACTCTTAGGTAATATTCAAAGTTGGGAGGACCTGACATGACACTGAGAAGAAGAAGAAAGGTATAAATCACTTAATCCAATCACATTTTCTTGATCGTATAAACAAATAGCAGTCCCATTTTCCCTATTATTTGTTTATTTCGTATGATTGACGAACTCTTCGACTTAGTTGGTACAACGCTGGTCTTCTACCGAGGGATTTCGGGTTCGGTTTCCGATACTACCCAAAAATATGAAAGGGGCCCTAGTTTGGTTAAAGAGTGCGTTTGAGAACAATACTATTTATTACACTTAAAGTAGTGTTGATCCCAAACGCGCTCTTTAAGGTAGTATTCCCAATAAGCTATAATAAACTGTTAGGTCCTCACTTTCTTAAACGGTTTTTACTCCTCGGACTGAGTTATTTGCTGAGGCTGAATACAATATTGTCTTCCGTCCACGCTCTTCAACATGTCCGCATTGCCAATTCGGATATGTTCAGGGGTACCATACGAAAAAATGAATGTGTATGCATAACATCAAGCATGTCTCTTTTAGCGCAGGTAAAGAGGGTAGATCTCCATGCCTTTCCGTACCTACGAACAGCTTTCGGCACATCTACTATATACAATCTCATCGTACATGATTGTTTTTATGCCTCCTATTTCTTATGCCTCCTACCTTTTCCTCAATTAAAATTTTACCAACTAGATATTTTCATCTACTTCTTCTTTGATCTCTATTCATTTCAGACATGTATATTTGTTACATAGACCTTTACAACACATTATCTCTAATAACGACCCCGAAGTCTAATTGGTAAGTTCCCTATCTTCCAACTCGTGTGTTCGGTTCCAATTGGTGCCCAATTTAATAAAAATATGTTTCTAGGCTGGTTTTCATTTAAGGCCTCGGTAACATCTTTCCGATTGGTTGTATTGTGTACAACGAAAGTGTTATACAATACAACTTGACGAAACCATCTCAACTGTACTATTTTAATTCTATTTAAAACAATCTGTCTCTTACAATAAATTATTATTCATCTATTAATTTCTTATTTCGTGTATATCTAATATTAGAATGACATATATTCTTCGCAAGGCACGTATTTCTACCACATTTATTCTGCTCCTTACAATCCCTTTCAACTGAAAAGCTTCGCTTTCACACATTAAAATTGGCACTAGTAAATCATGGTGAACATTCATTTTTAAAGATTTTGCGATCAATATATTGACAAAACGGTAACAAGTGCATATTTTAATTTATTCCCTGCAGCAACATGCCTTTCAATATTTATATGTTACAATCTCTCGATTATTTATTCCCAGCAGCAACACGCCTTGCAATATTTATATGTTACAATCTGTCGATTATTTTGTTGTTTATAGTTAAGGCATTAACGTTGTGGAGGTTTAAAGACATTGTAATTTATTTTTAACAAACACTGTTTATTCCACTTTTTTGTGACGGTATAACCCTACCGGTTTCAAGGATTTCACCTCATCTTCAGGGGAGCGCAAACAAGACTTGTTTGCGCTCCTCTGAAGATGAGGTGAAAGCCTTGAAACCGGCAGGGTTATACCGTCACAAAAAAGTGGAATAAACAGTGTTTGTTAAAAATAAATTACAATCTCGATTATTTATTCCCAGCAGCAACACGCCTTTCAATATTTATATGTTACAATCTTTCGATTATTTATTCCCAGCAGTAACACGCCTTTCAATATTTATATCTTAAAACCTCTCGATTATAAACGATTGTTAACCTACAAATTCCAATTATTCATATAATCCACTTATCAAAAGCCATATAAGTTTCTGCATGAAATAAATTTGGAATAATCAATAAAAAATGAGTATTTCAATTATTATTCATTAATCTTTTTACAATAAAAAAAAAGCATTATATTATTGTTTCATATAAGTTTTTAACTTGTTAATAACGTTTTTTATGGATACAATGGCATTTTTCAATTTGAATATTTTGTTAATTTAACTCAGCATTGCACTGCCATCTGCCGAAATATTTGCAAAGCTTCAAAGAATTTGCCTAAGGAAATAATATATTTTTATTAAAATCATATTAAATCTCTCGGCTTTCTTAAATTTGATATTTTTTCGTATAATTGAAATAATTCTTGTATATCAATAAAATGAAACAACATTTTTAAAGATTAATTAAATACACGAGTTTGTTTGTTTCATGGGAAAAGACGGAGTAGCCAAATAAATATTGAAGAGATGCACGCATTGAGAAGAAAACGTGGAGTGACAATGTATGATATAATACGGAATGAAGTGATAAGGTGTGAAAATGAACTTAAGACTGAAGTGTTAAGGAAATAAATAAGAGTAAGTTGAGTAGTCTGGACATGTAGAACGAATGAATGAAAAAAGACTAACAAAACTGATATATGGTGCCGATGTGAGCGGAAGGCATGTGGAAGGAACATAAAGGAAAGCGTGGTTCGATCAAGTGAAGAATATTCTGAAAGAAGGAAAACTAGAAATTCAGAGAAATCGTAAAGGTTGTTTAGATGTGGAAGGATGTATGTCTTGTTAGGAAAGGTGTATGTCGAGTTAAATTATGACGCTCTTTTCTTTTTGTTTATCCCGACATCGAAATGGCGTAATGGTATGTATGTGTGAGTTTGTTTCAGTTTTGTAGTGTTTTCTTTACTATCAAAAATATTGTTTTCTACATTCATTCAGCTACCTAGTTGATAAGCTCAATGTGTCCCAACTGCATCCTTCACAAAGATAACATGAGCTACCTAGTTGATAAGCTCAATGCATCCCAACTGCATCATTTACAAAGATTACAAGTTCAATGTATCCCAACTGCATCCTTCACAAAGATAACCTCAGCTACCTAGTTGATAAGATCAATGTATCCCAACTGCATCCTTTACAAAGGTAACCTCAGCTACCTAGTTGATAAGATCAATGTATCCCAACTGCATCCTTTACAAAGGTAACCTCAGCTACCTAGTTGATAAGATATATGTATCTCAACTGCATCCTTTACAAAGATAACATCAGCTACCTAGTTGATTAGATCAATGTATCCCAACTACATCCTTTACAAAGATAACATCAGCTACCTAGTTGATTAGATCAATGTATCCCAACTACATCATTTACAAAGGTAACCTCAGCTACCTAGTTGATACGATCTTTGTATCCCAACTGCATCCTTTACAAAGATAACCTCAGCTACCTAGTTGATAAGATCAATGTATCCCAACTGCATCCTTTACAAAGATAACCTCAGCTACCTAGTTGATTAGATCAATGTATCCCAACTACATCCTTTACAAAGATAACCTCAGCTACCTAGTTGATAAGATCAATGTATCCCAACTACATCCTTTACAAAGATAATTTCAGCTACCTAGTTGATTAGATCAATGTAGCCCAACTGCATCCTTTATAAAGATAACCTCAGGTACCTAGTTGATTAGATCAATGTATCCCAACTACGTCCTTTACAAAGATAAGCTCAACTACCTAGTTGATAAGATCAATGTATCCCAACTGCATCCTCGACAAAGACAACCTCAGCTACTTAGTTGATAAGATGAATGTATCCCAGCTTGGATATACATATTCGTTTCAGCCTGGTTTTCTTTCAAGCTTTATTATACGTAGTTCTAATTGATTGGAAGGGATTGTTACATGGCTCAGCCAGGTTGTACAGCGTACTAACAGCAATGCTTTTTTGCGGTGGAGCGCAGTAGAGCAGGGCTCCATCACCTTTTTTACGGTATACAAAAAGTTTGACACGAAGTGAGGTGCAGTACCTTTTTTTTTTATTTAAAAAAAAGCACTGTCAGTGCTCTTTTGCGATGGAGCGGCGCTCTACCGCCTTTTCTATGGTATACAAAAAACTTAACAAGAAGTGAGCTCCGGCACCTTTTTTTGAAAAAAAAGCACTGTAAATGTAAGATTTAAATTATCAACTACAAATATAATTCAATGAATCACTATCTGTTAAATTATGTTCCCTCTTAGTTATAGGAAGACACCTAGTTAACCAGGGTCAAGGTGTATGTACATATTGACTTATATTGTTTTAAATTTGAATAAAATTTATAGTTTTAAATTTAATCTATTTTAATTTAGAATTTTACTTTTTAAAGTCATCCCTATTCACTTTTATAAAAACTTATTTTTCAAATTATCAATATTTTTTTAATACAAACATACGAGTAATATATTGATTCAGGTTTATGGTATAATTTCATTTTGATATTTCACGTACAACGTTGGAATAAAAAAAAACACTTTTATAACATAGTAAATATGATTTCCAAATTGGAAACAGCTATAAAATAATTGCCTATACGGCAATTACTACCAACTGACCTGTGAAACGTTGCCAGAGCCGGTAAAAACGAAAGTCAAAGGTCCAATGGATTTTGGCATCATTCCTGAAACCGAAAAACAATAAAATTTTATGGTCACATCAAAAAGTTGTTAAAAACAGTTACCTCTGCCATTCTGTTGGAAATATTTCAAAGAGAAATAGCTTTTATTTTTCATATTTAGTTTATGTCTAAATAAATTACCTATTTCGTCGATTTATTGGCTTTCATTTTTTTTTCAACGGTCAAGGAATATTTTTGATAAAAAAAAAAGAAAAAAGTACAAACACAATTCAACATTAACATGTAAGTAATTTTACAATAGTAAAAAAGCAGTACAAGAAAACCCCATCACATAATTTATTTATTTATTTTTTAACACTTTTATTGCAAATACAATCTGGTGGGCGTAATACCAGGTGGCAATCTCTTCCAACCAACCATACAAAAGTAATGAAGCAAGTTACGTGGTCGCATAAATAATTCAAATGACTATCCATCCCCACGAAATCCATAAACATATACGTGAACACATGCCCACGAACCCCACAAAGACGGACAATCACCCGAACATTATTTTTCATATAAAGTGAGATATCATCAATCAAAAGGAAAGGAAGGGATGGTGGAGAGGAAAGGAAAAGAAAAATCAGGAATGAAACATGTTATTTTACTGACTAGAAATTAAGAGGTTTTTCAGTCGCTTCTTAAAGCATGCCAAGGACGTAGCGAGTCTTATATTGGTTTGTAACTGATTCCAGAGTCTCACTGCATGGAAAATAATGCATACCTACCTCAGTAATTACTAACCCTAATGCCCGATTACTAAGGCCAAAAATGATAATATCTCTGACCTACGCTTTTCAAATTGTCCATGTGAACAATGCGTATATGTTAAGGAGTTCCATACAAATCAATTAATAAATGAATGTCAATCTCAAAATAATGATGCAATTTTTGTATGCAAACAGCGAATTAAATTCATTTTATTGGGTGTTAACATAAGTTATGTCCGTTTTTTTTTTCAAATTTAAAAATGAGCACCAAAAGTAAAACAAAATGGTAAAGGTTATACAATCATTCGAAAGAAAATTTTCTGATCTACAAGTAATTGTGTTTGCTTTTACGTTAAGGACGGCGTAAAGAAAGAGGAGCGGTGAACTGGAAAAGTCAATAAACAATCTCAGTTTGAGTGTAGCGCTAATCCATGATTGGAAAGACGCTGAAAGTTCTCGGCGAGATAAGAAGGGGCGGCAGGACAGTTAAGGATATTATACAATAGAGACAGTATGTGAATTTGGCGTCTATTTCTAACATTCAACCAGTTCAATGCCTTCTGGTATGAAGTAATAAAGCAAACGTATACAATTAACTCAATTAATCCCAACAAGAACAACTTCTTCACTTTACTTGTGTAAGTAGTCAAAGTAATGTAAATGACAATATATAATAATAAAATGACAATAAAGCAAACGTATACAATTAATTCAATTAATCCCAATAAGAACAACTTCTTCACTTTACTTGTGTAAGTAGTCAAAGTAATGTAAATGACAATATATAATAATAAAATGACAATAAAGCAAACGTATACAATTAATTCAATTAATCCCAACAAGAACAACTTCTTCACTTTACTTGTGTAAGTAGTCAAAGTAATGTAAATGACAATATATAATAATAAAATGACAATAAAGCAAACGTATACAATTAATTCAATTAATCCCAATAAGAACAACTTCTTCACTTTACTTGTGTAAGTAGTCAAAGTAATGTAAATGACAATATATAATAATAAAATGACAATAAAGCAAACGTATACAATTAACTCAATTAATCCCAACAAGAACAACTTCTTCACTTTACTTGTGTAAGTAGTCAAAGTAATGTAAATGACAATCTATATAAATAAAAATGTAAATGTTCGTTAATTATTGCTAGCTAATCTCCGGAAGTTCTCTACCGATCGCTTTGAAATTTTGAGTAAAGTTAATATTCGTCAACGGAAATGTTATTTGATTTTTATTTATATATATATATCAGTGTATATAATTTTTTTTTTAAATCAAAAAGAAATATTTATGCGAACCTGTGGTTTGACATGGAATTAATGGAATTAATCTGTCAAATTTCATCTGTCAAATTTCATTTTCGGCGTTTCGGAATTTACGATGATTTAATGTAAAATTAATTATAAATTAATTATAAATAAATTATTTTATAATTTTATGTTTAATAATCTATATAAATAAAAATTTAATCATTAATTTTATAAAAATTGAAATTTTATATGTATTACGTACTTTTATAAGTCGAGACACGAAACAATTGCGAACCGTTTTACCGACAGATTGACAGATGCTTAATTGCTCAGTGAGATTGACATTTTAGAAAAGTGATCTACGATTGAATCATATTTTGGTTCAATATATATAACATTTTATTTATATAGATAAGATAATAGATAATTGACTTCAATAAATGAGGTAAGTTATTGATATTATATTTAAATTAAAAAATATGATGTAAAATCGTTCATTTAAAAAAAATACTAATTACGAACACGTAATTGCTCAGTTGACATTGCGTCATTACGATGTACTTTTACGACGTAATAGAAAAACTTGATAAAAAATAGTTATATTGTCATAAAATTGACTTGGTGACTATGGTAAATTGTATAAGTTTAAAAATAATGGACTTAAGAATTATATTTGATGAAAAACTTTCATTATTGATTCATATTTCAAAAGTTAACCTAACTTTTTTCAAATTTGCATCAGTACTTATATCTAATCAATTTTACAATTGAATTTAAGCTTAAAATATAAAGCACTTACAATTATATTTATAGATAACAACAGAGAAAAGAATAGTGACACATACATATTATTCCTGTGTTATACATACATAACATATATTGAACTTAAATACACATATAATTATTAAATAATTTTAAAACAATGACTGTAATTTATTATTAATACTGCTTTTTGTATCCTCATGTTAATTTAAGATAAAGTTGTATTATTTGTCAATAATTTTAAGTACTTGTATAACCTGTCACATGTTCATTTGTATATAAAGACACTTTTATGTAATTAATTAAATAAATAAATTATTTGGTGGTACATTAGAAAGAAGTACCCGTAGAAATATCGCAAAAAAAATTAAAATTAAAACAAACTTTTACGCTGCTCAGTTCCTTTTTTAATGTTTCACAATTTTATATGTTTTAACTTTCTTTTTTCGTTTTCAGTGCAATCGATCTGCTTTAGTTTATCAAAACATCGAAGAAGCAACAGAACGACGTGTATCCAGACTTGAGAATGCACGGGGATTATCTCGATGTTTATGTCGAAGAAGCAGCATAACGACGTGTATCCAGACTTGAGGATGCACGGGGATCGAGATCTGTAGATTCAGAACTGGTTCGTTCTCATCATAATGTACGCGACAGGCTGATAGAAACTGAAATAGGTCAGTAGGAATATCAAAAGTATCTTTTTTATATAGAATTACATTTTATGTTTATATTTCAAAATCTATCAAATCGTATGTAGAAATGGAGTTTTTTTTTATTAGTTCCAATTATCTATTTGTCTTCCCTTAAAATTTAATAAGTTACAATTATCGCTTTGTGTCCCTTAACATTTAATAAGCTACTTTTATGTTTCGCAATTTTATATATTGCATGAAATACTCTACTTTGTGGCGACACGTAAAGACGTTGAAATTAACTACAAATATGCGTGTCCAGCTGCAAAACGATCGATCAGTTGAGATATTCTCACATCAATCGTATGTAGAAATGGAGATTTGTGACAAGATGTATTAATTTGTCATTATTGTTAGTTTTTTGTAATGTATTTACCTAAATAACTTGATATTTATTAGAATCGAGCCTTATATTAAAGTCGATAAAATAATTATAATCACTGAACGTCGTTACAAGGTTGTATTGGGGCAAATTTGTGAACTGTCATAGAAATCAGAATGTTTGATATTCATCCGTTTGACACGGACCAAGCTTTGCTCTGAAGAATACGTTCATTCGCGAGATGCAGTTGTAAATTACGGTAATAGAACTAAGGTTGGAAGACTATAACTTATGCAATTTAGTGATCAGAAGGATCGGTTGAAAAAGTATTTCCCTATATTCAAATCACTTATAAGAATCAAGATTGGGTGAGTGAAAGAGATATTGTTGGCGCGAAGAACAAAGACGTCTATGAACTTACCAATATTATTCAGTTCCTTTTTTAATGTTTCGCAATTTTATGTGTTTTTGTTATAACTTTCTTTCTTCTTTTTCAGTGCAATCGATCTTTCATTTGAATTCAAATCATATCGTGAATTGACCTATTGGAGTGACGCGATCATTTGCGAGCACGGCGATAAACGCGACAGACTGAGAGTGACTGAAAGACATCAAAAATATTGTTTACCCACAAGCATTGTGAAATTAAACATAATTGAAACGTGTGCTTTCTCTTTTCTTTCTTTTCCATTTAACCAGACTGAGCCACAGCAACGCGTGGCTGGGTACAGCTAGTATATAATAATAAAATGACAATTTGGAGAGCAGACTCTCCTAGGCCAATGTAAATGTTGATATCTCAATATGTGAAGTCTTGTAATGAAAGAACTGTACAAATAATATGTTAATTTATTTATTTTATCAAAACAGGCTAAGTCCAATTACTTTGAAAAATACAAGAAATGGTTATATTAAAAATAAAGAAAAATTATATAGGATAAAAAAAATTATATAAAATAAAAAAAATATGTATATGCATACACACAAACATACACATATATTCAAAGTCACTTAAGTCCGTTGATGAGTGCTTTCTAACACGCTCAATCTTAGAAGAAAATTTACTTTTGATTTGGTAATGTGATATGAAATATGTAAATATCCGAAGCAGTCCCGTTCAAAAGAGTTAAGACCCTTCCAACAGACATACCGGCTGGAAGACCCGTTTTTGCGTATGTTATTGAGAACAGTATATTAATTATATTATTATTAATATAAATAACGTAATATAAACAAAACATTAAGGACAATACTTTGCCTCTGGAGTTGAGTAACCCTGCATCAACATGTAGGAAGGTTTTAATTCTTCAAAGCAAATTGTATCTCGTTCTACTAATGAGGACATGTGTTTTCTACATCTCAATATCAATCTATAAAATTCCCACACAATTCTCAAAAATCCAATATTTGTTCTATGTATGCGTTATTCCACTAAAAACAAATCTGAGTTCTTTACCTCTATAAAATAAGTCTTCGACAATTACGTAAGTCTGCTTGGTGAAATTTGGTAATATTTTGTGGTATACATACATTACATATATTGAACTTAAATATACATATAATTATTAAATAATTCTAAAACAATGACTGTAATTTATTATTACTACTGCTTTTTGTATCTTCATGTTAGTTTAAGATAAAGTTGTATTATTTGTCAAAAAATTTAAGTACTTGTATAACCTGTCACATGTTCATTTGTATATAAAGACACTGTTGTGTCGTTAATGAAATAAATAAATAAACAGTTCTTGCCGGCGCAGTCTAGTGTAATTGTTAGGAACATTTAACGCTAATCTTTGTAATAATGCTGGACAGCTCACAACTCCTCGAACGAGTTTGACAACGTATACCAGGAGACGCAGATCTCTTGTTACGCTCAAGGAGTTATACCCGATCATGCCAAGTAGAAACGGAGTAGGATAAAGCCATGGATAGACACCAAACTCACTGATATAGAGTTATTGTAGATATTTTTTTTGTACTTTCTCCACCATGAGTGAGTTCTGCGCCCCCACCGGGCTCCAAATGCAAGCATCGCTTTCTAGTTTGCTACGGATCAAAGAATTTAACAACGTATTGAGCACCATTTTGTTTTCAAATGACTTAGAGATTCTCATTGCAAATCCTAAAGCTTTATAAGCTTAGTTGCAAATAATTTCTATGTGAGGATCAAATGTAACCACTTAACTATGGAACAAAACATTTGGTCAGATGGGCCTACAATGAACGTGTAATTTAACATAACAAACAGAGTTAAATCCAGACGATTGAGATACAAACTGACAATCTAAAGAGCTATTTTGTAAAATAAAATTTGTAAAAATAAATGTTGTAAAAACAAAATTAATGCCTTAATATTGCTGTAACGAAACATGAAAGAAAGAAACATGATGAATGTTTTCGAGATGCGATGTGGGAGGCGGACGCTATGTATCCCATTGGCCACAAGTCGCATCAGCGCTTATATCATCTAAGAATCAGATATTACTGAAAACCCGAGAATTTTCAGGAAAAAGTTAATGGGGCGGATTGATTTAAAATTTTAGTTTTAAATTTTTTTCAATTTTGGTATCATTTCTTTCTTACAAAGACTCATAGTTTAAAGGTGTGTATTAATTCCCTAACTACTACCTTTTCCTCACTTGTTAGATGAGATGGTGTTTTTATCTCGTATTTCTTTTTTGTTGTATTTTGTTCATTGCGATAAGGTACTTTTTTCATATTTATTCGATTAATTTTTTATTGTGTTAATGTAAAAATGTTATTTATTAGCCATAAACCTGCTATTAGTTATACATTTTTATATCGATGTAAAATTTTCCATATAATAAAACAACTGATTTTTTTCCAAATAAATATAAAGTATACAACAGTCAAAGATAATTTTACAAGAATATCCCAAAGCATTTCTTATTTCAAACACCTGAAATATGGAATTAAGAATTTATATAAAAATCGTATACAAATCATGTAGAATTGAGCATAATATATTTGGGCAATTCCATATGAAATCAATGAAGGAAAATAACATATAAGATTTGATATGACGGATTTGACTCAAATTTTGGGATAGTTGTTTTTTACCATCAAGAATAATTAAAACAGAATACTTTTGTCTTTTTGAGAACCTTGCAAGATACCCGTTTCAGTTACGTATATCCGTAGAGAATCATCTTCATAAACCTGAAGATGACACCATGTTCAGCTCCTTTGCTGTAATAAATCTCTGGCAAATTGTATTTGAATTTTTTGCAGAAAGCAGTTTTAAAATAATTTTAGCATTTTCGAAAATTCAAGGCGATAAAGAAAATGTAGAAAAATTATATGTTTTAATTTATTTAACACTTTCATGAAAATTCTTGTGATGTAAATATTGCCTTATAGTTATATCTTCCAATCAACCAGTTTTTTTTATAATTATTATTGGTATCCATGACTGTATCTTTGAGTTTAACAATATTTGAGAAAACTAAGAAAAAATATAAAAATTATAAATCTCAAGGAAAATAGGGATAAGTATGAGAATTGTCAAGGAGTTAAGAAAGAGGAATATTTTCAGATGATTAATGCTTCTTTAGTTTATTGTTAAATATCGATAAAGATGTAGCACTTCTGATTGAGCCAGGAAAATCGTTCCAAAGTCTGACCGAGTGAACTGCGAAAGATGATATGTGATGGGTAAGTATATAGTATAAAGAATTCAACTGTCACCAGATCGGAGGGGCAGTCCATTATCACGTTTAATTTTCACGGAGAAACTGAGGACAGCTTAAATTTTTCGACACTCCAAAGAGGATTAACAGAACCTGGAAATATCTTTATATAATATGAAACAAAATTCCCAATATATTTTTTTTTGATAGTCACGTTATCAAAGGTTTATACACTGATTGACTTGACATGGAATGTCCCTTTTAGTTATCACTTTGGCAGAAAGTGTGTCTTGACTTGGCAAGTTTTCAGCGATTTTCTTACCAATTACATATTTAGACATTATCAGATGTTTTTAAGTGAGCAAAATGATAGTTGCAATTATTACTTTCACATCTTTTTACATCAAAAATCAACATTTATTGAAGAAAGATTTTCTTTTGTTTAATTGATATTTAAGTAACGCTTTTGTACGAAGCAGAAATATCTAAAATAAATATTTTTAGAATAGCCTTGTGAAGCAACTAAAAAGAAATAAAAGTCATTGAGCGTGATCTGTAAAGAAACAATGTATTATATTATTCGTGCAAAAAATAAGAAAAGAAGAATAAAGATAATATTTTTTTAAGTAAACGAGAAAACATATACGTCTCGAATAAATGCCAAATTGTTTAAAATAAAACATACAAATAAATTTACAATATTCGTTTTCATTTTATTATATTTTTTAAATGTCAAGGTACATGTAAAAAAATATATTGTGATAATACAAAACAAATTACATCAAAAATAGATGTGAATAAAAAAGCCGAGTTAAGTTTTTATGCTACTGGCAATATTTAAATCTACAGTTCAACGTTTAAATAGTTTAAATAATTTAATACAGAGTTTGATAAGTTAATTGTATGAGAGATGCAAATAGGAAGATTTGAAAACGAATCTTTGAAATACAAAGTTATTGTAATAGAAAATGTGATATGGAAAGCAGATACAATGTATAGTATGGCTGAGCAATGAAAAATAAGAGCAAGCTGAGGAATATTTACATTCAGAAAGTATCTTTTAAGATGATGGAAGATCTAAGAGAAATGTCGAACAGCATATAGCGACAGGGAACAATGTCAATGGACTGTAAATATATACGGCTGGGGATCATAAAAAAATAAAAGATTTTTTTTTTTTATTTCGTGATTTTTATTTTTTATTGAAGCCATCTTTTTTCCTCATGTTGGCGACACTGTATGTGATGTACATTTCAATTTTCAGTCATATTGGATGGGCAGTTTTCAGATGTTTGACAGGCAAGTCTTTACAATTAATTTTGGCACGTTTCATTTTATTAATGATTTTTTTAAGGGTTTTACGCCTTTTATGTAAGACAATCCGAAGAAAGTTATCAGAATTGTGGGTAAGCAAATCCTAGATTTTGCACTACGATAATGCACTGGTTCACACTTCACTAGGTGTGAACCAGTGCATTATCGTGTCGTGAACCAGTGCATTATCAATTCGTGAATTTTTGGACAAAACAACACCGTCATGACGCCGCAACCACCATATTCACTACATATGGCCTTCTGCGACTTTTTCATTTTCCCGAAGATGCAGATAACATTGAAAGGTCAACGTTTTCGTGACTATCAAAAAAAGAAAGGTAAAATCGCTGGGTGAATTAAAGACTATCCAAAAAAGTGCATTACATAAATGTTTTGCGGATTAGAAAAAAACGTTGGCAAAAACGTATTTTATCCTATTGAAAATACTTTGGAGAGAACAATGTTTAAATAATATTAATGGTTAAATAAACACTTTTTGATAACAATGAAAATTTTAATCATTCTTTTTCAAACTTCGTATACGCGAACCGGACAGTAACAAAATTAGTTAAGATGTCCACAACAGTATATTAGTATCAACTTGTGTGTACGGAAGTCAAACGTGAACGTGAAAAAATAATAAAAACAGTTGAATAAATGCTGTAAAAAAGTATGCACTAAGAAGAATACATTGTGACAAAATATGAAATGAGGTGATGAGGAACGAATGTGAACTTGGTCGATGTATTTAGTTAGAAGGAGTAGCGCATTCTGAGATCATTTTGATACGTAGAATGAATAAATGGAGAAAGACTAACAAAACCAATATATAGTTCAAATTTTAGTAGATGTAGTAAAGGAAGACCAAAGAAAGTATGTTTGGATCAGTCGAATGATACGATTTCATTAAAAATAAACATTTTAGAATTTCTTCAGTCTTTCCAACATGTTCTAACTATTATCGAAAAAAACAAACACCCTCATCGTCAAACAAGGCAAGTTTGATAAATTTACAAAAATTCTCAATAAATTAAGAGTAATTATCAATAAGTGAGCAAGAATTAACAAATCGATATCACAACTTGCTTCAACTTGTTTTTTTTTTTCTTTCTAAAAACGTACTTACACTAGAATAGCAAAATATTAGATATTTAATAAAAGCTCAACCCTAAATTTGACGCACGAACTTTCCCAAAAATTCAAATGATACGCAAACATTTCCCAAATTTGGTATTCATAAAAACATTCCCTCGGCATAATTTCAGCGGGTCCATGAATATTGTTTCAGGGGGCGAACCAAGTGTCCCTGTAAGATCTCCCGTGACCAAGTCGACCGGAAGAATATTTTGATTTTCATGTATAAAAACAGGATCGCATCTAGAGTAAATTTCACCCGTATATGAAAATCGAATTAATTTGGTTAAAAAATAAATTTAATTCAAGATTGTCCAGTTTAAATACTCGTATTGTAATTGAGTTTCAAAATGATTGAGATTAAGTTGAAAAGTACAAAATACTTCTTCATTATCTTTTTAAATATACGAATCAAATAAAAAAAAAATTACGAATCAAATTTAATAACACAACTCATAGAATTAAACTAAAGTTTAAAAAAAAAATTTCGGACCCATGACATTTTCCCATTACGGCTCATGACGGACATTTGTTGCCCAGTTTGTATGACGCCTGACGGCACTTCCCGTTGAAACTCAATTGGTACTAAAAACATTTTTTTTACATATTTCTGGTTGGTTGGAAGAGATTGCCACATGGCAATAAATCCGTCAAATTATACTGTATGCAACGAAATTAATGTTCAACATAATGAGGTTAGCTTATTTTTTTAATATACGAGTATATTGCTTAAACGCAGTGCAGCGCATATTTAACTTAAACGCAGTGCTTAAAAAGGATCCTATTGCCTCTTTTACTTGACACACCCATCTTATGAGATTACCTTTCTCTTGATAACCTTCTCTCAACTGTCCTAAATCTGTAAGGATACTTTTTGTGCATGTTGTCGAAATTTTTTCATTAATCAGCAATTATCAAATGATAATTGACGTTAATGCCCCTTATGCCATGTTTACACGAGCTTAGTACTTGTCATTAGTGCTTCTCACTCGCACTTGTCACTCGTACTTGTATCTACGTGTTAACAAGCATATTAGTACTAAGCATTAGTAAATCTGGCAATTGCAAGTGAATAGGAAGCCAATTTATTTACTAAGCGACAATCGGCTACTCCCACCACAATTCAACTAAGCACTTGTCGCTTTTAGTGTCGTCTAAACAGCCGTGGCAAGTGTTTAGTGACAAATTGCATTTGAAGCCCGATGGGGCCGCAGAACTCAATCATGGCGGAGAAAGTACAAAAAAAATATCTACGATATCTCTATATGGAGTTTGGTGTCAATCCATGGCTTTATCCTACTCAGTTTCTGCTGGGTATGCTCGGGTATAACTCCTTGAGCGTAAGAAGAGATCTGCGTCTCCTGGTATACGTTGTCGAACTCGTTCGAGGAGTTGTGAGCTGTCCAGCATTACTACAAAGATTAGCGTTAAATGTTCCTAACAATTACACTAGACTGCGCCGGCAAGAACTGTTCTCAATAACATACGCAAGAACGGGTCTTCCAGCCGCTATGCCTGTTGGAAGGGCCTTAACTCTTCTGAACGGGACTGCTTCGGATATTAAAATATTTCATATCACACATTACCAAAAGCAAAAGTAAATTTTCTTCTTAGATTGAGTGCGTTAGAAAGCACTCATCAACGTACTTAAGTGACTGTGAATATATGTGTACCATATGTGTGTGTGTATATACTCGTATGTATGCATATACATTATTTTTTATTTTATATATTTTTTTTATTTTTTTCTATGTAATTTTTCTTCTTTTTTAATATGTCTTGTATTTTTCAAAGTAATTTGGCTAAGCCTGTTTTGAAAAAATAAAGAAATAGATAAATTGAAACGGCAAGTGAGTCATTTTTTTGGTATTTGAACACATTTCTCAAAACACGGCGGCGGTTGTCCATTCCGGATGGATATCATGCTACTAATACCTCTTCCGAACAACAACGTGTAAACGATTTCTTCCCACTTGTCACTAAGCAGCTTAGTATAAACGATAAGTACTATGCTCGTGTAAACATGGCATTACAGTCCATAGGATACGGAGCATCCGATACGGATGCATCCAATTCAGAGCATTTAAAGATATACAAAGAATAAGATGTTCTGAGGGTATTGATAAGTTATCGCTTATTTTTTATTTTTTTTACTGTGTTATGTAAAATACACTTCAGTGCTGTTTATTGCGTAAATAAAGAAATATGTAGACATTAATTTTCAATTCAATAAATTACTATACAGAAACAAACAACTGGGATGTGGTCACCCATTAGTTTGCTCGTCTGTATGCGCAGCAGTTATTCCACACTAAAGTGAGACGGCCCTGATAGAAAAATCTGGGTTTTAACAGAAAAAATATTTTTACCTAAGGAAATTTCGTATCCTGCGTCCCTTATCGCCTGACGAGCCATCATAGAGTTCCTGTAATTGTGCGCCGGACCGATGTGCTGTGAAATAATGAAAACATAAACAGATTTTTCGATCATTGAGTCGAGAGATCAAGCGCCAATCGAAGGGATGTTTCTTTTTTACAGCTAGCTATTCAGAAATAAATAATATTTTTACAGCTAATTACAGCTAACAATATTTATTTCGTCTTTAAATATTTATTTTCTTGCATATAAATTTTTCTTTCTCTTAAATTAGACATGCTATCCGTCATCAAGACTGTCTCTATAGATGTTGACTCCCAGCTATCCTTCCTTATTTTTGGGGGTCTTTCTGAAGGATAACTGCCGGAAGGTATTTCATGCATTGTCATGTAGATAACTTTTGAGCTATCCATCTTTTCCTCAGTCATACCAGGTCTTACTGCAATTTTTTTTAAACATTTACAGCTGCGGAAAAAAAAAACAATTTTAAATAATGGCCACAATTACCACCTTCACATCCTTATATTAAATTTATTTTCTTTTTCTTTTTCTTTGACGCTTTATAAATTTATTATTATTTATATTTTGTAGTTTCCACCCCCAACTTACAATATCATCTTTTTCACATATTTCTCAGATACGGGAATATCTAACTCTATTTCAAATATTTGACCTAAAATGTCTTTAGAGTATTTTTTCATTAGTTCTAAGGATACTTTTTTTGTTCTATCTAATCTAGACTCCACTCTATAAATCATAACTGACCTTACAGATATTTTATAAATATTGAGTTAACTGCATATTCTCATATACCAGGTCGATATATATCATATTTAAAATTAAGATTCTTAGTTTCAAATATATTTCAAGCCGTTTGTACTTCAAAAGACAAAAAATTCAACAAATTTTGGGGTTACCTGTCATTACCTGTCATATCATGATAATACATATTAACTTTTTTGCTCACCTGTATTTCAAAAACGCATTATCTATTTATTGTCCTGTATTTCAATAATCCACTGCATGTTGGCCTAGCTTTATTTCAAGAATCCACTATATATTGACCTTCCTGTATTTCAAGAACCCATTATACTCGTGTATTGATTGGCTCATATGTATTTTTAGAATTTACTATATGGTGAGTCACCTGTATTTCAAGAAACCGCTATTTGTTGGGCCTTCTGTATTTCAAAAACCCACTATTTGTTGACCCACTTGAATTTCCAAATCCCAAGTCTTTAATTTGTTTTTCCCCTTCTGTATTTAAGAACCCGCTACCTGTAAGATCACATGTTTTTCAAAATCCCACATCTGCAAGTCCTCCTGCATTTGAATAAACCATATCTCTACTACTTCTTCTCCCTGGCTCCATCCCAACTCACTGTCTGCGAAGACTGTTGGGGTCAGCTCTCCTCGTCCTCAGGTTGTATGCTTTTCTGTCCCGGACTACGTCCCCCAGGCCGTGCCTTGCATCAGGTTATCTTTTTGCACCACCCATGAATTCTTTGGTCTTCCTCTGGTTGTTATTCGAAGAAGATCCATGGAGATTGCCTGGTTCACAATGTGATCGGACATATCTCTACTATCTTTTAGAAAATCTGAAAGTCATATCTAAACACTGTCGACTTAGGGGCTGGACACAAAAAAATCCCCCCCAAAATACTAGCACACCTTATTTCTCATCTCGTCCATCATCTTACCCAGGTCTCTCAGAGAGATATTCTCTGACTAACTGAACAATAATCTCACCATGAAGGGCGTGTGGTGGCCCAGAGCCAGCAGCCGCAGTCCCAAGCCGTGCAGGATGTTGACCATCCCAGCCACCCCAGCATACTTGCCGAAGGCCACCACCCTATTTCCAGTCTCGTCAACCAGTTTCTCGTAGTCGATCAGTCGGATGTTCTGGAAATGAAAAGAAGAATGCTATTTTTATTTTACCTCATAGGCTACTTGCTGTTATTAACTGGACACCTTGAAAAATTAAAAACCTTATTATTTATGGATATCAATAATATTGGTTACCTTATAAAATAATATGAATTAAACACTGTGGCCTGAATTCATTGTCTGTCCTACAATAAAAATTTGTTAATTTTAATCTTAAATGTTCGTGATTTCTATTCAAAATTGAAGCTCATAGATTCGAAACTTTTAAGCGGGGTAATGAAACCACGTAACGCTTATTAAAAAAAACAGCGATAATTTGCATGGAAAATCATTTTAAATCCAAATTTCTTCATTACAGTAAAGATTGAGTTTTTAGTTTTAAGGTCGAATGATGAATAAGAGAACTTATTCTTATTATGAACTTATTCTTTGTATTCTGCACTGTTTTGTTCATTTTTCACTACCGGTTTCAAAGACCTTTTTTTATTTTTCGTCAAATAATTATGAATTAAATTAATCGTTTATAAAGTGTTTCTTAATGATCACTGTTTTTAAAATATGAGTTAATGGTTAGTCGCCGTTGCAGGACCTCGCAGTCGAGGATTCCCTCTCTATTTCAAAGTTAATTCAATTGGAAAGCGACGCAATGCCGTGGACTTTTTGTTTATTTTTTTCTCTTTAAGTGAGTGAGTTATTGCAGACCAGCAAACTCACCTGCCACACCAATGTACTAGATCCGATGGAACACCGAAGTGAGACGATCGGAGTACACCGGCTTGATTTTATTTTGGAAGAATAGATATGACTAAAGTCACAGGTATTTTTATACCCCCGAATAATGGCTAGTAAGGGAAGGATATAAAGACTGTGTCAACAATTTGGTATTTGAATGGGAAACATGTTGAAGAGAGGACTATTTCCTAAATTGCAATTGATCATTCATAACGTTGAATTTTGTGTATGTTTTCAACACGACATGAAAATTGATATATTTATTTGGAAAACATATTTTATCAAAATGTATCCAAATTTGCAATCTCATAATATATGACAAAAAACAGAAGAAAGTGAACTTAATGCTGATGTGTTGAGTTAGATGAAAAAGAGCACTTTGAAATGATTTAGCCATGTTGAACGAATGAATGAAGAAAGACTAGCGAAACAAATATAGAGTGCAAATATGAGTGGAAGGCATGGTAGAAGAAGACCAAGGAAAGTATGATTGGATCAAATGAATGCCATTTTAAAATAAAGAAAACATTTAAAAAAGGAAGTTAGAAAAAGTGAAGCGTAGGTTGTGTTTTAAGATAGGAATAGGTGCTCGCTCCTCTCTGCCTACACCGACAGAAAAATGGCGTGATGATTTATATATGTTAACGATAATATTATTATGTATTATAATCTTTATTATTATTATTTTCATTATAATAACGGTAATATTATTATTATAACAAATATTATTGTTATTATTTTCATCATAATAACGGAAATATTATTATTGTTATTATTATAACAAGTATTATTATTATTGTTTTCAGTATAATAACGGTAATATTATTATTGTTATTATTATAACAAGTATTATTATTATTTTCATTACAATAACTAATATTATTGTTATTATTATACAATAACAAGTATAGTATTATTTTTATTATTTTCATTACAATTATATTATTATTGTTATTATTATAAGAAGTTTTATTATTATTTTCATTACAATAACGGTAATATTATTATTGTTATTATTATAACAAGTATTATTATTGTTATGTTCATACTTTTTATTATAGAAAACAACATATGGTATACCAAACTTAATTATTAAATTTTATATCATTAAAAGAGTTGAACTTCATGTCAATATTTATAATGAAAATTTAAATTTACTACAAATATCTACAGGTATGAATGAAATAGTTCTTTTACAATTCTTACAAAGAAATTGAAACAATGGCATTTCATTTTTACTGTCTTACGAATAATAATTCAATTATTTGATCGTGAAGACAGACACAATTATTCGATCTTGAAGGCAGATAAAATTATGAGAAATTCTCTAGATTCTTTTTAATTTTCTTAGAAATATCGTCGTGCTTTATTGGAATACTGGAATCAATTTTAAATTACACTTTTTTCAAATAATTTAGATCCACTGTGCAGACGTATAAAAAATATAACGTTGGCATTGTTTTACAAATATTAAATAAATATTTACAAGTTAAATAATTTTAAAAAAAACTCGCAACGTAATTACGTAAGATAAAATATTTAATTACTTTCAACTTTTTATTAAGCATTTTGTAGTTTAATAGTAAAAAGGATGACTTCTTAAATGTCACTAAAGGAATCCCTCCTCAAATCTATTTCTCATGTCAGAGTTTGAAAAATAATTAATTTTCTATCGAGAGTCGACCTTATTTATACTGAGGAAAGGCTTTTATTGATATCATAACAATTTAATATCTGGATTGGTGAATATTCTTAATAAAACTGCTGATAAGTTCAGGAGGTTCCTTTTTCGATACTTTCTCAAATTTAGGTATTGACCAGGAGAATGGTTTTCCGTTTATATTTTATCTTAAGTATTTTTATAATTAACATACTTGTATATACTCACCATTATACCATATTCATTTTAGGGTAGGCAGAAAGAACAGGTTTTTACACAACCTTTGCCTCATCCACACTCATATGTTATATGTCGTTATATACGAGTATGCTCTTTTGTTCATGTTCCTTACCTTTACCTGTATCAATTTTCTCTAACTATATACTTCCCTTGACATAATGTACTAATGACAATCTGTTCACTATATTGAAAATATATGTAAGTTACTGACTCCGTTCATTTAGTGTATAAATGCAATTTATCTATTAACATACATGATTTGAAAGCTTCAATTTCGCATTCAAACATAATATTATTCGTATTACAATATCTTGTCATAATTTCGCGAGCCCCCGAGAGACCATCGTTTTCAAATAAAAAAATCCCTGCAATATTCCCAACAAAGTTCCGAATAATCTAAAAAAAGTACGATTTTCCTACCATGATGTTTTGAATAATGTACAACAGCAATTTGCTAATGGCCGTTGCTCATTGCGTTGTACTCGTACAATATTTCATCACTCCTGAGTGTACTGCATTCGGCTAACTCCATATTTGATGAATATTTGAGAATAAATAACTTTATTATTTCACTAATTACATTAATCTCCATTGCGCTCGTTTCTACCTCCTAGTTCGAGGCTCCTTTTAGGCGGAATGAAAGCTCTCTTTAGGCGAAATGAAAGCTCTCTTTAGGCGGAATGAATGCTCTCTTTAGGCGAAATGAAAGCTCTCTTTAGGCAGAATGAAAGTTCTCTTTAGGCGGAATGAAATATCTCTGTAGACGGAATGAAAGCTCTCTTTAGGCGGAATATTCCGTCTGAAAGGGAAAGGAAGTAAAAACACGTGTATCGATGGTTAATGTAATTAAAGAAATTAAAAAAAAAACTATTTATTATTCTAGCATGCAGTTCCACAAAGCTAACGCCGAAACTTTAGATAAAATAAGATATTTGATGAGTTCGGAAGAATTCTGCTCCCGCATTTCCTCAGGTCTAAACTGGAAACTAGTTGTTCCATTTCAGTTTTGCCTCCATTGTTTTTTTCTTCTTCTTTAATTACTTTTGCTTTTTCAGTTATTGAATATGCATGTTCTTTCTCAATTTTGTTGAAATATGCATTTGTGATTTCACACGTCGTACATGATCTGAATAATGTCATTTTTTAGTTGTTAATATTTTAAATATTGTTAAGTAATTGTTGCAATAATTTGCAATGGACACTTCATTTAAGTGTCGTATATCTTTTGAATAATAAATTGTATTTAAATTAGGGTTGCCAGATTTCTTTTTTTTATCGTCAAAATTTCATCGTCGACGTCTGGCAACCCTAATTTAAATACAACTGAGTATCCAAAACTAAGGTCCCCTTCTTCTCCTTACAGTTTTCGTCTTATTCGAAAATACTTTAGATGATATGCTATAAAAGCTACATTGTGTAAAAACGCGTATTTTATATTATGAATCTTTCGATTGAATTCTCAATGGAGAACTTACAAAAAATTCGCTGTGAGTTTTTTTTTTCATTTTAAAACAATTTACAATCGTGTTTAATTTCAACAGACCTAAAATACTTTTACGTTCTCAGATACTAAAAAGACCGTTGGATTAAATTTTTTACCATACAAGTGTTAAATAGTATTATACATTACAGTGGGCATGTTTCTTTATGAGAATACAATTTATTTTATTGTTTAATACATCTTATCTTAGAAAAAAGACTTTTAATTTACCATTTCTTTTCCCAGCATGACAAACTGCATGAACCATATTCAAAATTCAACTCAAGAATACCAACGTCAGAATACTAATATTATCTTCGTTACATTTATCAAGTTTCTTCAACTCCACAGCAATGCCATTAGGAATGATGTATTGGTAAACGTATTGATCTTTCCTTATCTTAGGAATGATGTCTTGGTAAACGTATTGCTCTTTCCTTATCTTAGGAATGATGTCTTGGTAAACGTATTGCTCTTTCCTTATCTTAGGAATGATGTCTTGGTAAACGTATTGCTCTTCCCTTATCTTAGAAGCATTATATCGTAAGGTTTGAACATCGACGGATAGTACAACACTAACATAAAGATATGCAAGAATCGTTGAAGATACACTACTGGGATGGGTGTTTAATAATCAAGACCTAAACAAACTAACAACTAGAATAAAATTATATAGGGTAGCGCAACAAGAATTTTCAATTAATAAAGTAAAAAAGAGTTTATTAACGTTAATGTTTATTAGTATTAATGTAATTAATGTATATGAAAATTATGCGTAAAAAATAATATCGGCCAAATGACTACCTAGACTCCTGTTACAGGTGACGAATCTTTGAGCAAATTTTTCAATAACAGATTTACATAAATGGATACGTATATCTGCAATGACACGAGTGATGTTGGATTTAAGGTCAACGATGGTTTTTGAATTCTTGACATACACTTGGTATTTAACATAATCCTAGAGAAAAAAATCTAAACGGGTTAAATCACTCGATTGTGGCGGCTAATTCACATTTCCACGACGAGAAATTACACGGTCGGAGAACTTTTCATGCAATAAGGCCATTATTTCATCAACAGTGTGACAAGTAGCTTTATCCTGCTTGAACCACACATCAAGTCCAAATCATTCGATTGACGCCAAAAATAGGTTGAATAATGTCTCGATATCGATTTTCATTGACCAAAGATATTATTTCATAGGGCGGTGCAACAAGAACTGCAAATTTTAATTTACCGTCATATTTCAGTTTTCAAATGTATGATATTTATAATGGACATACGTCATCTACATAATCTATTTATTAATCATGCAGCGGTACACGATTGGCACTTAATTTAAATTTAAAATTGCAGCTTTTATTGTGCATCCCTGTACATGGTGATTGTGGTTCATCTGTGGAAGAAATTTCAAAATCCTGTAAAAGTTTCATCAAAAAGATTTGAAGAAACTTTTCCAAAATTTTTGCGGCGTCCTCAATATGGCCTTCTTTACGAAGCTAAGACTATTAGTACGGATGCAGATATAATTATACAGTAGCATCAATGGGTAGAACACATAGTCTAAATGTCGAATCGGTTTTTCTTCCCTAAACTTAAGTTAGAGAAAATAAAGCGAAGGCCCGAAAGAAAATAACAAGGAAGGCCTTTTAAGTATGTTCTCGGAAAGTGTGGTATACATATTCAAAACCAAGTTGTAGTGACAGACGAGCGCGACAAATGGAGAGGCACCGTGGCTGAAGGGGTTGTACTTTTTCAGTTTACTTAAAACGACTGGAAAAAGGGAAAGCTCATGAGACTAAAGTGATAAAGTGTGATAGCGACTCCGTAGCCCAATGGTAGAATGATTTAATTGCACATAAAGATTTTGTATCCGAAATTTACAATTTTGTTATATAAAAACTGTTTTGTTACAATTTTGTTATAAAAAACTTAGAGGAAAAACTCAATTAAATTGCCGCAGTCATCACTTTCCTTTTCTCATACCCAATATATTCAAATAATAGAAGATTGGAATCACGAGTTAGAACGCCCGTCAGGAGAATCTGAACTATAAACAGTGTTATTATTTTAAATTAATTTGATTTAGCGCTGTGTCACGACCATTTAAATCACTTCAAGAACGCTTCTCAACTACCTGAACCTTAAATTTTCAGAAAATGTACGAAATACAAGCAAATGCGCACTATATAAAAGATCGTTTAATTGTTATTATTATTAAACAACGTCTTGGAATATTATCTGGAAAAACAAGCATATGAACATCAAAAGCAAGGTAAGGATATACAAGACCGCCCCATAATGACATACAGCATAGAGTTCAGAGCCGATACTGTCAGAACCAAAAATCTCCTTCGAACCAGCGAAATGAAGGTTCTCAAGAGTATCGCTGGCAAAACCCTTAGTGATAGAGTACGAAATCCGAAGGACGTGCGAAGTTGAAGATATTGTCAGATGGGGACGACAGAGAAGAAGGTTCTGGAACGAACACGTATCCAGAATAGCGGAACCAAGAGCCGTAAGAATGGCCAGGGACAGCATCCCCCAAGCAAGCAGACCTCCAGGACGACCTCCCAAAAGATGGAAAGACAGCTGGCAGTCGACGTCGTAAGAAGTAAATAATTATGCAGGACCATAACAGGCCAACAGGCCCAAAATAAGATGAAGAAGAAGAAGTCTTGGAATATTATGATTTCTTCTTACGAATGTGAAAAATGTAAAAGATCTGAAGTGAAATGAAACTGTGACCCTTTTAACATGTGTTCAATCGACAATCGAAACCCAAATTTCCGGGTTGGGATCAAAAGATTTTTTTCAATAAGACCATGGAGATTTTTTGGTTGGGTGAAAGATATTAGAGCATAGTAATCAACCTGTCAGTTTTAACTGTATACAAATAAAATAAAATAAAACAATACAAGGTAACCAAGTTTGAAGAAACGGTAATTTTCAAAACGCTTTATTTCCATTTTTAACCCCCTTAATGTTAATTGTTACACGGGCAATTCGCTTATAAGTTGACAACAGGCACGCGAGGGTTAAATCAAGATTGTTATCACGTACATTTTTAAAGGTTTAACTTATTTTCCGCTTAAAGTTTAATTACTAAAACTTATTATATTTTAACTATCAAATGTCTAGGTTTTGTTAACTTTTATAATCTTAATTGCCACTAAATACGTTTGACAACACTGATTTTGGAATTGTTTATGTTTAAAAGATTTAAACGGTATGATTATAAAAATAAAAAAATAAAATTCTTTAAAATATTGAATAATACTTTTTTTAATATGATTGAAAATATTTATTGTAACATTCTACAATAGTATTTTAGTGACAACTTTGATGTGTGAGAGTAAAATATGTACACGGAAAAAAGCTGAAAGAAATCAAATACATGGTGTAGAAATGCGTGCACTTAGACGAATACAGGGGGGGGGATATATGACAGAATACGAAATACTCGTAATGTGATCAAGGAGGAATGTAAACGTAAGACTGATGTGTTGAGTACGATGAAAAAGAGCACTCTAAGATGGTTTGGGCTCGTGGAACGAATGACAGAAGAAAGATAAACAAAAAATAAACAGAATAAAAGTGAGTGAAAGTCGTGGTAGGGAAAGATCAGGGAAAATATAGTTAGATCTAGTTAATCAATTATATTCTGAAATAAGGATAAGTAAGAAGTAAAATAATTCGTAGCAGCTGTATAAGAAGGTGTATTAAGTGATAGACGTTAATACAATCTAGAGGGATTATTGCCAGGCGGTAATCTCTTCCCACCAACTAGACTAAAGTAAATGTAGCATGTTACATGGTCGCATAAATCATACAAATAACTATTCATCCACACGAAATCCTTAAACACATACGAACAAAGACGGACAATCACCCGAACATTCATTTTCATACAAAGTGAGATATCATCAAAGGAAAAGGAAGGGATGGTGGAGGGGAAAGGAAAAAAAATAAGGAATGAAGCACGCTATATTACTGAATATAAATTAAGAGTTTTTTCAGTCGCTTCTTAAAGCATGCCAAGGACGGAGCGAGTCTATCATTGGTTTGTAACTGATTACAGACAGCATCTCACTGCATGGACAGTAAAGGACGACGTAAAAAAAGAGGAGCGGTGAACTGGAAAGGCCAATAAGCAATCTCTGTTTGAGCGTTGCACTAATCCATGTTCAGAAAGACTCTAAAAACTTTCGGTGAGAAAAGAGAGGGTGGCGGAACAGTTAAGGATATTATACAATAGAGACAGTAAGTAAATTTGGTGTCTATTTCTAACATTCAACCAGTTCAATGCCTTCTGGTATGAAGTTATATGATCGTACTTTCGTAAGTTGAAAATAAATCTTAAACGAACATTTTGAAGACGCTATAATTTGTCCAGCTGTTCCTCTGTAACTTCCAAGTAACAGACGTCCGCATAGTATATGTGTCAAGATAGGAAAGTCTTTCATAAATATGTTTGTCAAGATAGGAAAGTCTTGCATAAATATGTGTGTCAAGATAGGAAACTTTTGCATAAATACGTGTGTCAACTTCCAAATAACAGACGTCCGCATAGTATGTGTGTCAAGATAGGAAACTTTTGCATAAATACGTGTGTCAACTTCCAAATAACAGACGTCCGCATAGTATGTGTGTCAAGATAGGAAAGTATTTCATAAATATGTGTGTCAAGATAGGAAAGTCTTGCATAAATATGTGTGTCAAGATAGGAAAGTCTTGCATAAATATGTGTGTCAAGATAGGAAACTTTTGCATAAATACGTGTGTCAAGATAGGAAAGTCTTGCGTCCCAGCAGGGGAACGTCGTGGTAATATATATGGTATAAGTCCTATATAACCTCCTTAAGTAATTATAATCAAGTATCCGACATCCTTTTTTGTATTACAGATATGATGGATACAGTAAAGTTTCACGGACTCATTGCCATAAGGCTCTATTATCCAAACAATCTGACAAAACTTAAAACGTCTCTCTCTCTCTCTTACTCTCTCTAAAGATCATATGTCTGATTTCCACTTCAAACCTCTTTGACATATTTCTTATGGTCGTAGTGCGAGAGATCACCACATAGCAATAAACCCGTCAGGTTGTACTATATACAACATCGTTTCTCAGCCTTTGGGTCGTGACTCCTAAGACGGTTGCAAAAAAAATACGTGTACAAAAATATATGAACACATTTTTTGACAAAACGAACACATTTATTTAAAAAAAAATACATTTCATATCCGAATTATTGTTATACATTATTTCATCCAATAGTTACCTCTGTATACCCATTGTATTGTATAACTAGAGAAAGTGTGAAGTAGTTAGCGTAGATAATATAATTCATAATCAATCTTAGGAACGTATATAACTCATTCACTCCACGTTCCCAAACCACCTCAGAGTACTTTTCATCATCTTACTCAATATATCAACTAAAGTTTACATTAATCTTCAATCACTTCGTTACTTGTTCTGTCATATATTGTCACCTCATTCTGCCCTTTCCACTTTTTTCACGTCCACAGCAGTTGCAAAATACACGTAGCTCATCAAAAGTAGCAACAATGACAGTATATAATGTTGTGTTGGTGCCCACCTTGATGTGCAACTTGAATTTAAGAAAGATAAAAATAAGATGTTTTCTGTTGAGATGCGATGTAATCATACATTTGTAGAGTATCAATACGTGACAAAAGGCGGTGAGAAGACGTCAGAAAGGAATTCGTTGATAAAAATGTTATTGAAGTATGGTAACATAGTTAGTTACTGGTTCAACGGATTGACATATGTTTTTCATGGAAAAATAAATTAATAAATGTGATAGTTGCGTTTGTTTTTCATCAGATAATACGTGTCGGTCCTGTTTCTAAAGTAAAACAGTAGATATATTTACCTCATAAGTTTTATCGTCCTTGTGCAAGTGCAACATTGGTGCAGCCATGTGCACATACGAGTACATTAACAATTGCGACGAGGTAGATGCGAGCGATGAATATATATGTGAGTTTGTTCAGAAGTAACTGTACCGCACAGGTACAAAGACTGTAGATAGGCACATTGGTTGCCGCGTAGCGCTCAGAGAATCGAGGTAGCGAATTCCGTAGCGAAGATCCAATTGAAGAAAAAGAAGAAGAGCAGGGAGAAATTTCTCTCAGGCAGTCGAAGTAGGGTAGCGGGTCTCAAGTAAAAACACGGTAAAATCGGTATTACTGAGAATTATATTTCAAAAATCAGGGGGCCCTCTATATTAATGGTCAGTCGGCCGTCACAAGCGCCCATTGCCCGCGAAATACAACAACTTTCGGGGTTTGGGCCCTGCTTACGCCGACTGGGCTCCGACCTACTCCGATCGTCCCGCCTCGTAAGTCACTTATTTCAAGTGCGGTCGCGAATGCGATCGGAGTCAAACAAACATACATTTTACATATAAAATATAGCAAACATTTACATATACAAACATATACAATGATTATACAAATACAGGAACATATACAAATATTATAACATACAAATATAAGTTTGATTATACAGATCTACACACAATGTCCTTTTCATCATATCACATACACACACACACGGGTGACGGCACACGTCCGATACAGTAACTATTGATCCCAAATTATTTCATCAGCTTACCTTTTCCAGAATGGCGTCCAGCAGTGGCATGTTGGACTCCTGGGCCTTGATCGTGTGGGAAAAGAAGCAATACGTCTTGTTGGGGATAAGAAGATCCACTGGGACTTGCTTCACGCCAAAAATCACAGAAGCTTCGCTGATATCTTCTTGAATGATGGCTCCAGCATGTATATAACTCTGAAAAAAATAATATATGTATTAGGAAAAAATGGAAAAAACGAGTAGTGATAGGGAAGAAAGTCAACGGAGCACTTAATGTGTAATACAATAACCGCACGTTATCAAAATTAGCATACATACGAGTACATACCACCTTGAAATTGAAATTAAGTGTGTTTATAGTTATACTCGTAATATAAAAATTAGATTACTTCTTAAGATATTAATTTGTATATAGGTACTATATAACGTTTGGTAAATGTTTGCATTAGATATTACTTAATTAAATTAAATTAAATATTTTTCTACATGTACTGTGTACAAAGTGTTATACATAATTCGCTTGGGCGCAGTTATAGCTGCTAGACGTAATTAATTCAATAATAGTGGGTTCGTGTTCCGAGTTAGAGTGCACTTGAGGAGAGTGTGTTCTCTAAACGGTGCTTTATACAATAAAATTGTCTTTTGAATTGAATTAACTGAAATCATCAACTGGTAAACATTCTTTCACTATTCACAACGCCGATATTGACAAGAAAATTACCGACAAAAGCAAAAAGGTTTTGAGCGAATCACCATAAATTGAGTATCATTATAAAAATCATCTCCATTATTATAAAACTAGTTGCAACACGTGAAATATTCACGGAAGTAAAACAAATTCTACATTTATGAAAATATATATTCATAAATGTAAAATTTGTTTATATATATCATTTATACATCGTCCCCTTTTACACCGGTTCAAAAATTGTTAGCAAGGTATTTAAAATTTGTTCAGTATCACGGACCCACCGAGATTCAAATTTCGAATTACTTTCGGAAAGAATCGAAGTATTCCTCTTTCGCTCTCTTGTATTCAAAATTAAATTCTCGTATTCTTTCTTTGACGACAATCATCGTATGGGTTTTGGCCTGTTATATTATAAAATACCATAATAAAAAATGTAGTTCATCCAAGTCGTTCATTCAAAAATATATTGTTAAATGTTTAAAAGTTTGTACACGAAAAATTCGCACTCTAACTTTTCAACGCTATAACATGTGTAGCATTCGTCTTTTTTAATATTCAACATTTCGCTCTTCAAAAGCTGGAAGCGTGGATTGTTAAATTTATTTCCAAAATATTTCTTTTACAAGAGTTTTTTTTCCCCTTTTTATTTCTGCCTCCGTACCCTCCGTTGGCAAGAGTGATCGTTAAAATATATTCAAACATCCAACTTGTGATTTTTTCCTCTCGTTTATTCTAGAGTCCAACTCAAATGTTGAATATCAAACAATACTTTTTTCCGGATTCCTGCGATGAAGGAATTTTCTTATGGATTCCAAAGAACTTTTTGAAAAGTTCAGATGTGAATGGTTTTCGTATTGGAAAAGACCAACCAATAAATAATATTTTTTGTTTACGTTTTTGATTGGCGATGTTTTCTTTTTTTTTTCAAAAAAAATCAACGGTTTGTATATAGTATCGTTTACTTTTTAATTAAAGAATTATTCTCGAGACTTCTTTGTTATTCCCCATTTCTTGTTGAAAATGAAAGCGATTTAAAAAACATGATAAATGAGCTGTATGAGAAATGCATCGGAATGTATCAAGTATGTTAGCTTCATCGTGTAGACAACAACTTCTTGGTAGGGTTGCTTTACCGATTAAAGATATTAGTATCATTCCAAAAGATAGTTTCAATTTTTTGGGTATCTGCTTTGATAGTAAGCTCTCCTTCGATAAACTAATTTGGTTTTAAAGTTTCTATAGTCTTTGAGAGTAAAAATTTGTGCGTCGATGTCTTCCAACAAGAGAAATAAAAACTATTATTACATAATTTATTATATCGCGTCTGAATTGTTGTAATTCTATTTATTCTGGTTTGCCTAACTCACAAATTTCTAGACTATCGTTCGTTTTTTATGGCTTTTTGCAACGAAAACACTTTTAGAATTTCAACTGTGTAGTTTTATTTGTATGAAGGTTAAATAACATTGAAGTATAATATTAACAGTATTATAATAACGATGATGTTAATATCTTGGTGGCTTTTAGAATAATGTTGTCTGCCTCAAATATGGCGTCCTATTGAAAGCAAAGATAACTATACCACGACTCCTCGTTAGATTAGGAAGGAATGTTTCGGGTATGTTATCCTTGCCCTTAAGGTCAAATCGATATCAGTGATTTATCTCTCGGCGGCTTCTCCCACTTAGTGATACTAAATCTTTATTGGATATGGATGAGATAGCAGCCGACGAGATGATAAACTTAAATATAATACATCGAGTAGGTTGACACTAATGTGATAACGCTAGTATTTATAGGATCTAGTACATGGTTAGCATCGATAAGTTTGACAAGGGTTTACATAACTTATAATATTTATTTGAATGTGGATAATAACATCGGTTTTGGTGATGATATCGTGTTACAGATAATGCTAATATTTATAGGTTTTTAGATAAGCGGAACATTGGTTGCATTGGGGGTGAATGAGAGTATAGATAAGATTAGCATGCGCTGGCAGTAGACACATGACACGTTTTTGATCAAGCTGCTTGGCTGATATACAAGTATGGTAGTCAGAAATATTGCCATATTGGTACACTTCTAAAAAGTCTACACTGACTGAAGTGTGCGAACAAATTGATTTTAAACGTTGTCTCTTTGTATGCAAGTCCCTTAATGGGATATCTCCATTGTATCTTTCGAATCTGTGTCTCGAGAATGTTCCTTCGAAGATGAGAAGAACTTTGGGGTCGATTTTTTTATCTAATAAATTGGTTGTTCCCATCAACCCCAATGTTATTGCGATAGGAGTTTGAGTACTTAGACTTGCAAGATGAATGACGTGTGGAAAAGGTTTGTGTGGGCTCTTGAGTGTGGGTTTTTTGTTGTTTTATATCTGTATTTTTATTTTTATGATTGTGTGCGGTATATTGTGGGATGAACGTTTTTGGTCTTTCTGAAGTGATGAAGTGTGAGGAGTTTGATTTCGCATGATGTTTCCAGTTGTAATTGAGTGTCACTGTTTGTCAGGTTGACAAGACTGTGCAACGGAGTTCTGTTTTTGTGTAATCGAAAATCTGAAAGAAGAATCGATTTATTTTTTCATGCTAAATATCCTCAGTGACATGCAGGCAAAAGTCTAGTTTACTGGGGACACGACAAACGAAAGGCAACAAACCCAGATCAATTAAAATGATATGTCCAAATTAAATTACCTGTTGTTTTTTTTTCGAAAATTGTGTATATTTCTTATCATGTGTAAATAACATAAAATAAATAAAAAATAAAATCCAATAGGGCGGGGTATTATAATAGAGCTTTGCCGTTGCTGGTCCTGTGATATGGAATTGTCTGCCTTCTTGTGTCAGAGATGTGAGTGGCATATACACCATTAAGAAACACTTGAATGCAATAATTTTTGCGAGGTCTTATCAAAATTTATGACAGGGTTCGAATCCTAAGTTAGGGAGGATTTGAAGGAAGTGCAGCCTTGAGGAGAGTTCGCTCTCCAAACGGTGCTTTATAAATTGTTTTTTTATTATTAAAGGTTTGAAGGTGGATGTAGCTAAATCAAATGTTATGTTAATAAAAAAGATGTGGGGAAAATTATTTTTGACTCATGTATTAACTCAAAGAAACTGTAGCAAGTTGATAAGTTATTTTATCAGGACAGTTTATTTATGTGTGATGAAAAAATCAAAAAGGACAGTGACATATGTATACAAGATAAACAGAGAATTAAATGTAAAATACAACAACCGCGCAATATCAAAAGTAGCAAAATTACATTACATAATAGTGGTTTGGTGGACATCTTGACGTATGGAAGGGAAATTCGGATTTGGCAGAAAAAAGATAAAATTAGAAACAAGATGATGAAAGGAGATTGAATATTATTTGGACATGTGGACAAAATGAATGATGAAAGTATTACTCAGCAACTATACAAATAAGGTGTACATTAAAAAGGTAGAACTAGAAAAACATGACTTGATCTAATAGAAGAGGGTTTGACAGAATGTGTAATAAAAAGTAAGAATAAAAGAAGATTGTGAATGACGAGATGTATAAACGTGAACTTGGATAAAAAAGCTTGGAGATCTTATATCTCTGTCTACCTCAAAAGAGACACGGCGGGATGATATGTATGTAAAATGCTCTTAATAAATTTAGATTGACTAATTTTATCTCGTAGACATTCAGAGAAGCTGGGCTTTAAATATATGACCATGTATACAGGAAACCAGCTGAATATGTGGGAAACCAGTTTCTGGGAATGAAAGTTCCTGGATTTAGAACAAGAGGAGGGAACAAAGTAAAAAGAAATTTTGAAAAGATAACATCAACCAATACATGTGTAATCTGAACTTTAGGTGCATGGCCATGCGGTAACAGACTGGGCTTCCGTGCAGGTGTAAGGATAGCTATAATCAGCTGAGGCCGGTCCCGAGGTGCGTTGGTGCGCTGAGCACCAACGCACCTCGAGACGCTGAGCGAATATGAAATATCGCTGTCTGAAGGTTTACTGTATGTCTCTGTCTGCCCTATATGAATTTGCGTTTCCGTCCGGTGCGTATTGGAGATCGCTCCGGTAGTATTGGCAAACTTGGCCGGTCAATTTGAAAGGAACATTTTTTTAATTTTATTTTAATTTGCACTTAAATAAAAATACTCGTACTATTTGTCGATATTCTTATACTACTATAGTACATATTTGATCATGTTTGCGAATATATCATTTAATTATTGCGAATTATTTCTCCGGCGCACCAGCGCACCTCTAGACCGGCCGTCGCTGACTATGACCTCGGTCATATTAATTCTTTCAAAAAGGTAAAAAGAAAAAACATGGCGGTGTACTCCGATCGTCTCACTTCGGTTTGCCATCGGATCAAGTACAGCGGTGTGGTCGGTGAATTTGCTGGTGTGCAACGGCCACTTACTCAAAAAAAATTAACGTCATAGCTTTGTTTTCCAACTGACTTGACGTTGGAATAGCGAGGGAATATTATATGTATGTAATAACATGTATGAATGAAATAATTTATCATTCAACCATTTAACATTTTTTTTCGTAACAAAATTTGCGCGTTGAACGAAAAAATCAGGACTTTGCAGATTTAAGTAGTAAAGTAAGTAGCGTCTCCTGGTATACGTTGTCAAACTCGTTCGAGGAGTTGTGAGCTGTCCAGTATTACTACAAAGATTAACGTTAAATGTTCCTAACAATTACACTAGACTGCGCCGGCAAGAACTGTTCTCAATAACATACGCAAGAACGGGTCTTCCAGCCGCTATGCCTGTTGGAACGGCCTTAACTCTTCTGAACGGGACTGCTTCGGATATTGACATATTTCATATCACATTACCAAAAGCAAAAGTAAATTGTCTTCTTAGATTGAGCGCGTTAGAAAGCACTCATCAATATACTTAAGTGACTGAATATATATGTATCATATGTTTTTGTGTATATACTCGTTTGTATGCATTATTCTTTATTTTATATAATTTGTTTATTTTTTTCTATGTAATATTTCTTCTTTTTTAATGTCTTGTATTTTTCAAAGTAATTGGGCTAAAAGCCTGTTTTGAAAAAATAAATAAATAAACTTTTTCAATGGCATAAAGAGATGTAAGAATTAAAAATATTTAAGTAAAGAAACACATTACATCTCATAAGATCAGTACCACTTAAAATAAGGTATAACGATTCGTTACGACGAGTTACATCAAATGACATCAGTTTGTGAATTACTTACATTGGACATAACTAAACGATTATATAATTTAAGTTGCTTGAATTTTGTTCAAAACATCTTTTCAAGACAAAAAGTTACAAATACGTGATTATGTTTTTTTAACAGTTCTGTCATAAACAAAACTTGAGAGTAAAAAATAGGCTTAAAAATGTATAAAAACTGAAAATACACACTTGCTTTGGTTACTAATTTTAAAATGGGCTTGACATTAGTTTATGATGCTAAGCGACATCTTTTAAAATATTTTTAATAATTTTTCATTAAAATGCGAAATGAAAAAATATTGTAAAGAAAAACTGAACGCACGGCGAATAAAATTGTCTCAAGTCGTTTTTTAATTGGTCCTAGATTCGATAAAGTGAAAAGGCGAGAATTTGATCAAATATATTAATATACTGAAATTGAACTAAAGTTTATTTAGACATTAAACCAAAAGTAAAAGTTGATTTTATTCATTAAGTAGATTTTGATAGAAATACTACGTATAGCAGGGGGTCTCATGTCACTTTCTTTGATCATGACCAGGAGATTACGAAACTACAGCCCATAAAAAAGTGTATCTATGTTGTTTATAGTTAAGGCATTAACGTTGTGGAGGTTTAAAGACATTGTAATTTATTTTTATCAAACACTGTTTATTTCACTTTTTTGTAACGGTATAACCCTACCGGTTTCAAGGCTTTCACCTCATCATCAGAGGAGCACAAACAAGACTTAACACTTTTATGTGCTGACTGTGGAAGATCTTTTGAAAAGAGATTTCGTGAACACAAATCCGCCTTAACAAATCCTCTAATTTATTCTGAAATGGCTAATCATTGTCACCGTGAAAACCATACTTTTTCTATCGATGATGCCAAATTCTTACATATCAGTAGTAACGGGAATAAATTGGACAGATTAGAGGCCCTAGAAGTTTATAAGTCAATACATCGATCCGAACATCTGGTGAACAGTTATATCCCAAAAATCTCTCCGCTCTTGGCCGAAATCGTCCCATGCCTCCCTCACCCCTCAGCCCCCAACCATTGAAGCGTGTATATCGGTACCAGTTCGAACAGAATTTAGTCTTGCTTATACTCCCCTGAAGATGAAGCGAAAGCCTTGAAACCGGTAGGGTTATACCGTTACAAAAAAGGGGAATAAACAGTGTTTGATAAAAATAAATTACAAAGTTTGTCTTAATATTTATTTTCTAATATAATGATTCTACTCGTTAGAGAGAAATGGTCGAGTACCTACAGTGTGCCATAAAACGGAAAATATCTTTTCATTTCACACACAGATGAAATTGACCCAATTCTTTTTTGTATGCTCATTTTCTTCGATTACTTTGCGGGTTCATTTTTCAATCGATTTATAAATTCGTCGATTTTTTATTGAAAACCCCCTCAATGTGTTTTTTGTTAGCTTGCAAAGATTGGTAATCTTAAAAAAAATACCCGATGAACTTCTAGATGGTAAGACAATCTTCTCCCAGCATCTTAAAACATCTTCCAATCTCAGGTTCACTGCCCACTCAAACTCATTTAAAAAAAAGGTTCTAGTCTATTTTTCACTTTATTTTTTTTTCTGATTGGTTGAAAATAATTATCACGTGATATTAAATCCACCAGTTTGTTCTGTATACAATGAAAGCGTAATACAACACAATTTCCTATTATGTGGGCTCTCATTGTCACATTGAAACAAAATGCTTTTAAAATGTGCCTTTCAGGTTTTCAGGCATTTCATTGATGGCCATCTTTTATTTATTTATTTATTTTATTATTTTTATTATTACACATGACAAGAAATATACACAATTTGAGAAAAACAACAGATTATTTGATTTGGACATACAATTTTAATGGATCTGGGTTTGTTGCCTTTCATTGTCGTATCCCCAGTAAACTAGGCTTTTGCCTGTATCTCACTGAGGATATTTAGCATGAGAAAAATAAATCGATACTTCTTTCCGATTTTTGATTACACAAAAACAAAACCCCGTTGCATGCTCTCATCAACCTGACAAACAGTGACACTCAACTACAACTGGAAACATCTTGCGAAATTCAACTCCTCACACATCATCACTTCAGAAAGACCAAAAATATTCATCCCACACTATACCGCACACAATCATAAGAATAAAAATTAAAATCAAAACAAAATTAAAACAAAAAAAAAAATACACAGAAACACAAATACAAAAACAACCAAAATTAAAACAACAAGAAGAAACCCACACTCACGAGCTTACATAAATCCCTTCCACTCGTCATTCATCCTGAAGCCCAAGTACTCAAAATCCTGTCGCAATAACAACCACGCTCCGATCGACTGTCTAAATGGTTTTCCTACCTTTACCTTTATTGAAATCGGCACGCCATTGTATGTAATGGGAGCCAAATAAGCATATTTTATCTTTGCCATCCAATTCCGTAGAATATTTTTCAGAATGATTTGTTTTGATGTTTGATAACATGTCATAGTAGAAGATTCATTTTCAATCGCACAAAACAAAATGCATGGCCCTTTTCGGATACAAACGTGTTTTCGATCGTGATAACGGCAGTCCAATGTACTCAAATATTTTTTGCTGCATGCTGTTGTAAAATATCCATGTGTCGTCATATGTCTCTAATTGTTTCAAAAACGTTGCGTTTGAGAAGAACATTGTAGACAGGTATTGGGTTGTCCGAAAAGATATTTTGTATTTTTTTCGTGTACGGTGGTTTTTCGATATTTCCAGAATACCATCAATCACTTTTGTTTGTCGTAGTTACGCTGGTATTCTCGATCAATGCCTTGATTTGGTCATCATGAGTGATCTTCCAAAATGGACGCAATCTTCGAGTATTGTATCACAATTACGATTTTTTTAAAACATATTTGACACACAAAATCGCTTAATACATCATCACCATAATCTGTTTTTTTTTAAATATTTGTGACGCATTTTTTCCTTTTAAAAGTAAAAAAGCACCAAGCACTAAAGACGGTTAATTCTGATGTATCTTTAAAATGACGCCAAAAACAACTCTTAAGCAATTTGGCTAAATAGTGGCAAAAAAATACGCTTAACTATTACCCACTAATATCGTTATAATATATAATAAATTTAGCATGTTTGGAATGAACTTAGCAACGATATTTATCCAAGAATATTAAACTACTTTTCGGATAACATAGTGCATATGACGTCTCTCCACCATAAAAATTTTTTTTCCGTTCAGTTTTTTTCAGAAAATGAAAATCTATTACAAGAGTAAAATCTTCTTAACTATAACACATGATCAATTATCGCGTCCAATGAATGTTGTGTTTCTTCTTTGTTCGTTACACTTTTCCACATATAGATCGAATTTTTAATTTTTGAAGCTAAATCAGTTGAAAATTAAATGTTCCAGTATTGTAATTTTTTTTAGTTATTTTTTTTATATTGACTCATATAATTGCATAATGACTAATTTGATGGCACAAATAATTTTTGTTTAGGTGGATTTTGTGGATTTTATTATAAAAAAACACGCACAATCAAAACAATAAAACATTTAATATACTCGTATTTAAAAAAATGTACGTGTACATCAAAAATCCACAATTACGTTTTGAAATTAGAAACCACTTTAAATTAATCACGATTTATTTAAAATTAAAAGAAACGTAGTAACCTTAAATAAATGTGGTATTAAAAATAAATGTCAAACATGAATGTATGTGGAATGTTATATGCTGATAACACGGTGTTGTAAGTGGAGAGTAAAAATTAACAATAACGTATGATAGGAATAAAAATTAACAACAACGAATAAGAATAAAAATTAACAACAACGTATGATAAGAAAAAAAATAACAACGACGTATGATAAAAATAAAAATTAACAACAACGTATGATTAGAATAAAAATTAACAACTACGTATGATAAGAATAAAAATTACCAATAACGTATGATAAGAATAAAAATTACCAGCAACGTATGATAAGAATAAAAATTACCAATAACGTATGATGAGAATAAAAATTAACAGCTATGTATAATAAAGTAAAAATTAAATATGACATATGATTAGAATGAAAATTACCAACAACGTATGATAAGAATAAAAATTAACAGCTATGTATGATAAGAATAAAAATTAAATATGACATATGATAAGAATGAAAATTACCAACAACGTATGATAAGAATAAAAATTAACAGCTATGTATGATAAGAATAAAAATTAAATATGACATATGATAAGAATAAAAATTACCAACAACGTATGATAAGAATAAAAATTACCAATAACGTAAGATGAGAATAAAAATTAACAGCTATGTATGATAAAGTAAAAATTAAATATGACATATGATAAGAATGAAAATTACCAACAACGTATGATAAGAATAAAAATTAACAGCTATGTATGATAAGAATAAAAATTAAATATGACATTTGATAAGAATAAAAATTACCATCAACGTATGATAAGAATAAAAATTACCAACAACGTATCATAAGAATAAAAATTAACATTAACATATGCTAAGAATAAAAATTGACAACTGCGTATGATAAGAAAAAAATTAAATATGACATATGATAAGAATAAAAAATACCAACAACGTATTATAAGAATAAAAATTACCAATAACGTATGATAAGAATAAAAATTACCAACAACGTATGATAAGAATAAAAATTAACATTAACGTAAGAATAAAAATTGACAACTACATATGATAAGAAAAAAATAACAACAACGTATTAAATATAACATATGATAAGAATAAAAATTACCAGCAATGTATGATAAGAATAAAAATTAACAATAACGTATAATAAGAATAAAAATTAACAACAACGTAACGAAAATATTTAATAATGAATGTTCCAAAATTCAGTCATGGTAATTGAAAAGGGTTAAAAGAAAAGAAAATGCGACATTCGGGTGAACAATGAAATATTAGAACGAATTAAAGAGTTCGTTTGCTTAGAAAGTATGTTATGTTCTCAAACGACGGAAAGATGGAACGAGATATTGCTTGGCAAGTTGGAACAGGAAACAAAGTGAATGAAGCACCAAAATAAATATTTTTAAACTAAGCATTTGTAATGAAACGTTATACTTGGGAAGTACGAGTATGTTCCCAGAAAACGGAAGGGTTAAGTTTGATAATTGAATATTTTGTTATGTAAGAATTTTTTTCGATGATTTCACCAGCCAAGACAAACGAAAAGGAAAAGTGGGCCTTTGAATTTACAGGGCATTGATAATAAGTGATCACAATGGAAAATTGTACATTCTTAGGGGAATTATTTTATTATTCCTTTATATTCGTGCTCCTTCAAGCATGACAGTACAAACCCTTGGTAAATATAGTATTGTATCAGAACAAAACATTTCTAATAAATTTCTTGACAAACTATGGTTACCGACTTTATTTACCCGAGGACTCATTTATTGTTAATTTCTCAGAAATCTCAATTTTCGATTCAAGTATAAAATTTCATAAACTGTTGAGAAAAACAAAAATTTATTCCGTCTGACATGTTTAACACATCGATCAATAAGTCCCGGGACTTATTATTAAAACAACATTTGTTTGGCAAAATTCTTCTTTATTCATCAACATAGTCTTCTTCAGACCCGCACTCCTCTATGGCTTCGAATGCTGGACGATGTATACCTCTTACTCTAGGCAACTAGAAACTGCTGAAATGCGCATGCTAAGATGGTCAGCTGGTGTGTCCCTAAGAGACAAAATAAGAAACTCACGTATTCGTGGAAGCCTGGGTGTTACAGACATCAACAGCAAGATGGAGGAGAGGCGATTGAGGTGGTATGGGCACGTTGGACGCAGAGCACCCGATCACATTGTGAACCAGGCAATCTCCATGGATCTTCCTCGAATAACAACCAGAGGAAGACGAAATAATTCATGGGTGGTGCAAAAAGATAACCTGATGCAGAGGCACGGCCTGGGGGACGTAGTCCGGGACAGAAGAGCATACAACCTGAGAACGAGGAGAGCTGACCCCAACAGTCTTCGCAGACAATGAGTTGGGATAGAGCCAGGGAGAGAGTCTTCTTCAAGAGTGATGCATTCATTCGCGTAAACAGTGCCAAACAGCGCTCTGAGTTGTTGTTTCTGTTCCATTGTGAGCAAATGCGGCACCCATTTCAAAAAAAGCTTTTTCATGACCAAATGTTTATGTAAAATAGTGTAAACACTACCAAGTGATATCTTCAGGATGTCAGCTATCTCACGCAACTATACTTTGCGATTTTCCATCACGATTTTGAGGGTTTTTTTAATGTTTTCTGGTGTAACAGCCTCATTTGGACGACCAGAGCGTTCAGCATCATTTGTGTATGTACGACCGCGTTTGAAATCAGCTTACCACTGACAAATGGTTGTTTTCGACGAAGCTGAGCCCGGATAACACATTTCAAGCCATCGCTGAGTTTGAACGGTATTTTTTCCCATTAAAAAGCAATGTTTTATCAACACACGAAATTCGTTTTTTTTCATTATTTTGAAAATAGCAAAAGTAGCGTCACTAAAACCACTGTAACTCAATGAAACAATGTCGGAATGTTATGAAAGTTTGACACGTAACTTCTAAAGATTGGTACTAACTGAGAATGGTATGGATTTGTTATTAGAGGCGCCATCTGTTGGGTAGTCCCGGGACTTATTGATCGATGTGTTACACACACACACACACACACATATAATCGCACTGTTCTCATGTTGGAATAGTCAGATAGGACAAAGCGCCAGACTTTTCTATTTTGACATACATATTTTGCCTTTTCTACATTCATGCAGCTCCTACGACTTGTTTTATTACATTTCCATCCTTCAAATTATCCTTAACTTAATCCAGCCATTCTTTTCTTGGTCATCTTTTACCACCCTTTTCACTAAGGTGTGTCCTGTATATTTGTTTTATTAGTCTTTCATCATTCATTTATTCCCATTTGATGTTATATTGTTATAAAAGGTCTTTCAAATTGAGTAGTTTTTTTAATGCTTGGATTAAACACAGATGGCGTCACGAACTTGCCTAGGGCTTGTGACATTTGATGTATGACATTTATAAAAATAGAGTCGTATACAAATAATAAGTATAAAAATAATAAGTTGTAAAAATTGTTATCTAGCTATAAGTTAGTGTGTAGGTGTTAACTATTTGTAGGAAATTAAATATTTAGATTATTTAACATAAAAATGATACGTAGGAAATTGAAATTAAGTTAGTTCATAGTTATAATATTAAAATTAGATAAATTCTTAAGATATAAATTTGTATATATAGGGTATTTCAAATCCCGCGGTATTTTTAATTCTTGGATAAAACACAGATGGCGGCACGTACTTGCCTGGGTCTTGTGACATTTATAAAAATGGAGTCGTATACAATACAACAACGCGTTCAAATTGTTGAATTATTTTATGTATTGTAATCTCCGGAAACTGTGATATTAATTGGCCACCAAGAAAAATGTGTGAAATAATGTGATCTGACACCGTTGGACTATTTTCTCTAGGGTTACGTGAAAACCCAGGTCTATTAGAATGACCCCCAATTAATTCCTGAGTTGAAGGAAGAAATTATTCGTGTTATTTTTGAGTTAGAACTGCAATTATGCCAAAATGTCATAGAAAATTTTGACAAAAGAGTGAACATCTGTGGAGCTGCAAGTGGTGGACATGTGGAGGATAGGGTTTTTTATGTTTAAATGTCATGCATTATACTTCAATAACCAATAAAAAGTTTTTTGAAGTCAAAGCAAATTGTGTTTTATTCAAGAATTTTAAAAAATTGAATTTAAAAAACCGCTCAATTTGAAAGATTGAAAGGTATAATATTTTGTAACAATACACACCGTTCGACATCACTCGTGATTCTTCCGTCATCTGAGAAAATACTACTTCAATAGCAAAATTGTCCAACTTCCTCTGATCTTTTATATCCCACACATTTATCACATTGACTTTTTATTTCACATTTTCAAATTGTATAACAGAAAAGAAAGATTTCAGAATTAATGTTGTGAAATCCAAAGTCATTGTGATGTAAAGTGTGATAGAGAAAGTAAATGCGAGATATGTGTGAACACTGAAAAATATAAGTAAGTCAAGACGCTGTGCTCTTAAGGTAGTATTTCTTAGGTAATGAAAGAGTTACAATATATATCAAATGACGTTTAGCAATTAGAAACAAAGTTAATGAGACGCTAAAAATATATATACCCAAACATCAAAATCTGCAAAAATTATGATAGTCCACAATTGTATCTAGTACATTATTTGATGTATAGAAGTGAAATGAGAACATGGAAAAAGAAATGGAGAAGTTTTAAAACAATGTATATAATTGGCGAGTTTTATGCCACACGGCAATCTCTTCTTACTAACTAGACAAGAAATTTACAGATTCTTGCCAATAGCTGAGTGACATTTTATAACAATATGTCCAAAGAGAAAATATAAAGAAAGACCTAAACATGCTTAAAGTATTAAAATACAGTAAAACTAAATGTTTGCGAATGTCACGAAAGACTGAATAAGAAGAAAGATGGGCAAAGATAAAAAAATAGGAGAAACAAAGATACAAATCATGAAAATAAGAAAAATTAAGATATTTGAAGCTCCAAAGAGCATCGATAAAAAAATCCGTCCGACATTGGCAGCAATAATCAAAAAGATTTGGTATGTGCGAGAAAGGAAAGGATATTTCCCGTTATATGATACCCTGTAGGTACTCGACCATTTATCTTGAACAAATTGATTTGGTATGTGCGAGAAAGGAAAGGATATTTCCCGTTATATGATACCCTTTAGGTACTCGACCATTTATCTTGAACAAATTGATTTGGTATGTGCGAGAAAGGAAAGGATATTTCCCGTTATATGATACCCTGTAGGTACTCGACCATTTATCTTGAATAAATTGATTTGGTATGTGCGAGAAAGGAAAGGATATTTCCCGTTATATGATACCCTGTAGGTACTCGACCTATCTTGAACAAATTGCATCATTCTATTGAAGATATTTCGTTATACGCCGGAAGTATATAAATATAAAGATAAACTTTTGATTAGGGGTAGTTTTGGAGTATTTTGGTCATGATCGAAGAGCTAACATTGGCATTTTCCGGAAGTTGCGACATAAAAGACCCGCTGTAATAGGTTGTATTTCTTTGAAATCTTCCCAAAAGAGAAAACACATAAACGATAATTAAGCAAATAGTGAAAGACCAAAACGTAAGATGTGTGTAAAATGCTGAAAAATCTAAGTTCCTTACTGGCTAAATATACCAAAAAAGGACAGCCGAAATATTCTAAAAATATTCCACTCAAAGTAAACTCAGAGTGAATTCAGAGAGATGAAAAAGTGTCATTAGAAATCTCATAATATTTTTATTGATAACGTGGGAAGAAGCGATGGAACATTTGAATGGAGCAAATGGCAGCTTTTGACGCTCGACCCAAAAGCGGAATGGTCAAAAAAAAGGAGAAGTCTCTACAATTTTATTTTTTAATAATATTACATTTAACCTCCTTCACTTGATATTTTAGTATTCTGTAACTGTCAGCAACCAAACCATCTGGCAAGCACGCCATGTTTTCACAAAACCCGTTTCAGATTTTCATTTCAAAGGTTAAATATTTTGCTTTCATGTTTCCCAAGTGAAATCGTTACGTTAAGTTTGGTTTAAGAAAGAATAATTTACTTCTTTGTTGTATGGCTTTTGATAGGCAGACTTTTTATTATTTGCCCAAGAAAAACATACATGTTGGAATAATGAATTCTTCGAATATCGACCCTTGCTTACTTCACCGAAAAAAGGCCAAAGAATCACTCATTCGTTTTCCTTTTCTTCTTATTCTGTGAACAAATCAAAATAACAAACGATTCCTCTCAGTTGTGTAGATACGTGTTTTAAAATAGATACAAGAAAACGTCTTTGATTTTAGAGATTTAATATAAAACATATGAGGGCTTTGGAATTTTTTTTATTGTGATTTTTTATACCAATGATCTCTATTTTGTTAGGTTAAATCTAAAAATGTAAATAAATAATTGGCCATTTTTTCACTGCAAAAGCAAATTTCAATATTTTGACCGAATCTCAAATTGTGCTTGATATTTATGAATCTCAAAAAGATTCTTAGGGTAATTTATTCACAGATTTTTTTTAATATTATTTTATTTGTTTATTAACACATGACAAAAAAATTATAAATACATCATTTATGAAAATACAACAGGTTATTTCATGTGGATACACAATTTATATGGATACCTTTTATTTGTTTGTTACCTTTTATTTGTGGTATCCCCTGAGGGCGTGTATCCTACTTGTCAAAATAATTTGATTTTTTTTTTCCAATTGATTATACAATATCTCGTTCCAAACTCTCATAAACTTGATTTATAGTGTCAATTATATGTTTGTGTAGTCCAGCATACTTCATCATTCCAGACTGACCAAAAAGTCCATCCCATAATGTGTCATACATAATCACCAAAAAAACGCCACACTCAAGAGTTCACACAAACATTTGCTAACATACAAGTCATCCCTCTTGTAAGCCTAAGCAATCAAACTCCTGTCGCAATAACAACCACACTCCAATACACTGTCTGATTTTTTTTTCCCATTTCGCCTTTATTGAATTCGCCACCTCATTTTATGTCATGAGAGGCAAATAGGCATATTGCCTTAAGGCAAAATATGTTCTAACCCTAGAGATGGTGAACATTTGATCAGTTGCCACACATTTCATATGTCTCAGCTGAGTTTGGGTTTTCTTTTATCTTGATAATAGTGCTATAGAATGAATTTGAAGTGTAAGTTAGCTACATTAAGGACCCGACACTTTGAAAAGTTCTACTGTGGGATACTAATTGTTGTGTTTATTATTTTTATGAATTATTTTTGCAATACCTGTAGTATGTGTTTCTATGTTAAGGGGCAACTCCTCAAACTAATATACCGTAGGAAAATGCAAACTGATAAAGCGAAATATTTACCTTTCAGAACATTTTCACTGAGCACATTTCGAAATATAAGGAAAATTAAAGCCTATATGGAGAGAGGTGTTGATACGAGGCCAAAAATTCAAAATTTGTTATTATTCACGATTTAAATAATCACTTCACATATACAATACACTACACCTAAAGATAAATGTGTTACTATTAAATAACTGGAGATATAAACGGATGTATTTGTACTTCATATTCCTTTGTTAAGTATTTAGCAGTTGAAATACCAAATGTGTTTTTTAAACATTTGCAGACGCGAGGAAGATTCCAATGAAATGACCATAGCCAACTTCTTGTCCTTACAGTTAATTAATCCTCATGCATTAATTTTGTAATATTTTTATTTTGTCAATAAAAGTGGGTTCAAATCTCGAGTTAGAGCGCTCTTGAAGACAGGGGTCTCTCCAAATGGCGCTATAAAAATTCTCATTTTGGTATTATATCTAAAAACGAAACCAGACCACACTTTTTTAAATTTAAAATATATGTCCGTGTTAAATTCAATCGTTCATGAAAACATATTTCAAAATCTAGTTCAATCGATCGTTTAATAACATCTGATATTACCTTATCAACAAGCAGAATCAACCTAGAAAACTCCGGAAAATATATGAAAAACTTTCCAATCTAATTGTGAATTCGTGTGTGAGGGTATTATTACACATCGGGGTGTAGTAATATTAAAAACACGTACGACGATGGACCACGAATAACTTGCTTACTCCAGTAGTTCTAAATCCTAATTTTCTATTATAAGAACAAGAGACTGTTGTGTCTCCTGGCCACGCTCTTCAACATGCAATCACCAATGAAGAGTTATAAATGGAATATTGATCAGTACCACCAATCATAATCTTAAGAACACTTATTGATATTATGAATTTATTTATAGATTTACTACATATTCTTTGGTGATTCCTTACAAAACGTATTGTTTTCTGGATTTTTTTGCCTTTCTAAAATCTAAAAATAAATCAATATATTTATCATGGAAAAGAGGTTTTCAAACGAAGCGTCCCAGAATGATTATGGGATAAACAAAGGGTGTTTTAAAAATGAGCTTTCGATACCATGAGCCAAAGTTGTTGGGAAAGGCTCTATTTGCTTTTATAAGTAGTTGAAGCAGTTGTTGGGAAAGGCTCTGTTTACTTTTATAAGTAGTTGAAGCAGTTGTTGGGAAAGGCTCTGTTTACTTTTAGAAGTAGTTGAAGCAGTTGTTGGGAAAGGCTCTGTTTACTTTTATAAGTAGTTGAAGCAGTTGTTGGGAAAGGCTCTGTTTACTTTTATGAAGTAAGTATAAAATGAAAAAGGTGTAAAGAGATGGTTTAACCACATAGAAAGAATGAATGATGAAAATTTAAGAAAAATAATCTATAAGAGTAGTATGGACGGTACAACAAATTTAGGGAGACCTAGAAAAACTTAGCATGACCAAAAAAAATTGTTTCGAAAGAGTAAAGAGTAATAAAATGTACGAAAAGAGAGAACATGAAACGAGATATACGAGTGTGGCAATTATGCACCAGGCTAAAACAAAGTTGAGATCTGTTCTCTCTGGGGACACTAAACCCTTCTCATACAACACCTAGAATTTATCTGACTATCTACGTTGCCTTCTTACAAAATATCACCCACTTGATCTAACCATACTTTCTTTGATCTTCCTCTGCCATGCCTTCCACTAATATTTGAATTATATATTTGTTTTGTAAATCTTTCATCATTCATTCATTATACATGCCCAAATCATTTCAAAGTGATTTTCTTCATCTTATTTAACATATCAACCGTAATTTCAAATTCGTTCTTAATGAATATATGTACTGTACTATATCAAATTGTCACCCTATATATTTTCAGCAGTGCAATAAATATACATAAAGATAAACTCTTAAACGGAGGGTAGTTTCCGAGGCTCTTGGGATCACAGATAAGGCATTTAAATTTTCCGGAAGCAGCGACATGAGACCATTTGCAATACTATATGTAGTATTTATATTGAACATTAACGTCTTACATTGAACGGTGCTGATATAGAAAGAGTGAAAAAAATTAAATACCTCAGAAGAATCCTAATGGAAGATCTCGACCCAGAAACCGAAGTCAAGTGCAGAATTGAATCATCTCGTGCGACTTTTATTAAAATGAGAAGCGTATTCTGCGATGATAATCTAAACTTGAAACATCGACAACGGTTAGTCAAATGCTACGTTTGGTCAGTGTTATTGCATGGAGTGGAATCATGGACCCTCAAAGTAAGTAGTATGAACCGACTGGGAGCATTCGAAATGTGGATGCACCGGAGAATGCTACGGACACCCTGGAGGGATATGGTCAGCAGCACAAGGGTTCTTCAAAGAGCCAAAGTTGATCGAGAGTTGCTGACTAATATTAAAATCCGAAACGTGCCCTACTTGGGTCATGTACTTAGAGGTGCAAAGTAGAAATTACTGCATCTGATCATCCAAGTCAAAATAGAAGGCCGAAGAGGTGTGTGCAGGAGGCAAATCTCCTGGCTCCGCAATATACGTGATTGGACTGGCATAAGGGGGGGGCGTTGGAGATCTTTTTCGGGCTGCCGGGGACAAAGATATCTACTCTTAAATGATATTCAACGTTGGGGGGACCTGACATGACACTGAGAAGAAGAAGTACTCGTATTTCTATTTAAATCGAACTTAAAGAGAAAACGCATAAATTCTGGTAAAGTAATTAAATGTTAAAACAAGTAAAGTGTTGAAAAATCTAAGTTCATTACAAATATTCTCTTTAATTTTCAGTTGTGGTCTACAGATCATCAGTTATCTCGCACAAAGGCTGACCAAAAAAACAATTTGTTTCATTAAAATATTGGAAAAAAATACAAAAAGCGGTGTATTCCGTAGGGAGACTAGCCACCAAAACTATTTGTCATGGACCAAGAATTTTCTATCCTTGGCATGTTAATACTGTACTACAATTGTTTTAAGTAAAAAAATTTGCCCACTTTGTTGATGAATTCTGTTACTTGAATGTTACAGAGGACGTATGTTACTTGGATGTTACAGAGGAACAGCTGGACAAATTACAGCGTCTTCAAAATGTGCGTCTAAGATTTATTTTCAACCTACAAAAGTACGATCATATAACTTCATACCAGAAGGCATTGAACTGGTTGAATGTTAGAAATAGACACCAAATTCATATACTGTATCTATTGTATAATATCCTTAACTGTCTCATCACCCCCTCTCATCTCGCCGAAAATTTTCAGCGTCTTTCCAATTATGGATTAGCGCTACGCTCAAACAGATATTGTCTATTGACCTTTCCAGTTCGCCGCACCTCTTTTTTTACATCGTACTTTACTGTCCATGCAGTGAGGCTCTGGAATCAGTTACAAACCAATATAAGACTCGCTCCGTCCTTGGCATGCTTTAAGAAGCGACTGAAAAAACTCTTAATTTCTAGTCAGTAAAATAACGTGTTTCATTCCTGATATTTATTTTCCATCCCTTCCTTTCCTTTTGATTAATGATATCTCTCTTTATATGAAAAATAATGTTCGGGTGATTGTCCGTCTTTGTGAGGTTCGTGGGTATATGCTCACGTATGTGTTTATGGATTCCGTGGGGATGGATAGTAATTTGAATGATTTATGCGACCGCGTAACTTGCTACTTTTACTTTTGTCTGGTTGGTTGAAAGAGATGGCCGCCTGGCAATAAGCACGCCAGATTGTATTTGCAATAAAAGTATAAACCAATGTTAGACTCGCTCCGTCCTTGGCATGCTTTAAAAAGTAACTGAATAAACTCTTAATTTCTAGTCAGTAAAATAACGTGTTTCATTCCTGATTTTTCTTTTCTTTTCCTCTCCACCATTCCTTCCTTTCCTTTTGCTTGATGATATCTCACTTTAAATGAAAAGTAATGTTCGTGTGATTGTCCGTCTTTGTGGGGTTTGTGGGAGTATGCTCACGTATGTGTTCATGGATTTCGTGAGGGTGAATAGTCATTTGAATCATTTTTGCGACCATGTAACTTGCTTCATTTACTTTTGTCTGTTTAGTTGAAAGATATGGTAATATCGCTAGATTGTATTTGCCAGAAAAAAGTTTAATAAATATGGTGGAGGATCTTTAGACATCAGATGTTTTCCGCCTGGGACATGTTAATTATAATACAAAAGAAAATAATGTTAACATATAAACAGTTAATATACTTCATAAATATAAACGAAAATCATTAAAAATATAAATGCACACATCACTTTTAATTCCCTGCCAGACAACAGAAAAAGGCATAAAATAACAGTCCAAATTTTGGCAAAACCGAGAAATAAACGCGAAGACAATTTATCGCTGAGAGTTGACAAATTACGCGAGCAGCTGCAGCAAGGATCTGTTGAATTATTTATGTATGTGCATATGGGAATTTCGTGGGTGTAAGTCAGTTATCTCAGAACAAGCAGAAGACTTTGTTTAATAGTTGATATTTAAATTATAATATATTAATAATACAAGGTACTCTCCCAACAGATGTATTAGGTGTTAACATAAGTTGTGTCCGTTATTTTTATCAATTTAAAAATGAGCATCAAAAGTAAAACAAAATGGTAAAGGTTATACGTCATTCGAAAAAAAAAATTCTGATCTACAAGATGTTGTGTTTGCTTTTACGTACATATATTATTTTATTTGATTAAAAGCCTTCAAAATGGAATGTCAAATAGACGAAAGTGAGTATTTTCGACACCTCCTTCTGTTCGCGTTCAATCGAGGGAATAAAGCTGCCAAAGCTGCTCGCGATATTTGCGAAGTGTACGGCGAAGATGCTATGAATAAAAGGACAACTCGTTGATGGTTTTTGCGTTTCAAAGACGGTAATTTCGACCTGAAATACATGGAGCGTTCCGGATGACCAATATACTTCGATGAGGACCGCTTAAACCATATTATTCATGAAGATTCCCTTCAAACCACCAGAACGCTCCATTTCTTTCAGGTCGAAATTACCATCTTTGAAACGCAAATACCATCGACGAACTGTCCTTTCATTCATAGCATCTTCGTCGTACACTTCGCACATATCACGAGCAGCTTTGGCAGCGTTATTTCCTCGATTGAACGCGAACAGAAGGAAGTGTCGAAAATACTCACTTTCGTCTACTTGAAATTCCATTTTGAAGGCTTGTAATCAAATAAAATAATATATGTACGTAAAAGCAAACACAATATCTTGTAGAGCAGAAAATTTTCTTTCGAATGACGTATAACCTTTACCATTTTGTTTTACTTTTAGTGCTCATTTTTAAATTGGAAAAAAACGGACACAAGTTATGTTAACACCAATACAATACGGATCTTCCTCGATCACTAAAGTTTGTCTTCCACAAGATCTTGTGTGTTACCTGCATGGGATACGCCCTCCTGTTGGACGGCTGCACGATGACTTTGATGTTCTGCCTGGTTAGCTTCATCACGTTGGCCGGGGAGAACGGAGCCCTGCGCTCCCATACTGACTGGTCTTCTCTCCTAATCGCTATCACTTTTCCACCCTGAAAACATAAAAGCAAAGCCATTAGAATACACATTAGATAAACATTATACCTGTGATATTTCGATGGAAACTTTTAAAATACCACTAAAGTCCAAGAGCGTCTAGCTTGATAAGTTAGATAAAGGGTGGCCAACTTTTGCATACCATGCGCCATTTTTTTTTTCACAGACGAGTTCAGATGCGCCATACAACTCAATCACTTTTTTACCTTCTTACGTTCACGTTTGAGGTTGTAAAATAATGATAGGGGTAAGATCTACTTCGCTTAGGGGAGGAAAAGGAATAACTCAATCACGCGATTTAATTAATTACAATAATTTACGTCATTTCAAAAGACACACGTTTATTGGTGCACCAATCTACAATAGTCAGAAATGATATCTTGGGCGAGAAGGTGATCGCTGTCGGGGACCCCCACTGATGGTGCTACAGCTGCCGGAGAGTCTCGTTTGGTGAAGATAACTCTGGACCCACAGTTGTTGGATGTGGTGAGAGAGAGAAAGTTCTGAGCAAGATGAAGCACTGAGAGCGAGATCAGCTTGGAACTTGGAGTAGTCTGTTCTCTCAACTCACTATAAGGAGTCCTGAAACTTTTGAGCCTGTTTGGATTTCGCTAGTCTTTTAATGTTTGGTGTTAAATTTGTTGAAAGCATCAGAGAATTCTTCAAATTTGAATCAGTTATTCACGACCTTGTTTTGCTTTTAATCAATTTCATGGATGAAAATGCTTGTTCTCATATGTATGTCCGCAAGGATGCAATGCGCCACTTGTAATCATCCAATGTGCCATGGTTTGGCCACCCTTGAGTTAGAGCATACACTTAAATGGAAAAATTCCACGCAGGTTACACCTAACGTATGGTTAGGCTATTTCACAGTTAAATTTGATATTTCTACCCTCAGTACTCGTTATCGTTGCTGGACCTAGCAGTCGAGGATCCCCTTGCTTTTCCAACGTCATGTCAGTTGGAAAACAAAGATGTGCCATGGAGTTTTCGTTTCATTCTTCTAATATTTCTTCGAGTGTGTGTTACGTTGCACACTAAATCCAACGACACACCGAAGTGAGGCGATTGAAACACACTGGTATGTTTTCTCCCTTTTTTAAAAGTATTAATATGACCAGAGTCTTATGTATCATTATACCGCCGAACATTAAGCGGAAAAAAATCCCGTGTCATTCGAGGGGAGTAGTACAGCGCGGGGTTCAAACCGGCGACCTTCCGTACAGAAATCCAGTGCGTTACCATGCCCCTCAAATAGTATATCAACTAAAGCTGATAAAAAGTGTATTGTTTCGTTATATTTTGAAATTAAAAATGGAATGTAGCGCGTTTATTAAGTTTCTTTCAATAGAAGGAAAAAACTTGACAGCAAATTAACCACGTTTAGATGATGTCTACTGAAAATTTTCTAAATCATATTCTCAGTGCAAGATTGACTAAATATTTCACTTAGGCAGAGAATCGATTGAAGATAACCCTCGTCAAGGCAGACCAGCAGAAACATTCCCTCCTGAAACAGTTGCATTAGTGCAAGAATAAGTGTTAGAAGAAAGAAGACTAAAATCAAAAGATATAGCTGCAAAGTTGGCCCCTCCGAAACTACAGTGCTTAGAACGCTTTTCGTTTTTTTTAATTAATAAATCAGTCTTATATACGCATATTCATTCTGATTCAGTTTGTTCCGTATTATGTATTTTATTATCATTATAATTAATAACAAGGTTTTTAAAAAATCTTTATTAACAAGTACGAGTAAGTAAGTATACGAGTATGCTACGATTATGTTGAATTTATTTAAAAATGTGACATAATATAAGTTATATCGAAGAAAAAAAACAATTCCAAATATGTAAATTACAATATTATGCTCTTCCTCGTCTCATACTGGATATGAAATGAAGTCATGCACATTTATTCCATTGCTCCGCAATATTTTCATGCAGAGAGATTAAGAAAATTAAAAATGTTCTCTGCAATATTCTCGTTAGAGTTTAAGTTATGGTAATGTTGAAAAGTGTATTTTTAAATGAAATTTCCCCGCAGAAAAAGTCTAATATTTCCTCGAGCATTCTCGTCCGAAATGATTACTTAAAATATGGCCCATGGCCGCTTAATGATGAAACATTATGCGACACGGCGCTACACTCCGCTATACACAAGCTTCATTACGACAGGTGTCGTAAACTACTGGTTCACGATTATTCTTCTGCGCTCGTGGTCCCTAATAAAAAATATAAAATACTTGTATAACGCTATTTCATAAACTTAAATTTTTTTAAATCCAATTTTACAAATTCGGATGCAATAGTATTGAAATTAACACCGAGATGTTAACAATGAATTGCGAATCTCATATCTAACAGACAATTTTACCGTTAGTAGTGCCTTTGATATTTAGATAGATATATAAATTATTTGAATTTAGATAGATATATAAAGTCCAATGAGCCTAGTTTGGAGAATCTCAATCGAAAAACTACTCCATTCGGTAACATATCGTCAAATATAAACGGGAGAATTCGGTGTCTCGTGTTCAATTCTCAATGGATTCCGATTCTAAATTAGTTGCATTGTTAACTCTCATTTTTTTTATATTTTCTTGTACAAAATCAGCGATAAAAAATTGTAGAAAAGAAAGAAGTCTGCAGCAAAGAACTTACAATCAGGGCTTTAAATTTACTCCGTGTTGTATGATTTGATTGACACATTTAACCTAAACTTTCAGTTATTCGAAATTTTAGATTCCAAGACGACATAAATGGTTTAATCTACAGCAATTTTTGAAAGAGCAGATATAAATGGCGCTGCTCCTTAGCGCCTCCTACAAGTCAAGTAAAACAACACGTTAAATATTTATTCTTTAATAGCCAACTACCTTTCAAAGTGTTACTAAATTCAAAGTCAAACTACCTTTAAGGTAAACAGGCAAAATCGTGAATGCCTAATCTACGAAAAGTTTAAATCACATAAGTCTTGGAACTGCTTATTTGTCACTTTCACTTTAAACATGTCTCTCGCTTCAAGCCCGGGATTACACAAGGAAGATTGGTCAACAACACATGTATTAAAACAGTCAATACCATGAATGATTCAATCTATGTTACGTAGCTGAGGTAAAACTAGTAGCAGTACTACTTACAAGTCATTTCCACTTTAAACACACTAACACGTCTCTCGCTTCAAGCCCGGGATTACACAAGGAAGATTGGTCAACAACACATGTATTAAAACAGTCAATACCATGAATGATTCAATCTACGTAGCTAAGGTAAAACTATTAGTGGTGGTACTTATAAGTCATTTCAACTTTAAACACACTAACACGTCTCTCGCTTCAAGACCAGGATTACACAAAGCGGATCGATGAACAACACATGTATTAAAACAGTCAATACCATGAGTGATTCAATCTACGTAGCTGAGGTAAAACTAGTAGCAGGGATGTATATAAGTCACTTTCACTTGAAACACACTAACATATCTTTAGCCTCAAGCCATTACATAAGGAAGATTGGTCAAAATATATGCATTGAAACAGTCAACATCATGAACGTCTCAACCTACAAAGTCAGGGAAAACAAGAAGCAGGGTAGCTTACTTCCACTATAAACGCACTAATACGTCTTTCACCTTAAACCCGGGAATACACAAGGAAAATTGGTCAAAATGTAGCATTGAAACAGTCAACACCATGCACGCCTTAACCTACGGAGCCGAGGTAGAACAAGATGCAGGGCTGCTTTCAAGTTACTTCCACTTTAAACACTCTAATACGTCTCTTGACTCAAGCCCGGGATTATACGTGAAAGATTGGTCAAAATGTATGCATTAAAACAGTCAACATTCTTCATTCATTTCTTGTACATGCCCAAGCTATTTCAGAGTGATCTTCATCTGTCTTATTCGAAACATCAGCTTTAATTTCACATTCATCTTTAATCACCTCATTCCACATTGTACCCCCAAGTTTCCTTCTCAAGACACGAATTCTCACGGCTTTTATTTGGCTCTTTTCTAAAAATTCTAAAAAGCAATATCTGGAGAGACACTGAAGGTTTTCTGCAAGAAACTATGGGACGGCGGGGCAGTTTGGGATGTTCAATGGAGGTGATAATACGCGAACCTTTCGATGGTTTATTATATTTAACCAATTTAACTGTACCGACAGGTTATCCCTTGTGGTCGATTATGATTGTTAGTCATATTATGTGTGGAAGAGGCCTGTTTATACTCGTATATTGTGTGTAAGCTTGTGCACTTCAGTTAACAGATTAAACCCAAAGTTTCAATGGTAAGGTGATTAAACTTCCATGACAATCAGCATATTTAATGTTTCAACCTTCCGTTAGGTAGATTCTTGTGCTGTTATAATACTATAATAATTTATGATTAGCAACATATAAGTAATATAAAACATAAATTCAAATGAAAAATAGTCTAAGAGTAACATCATTCCGGATATGTACTATGCGTATCCAGAAAGTAAGTGTACTGAGGCTCTCACGACCGGATGGATTTTATTTTCGACATGTTGGCTACACTTCCGTGTAGCCTGACCCTTCCCCTCCGCAACGAGACCGGTTCGAGGTCAGTACGTTGAGAAGTGTCGACGCGACAACACGTTTCGTGAATAATGTCAATCCAATCTCCCGCCAAGTGCGAAATACGCGGCGTCATCCGTTATCTCGTTTGGAAGGGGAAACCTCCGGGTGAGGTTTATAATGAGGTGAAAACTGCATATGGTGATAAAGCTATGAATCGTACGAGTGTGTACAAGTGGTGTCGCGAGTTTAAAAACGGTCACGTCCTACCTCTTCACCCTCCGCCAAAAAGTTCAAAACCACAATTTCAGCTAAGAAAATCATGACATCCGTATTTTGGGACTGTCAAGGCATAATTTTAATTGAATATATGCCTCAAGGGGAGACCATCAACTCTGCAAGATACTGTGAGACTCTAAAAAAATTGCGGAGGGCGATTCAGAACAAGAGGAGAGGCATGCTGACAAAGGGAGTCTGCCTGCTGCACGACAATGCCAGATCACACACGGCCAACGCCACGAAGGAACTGTTCTTCTCGTTTAAATGGGATGTCCTGAACCATCCCGCGCATTCCCCTGACCTAGCACCTTCAGATTACTATCTCTTTACCTCCCTGAAGCTGCACATGGGTGGAAAAAGGTTTTCAACCGACGAGGAGGTAAAGGAGGAGGTGGAGAAGTGGACGGAGGGGTTGGCGGGAAACTACTTCGAGGAAGGCATCAAAAAGTTGATACCCCGCTTCACCACCTGCATTGAGAGGAATGGCGACTATGTTGAAAAATAGCTTACATATGTACTACGGTAACCACGTAATTTTTTGTTCAAATAAAAAAAAATGTAACCTACAAAAATTCAGTACACTTACTTTCTGGATATGCCTCGTATTTATCAGGAATCGATACTGAGGCACCCACTTGTTTCGAGTGAATGCTAATCGCTAGACCACGGCCCCCGACTTAGTTGTAATACAATAGAATCCTAACGACAGATGTTAATAACTGACGTCGAAAAATTTACCATGAAGTTAAGTTTATATTCTGATTTATAACTAAGTTGAAAATACCTGTTTATTACATCGTAACATTACTTCCAAGGTGTTATATTATTCTGCTCAACAAATGAAAATGTAAGAGAAAAATGGGTTGTCATAAAGGGGGATTCATCCCCTAGGTAAGGATATTTCTCAAACCTGATCTGCTCCCGTGGAACAAGAGACGTCGCACTCAGTGCTATAGTAATTAAGTACTATGATAAATGAGGAGGTAATATTAAAAAAAGAACATGTCCACCAAATCAGAATGTTGGGAAATCGCAAAAAAAATGTTTGCATTAAAAATATATGACATTATAATTTATTGTAAAAATATCTGAAATCCTTAAAACCGCTTAAGGTGACTTGATTTGTTGTTTAAAATCGAATCATAATAATTAAAATAGTTATACTAGTTTAAAATATGGACATGATCCTTTTTGAGTGAAAAAATCTACTTTAATATTTTTTTATTGAACAGGTCTGGGACATGATATTTTTTGTTCGATATCAAAAATATTTTACAAAAACTAATCAAAAAATAATGGGGTAGAGTAATTAATTTAAATTGTAATCAAATAAAATAAGTAAAGTGTTACAAAATAAGTAGAAATATTACTGTAAAACTATAAATATATTTAGGTAGATAAAGCTGTATAATGACATTACACTGCACGTACGATTTAAAACTGACAGTTGCTGGTGAACTGGTATGAAGTTAGACACAATCGGAAAGCTATGATTGGTCAATTCAGACATGGGTTTTTTTATTGGTTTGAAGCCTGAATAAGATTCTTTTTGAAAAAAATACTGGTTTTTTATTATGATTTTAAAATGATTTATGTGCCTGTTTTCATTAAAATGAAAATGTTAAACGGCTCCGTACCATCGATAAGAACAAATCTGCTTTATCAACTATTTGTTTTGCATCCGATGGCCATGATTTTTTTTTAATGTTACCTCTTCAAATGTAATAGACTTTCTTGATTAGATATTGTTTTCCACACGGTGTTTTTGGGTTTGATTCCCGATAGCACCCGTATAATAAAGAAAAACCGAAAAAGGGTTTCAATCTAGTTTTAGACTGAATATTAATAATAAAAGGACGATTTATATATCACCGTTTAGAGAGCAAACTCTTTCAAGAGTGTTCTAACTCGGAAATCTAACCCACTACTATTGATAGATAAAAATAAATATATTTACATGCTGTATTTAATACTTTCGCGGAGAGATGTATATAGTTTATCCTCTTCTGCAGTAGGTACACCGCATCTTTTTCATAGTCCTAGTGGTCCTCAAATTTTATCTGAGTGATACGTAACATCTTCACGGTTTTCTTTCATTCTGTTGAAAAACACGTCAAACCAACAGAACGGAAGAAATCCCTGAAGATGTCCGATATTATCCAGATGAAATATTGGAATTCGAATACCACTAGGACCACGATGATGATACGATATGATCAGTTGTAATACAGTAAAAGAAATGTCAAGGCTTGTATAGTGCGGTAACGCCAAAGCCGTTTTAAATGTGTTTCTTAGGAAAAACCGCATTTGATTATTTTAGTATAATATTATTTTTATGTCATTTAACTGAACATACCTATATAAACAATGAAATTTCCTAAATATTTTGGTTTTTGACAAGCCGAAAAGAACGTTCATTTTGTTGAAATTAAAATTATTTTTTGAACTAAAAAATATTTTTTAAATTTCTTTTAACAATAACAATGAAGTTATATTAACTTAACTGTTGTACCTTTGAAATATATGTTTTGTCTGAATCATTCTCTTTTAATAATCAACAGCAAAAGGGTGAAGAAATAATCACACTAATATAATATATTTATAACATTTTGACAAACTGAGTTTGATGAAATTGTATCAATATATTTTTAGTTGTCAAATTGTCGAATCTTACAAACCGCTGCAAGTTGTCAAATCTTGCAAACCGCTGCACCTCGGAGTTTTAGATAGTTAACCGGTTAGGTGCCTTAAGCGAGTTTACTCGCCGTCTGTTGGCGTGCCCGTGGGGCCGGCCATACAAAATAAGCGAGTTAAATCGCTCAACTTTATGGCTGTTTCTAGCCAATGTCTAGTACTAATTCGAATAATCTAAAATATGGAACATACTATATAGAGACCTCTCCTGAGATGATGAATAAATACTTTATATTACGGTTTACAGATATTATTGAATTTAAAGAGATTTACCTAAAAGCTTTGCATGACAGTCGACAAGTGTCTCTAATACAGGGTTGTCAGTTTTGCGTTTTACTTATTTAACCGTTGAAATTTGAAATGATTTTATAATTACATTATTTACTTTCCGTGCATTATTAAAATAATTCATATTTTCGTGTTACATGTACTTTTAATTCTATCAAACATTTTACTAACGTATGTTTCCGTATTTTCTGTGGTAAGCTGTGACAGCCCTGTCATTTTGTTAAAGTTTTAGTTGTGTTTTCTGAGTGAATGGCGGCACAACCGACACATGTTGTATTTAGTAAGTCTTTATAATATCCTTTCAATATATCTGCAAAAAAGATCATTCTATTAGGTTCTATTTTTGCTAAAAATTTCACGGCCCCGGGATCAGCCATACTAATTAATACCTTGCGGCCCTTAAAGGGTTAAGGACGAAATTTCGCGAATGTGATTCAGCTGTCCGATAACAGGCAATGAAACTAGTGAAATGGCTGATGTAGATTGTTTGTATTATGTAACTATTTAAATTAATTATATATGAGGTGCATGGCCGCGCGGTAACGCACTGTACTTCCGTGCGGAAGGTCACCGGTTCGAACTCCGCGCTGTGCTACTTCCCTCGAATGACACAGGCATTTTTTCCGCTTAATGTTCGGGAGTATAACGATACATATGACTTCGATCACATCTATTCTCTAAAAAAAAAATATTAGATATAATTTTATGTTTGGTTAAAAATCAACATGAATTAAGATCAATACGATAATATACTATCACGCCATTTCTCTGCCGGGGCTAGCAGAGGGAACAGAGTGCCAGAGTTTCCTACCTAGACAGAAATCATTCGCCTCTTCTTCATCCATACACCTTGTACGATTTACTGAATTTTACATTTCCTTCTTTCAAAATATTATGCACTTGATCCAATCGTTATTTCTTTGTTGCGGCTTCCACTCAAATTTGCACTAAATATTTGTTTTGTTAGTCTTTCCTACAAATCATATCAAAATGCTTTTCTAAATCTTACACAAAGTTTACTTCTTCCCTGCCTTAAGTTTACATTTTCCCCTTCATTCCGTATTCTGTCATATATTGTCAACCGGTGTATTCTTTTTTATAGTATTTGTTCGTTTATTTTTAGTATTTGTCCACTTCCCCATTTAACTTCCATACATCAAAATTTCACTCCTAAACATTAAAAATCTGCTAAAATGATAGTTCACAATAATATTTTTAGTATTTGTCCACTTCCCCATTTAACTTCCATGCATCAAAGTTTCACTCCTAAACATTACAAATCTGCTAAAATGATAGTTCACAATAGTATTTTTAGTATTTGTCCACTTCCCCATTTAACTTTCATACATCAAAGATTCACTCCTAAACATTAAAAATCTGCTAAAATGATAGTTCACAATAGTATTTAAATAATTTAAATATCAGACTAGTTCTCAGACAATTTAAATCTCAGACTAATATTTTCAAAGCGTGTGTAGCATCATATCGTTTTGGCGGTAAACAAGTTTAAAGAAAAATATGATAAATGATTGTGCTGTCACATGGATACCTAATTTCTTACACTTAAGTTCAGATTGGTTGAGCATTATCAGTCATCGCCAAGGCTATGTAAACCGGAGTACACTTATCGCCTGAAATACAGGTGACCCTAACATTTTTTTTCAATGTTTAAAGTGCTACTAAAATAAAACTAACTCGTCCATCTTACTATCTCACAAATATTACTTGTCATGCAAAGCCATTTTTTTTATAACGGTGTGTCGAGATTGAAATTGAGGATTCGTTTCATGAAGAGAATGAAAGAACTAACTTTACCTACGTGGCCTAAAAATATATGTTGTCCTCGCGGTCCGTACACGAAAATGAATAAATGAATGAATGAGATATTTTAAGACAAGATAAAATGACAAGTGAGGAAGTCGATTAAGCTGATTAAAAATACAAAGCTGGTTTAAAATTCAAAATACAAAGAAAGACTTCTTAACCTTTCCTTCCCTGGTTTGGGTATCTTCTACACGTTGCTTCTAATAACCATCAATATATCTATAAATATAATAAATACAAGGTTAAGATTTTAGGTATTCCTCCATAATATATTTACGCATTGATTTAAAAAATAATATTAATAACAATCAGAATTTATCGACTACATCGAGGTGTTTTGTAAAGATCGAAAACAAATTCGCATTTAAACGCTGCGAGTGCATCGTCTTGACGATAGGTGAATAGTATGCGGGAAGCGCGACACTATATTCGCATCTCACTCTTGCATACTAGACTGAATTGTGAGAACCTGAATTGTCTCAACGTCGCAAGCATTAAGCGTAAGCGCCGGGGTATGCGACTGACGTTCCGCGCCACTAGTGGCTTCTAAGCTTGCAAATAGGTTAGACGTACGCCCGTTCCGTGAGCGTTTTTTAATGTTTTCAGATGGTTTTTTAATGTTTTCAGCAAATAAATCTCAATTATTATAATTTTTAACTTCAATTATAATTAATTAAGGGGATTATCTATGAATGTTCTTATTTTTCCGATTTAAAATCGCTAATTTTTTATTGCGTACTCACTACCCAACACCGGATCACGCGTATTATTTTTATCACCGTAAGGGAAGGGTTAATAACGTGCTTTTCAGTGAAATAGAAGATGCCAAAAGGAAGATGGGTCGCCCTTAACTTATATTTAAGGGCACCTACAAAAGATACATCTTGTATTTTGGCTTAAAAATATTGCGAAGGTGTGTCGTGATATAAAAGTCTGACGGTCTATGCGCTCTGCCAACGTCAACAGGGAAATTACGGAATGGTATGTTTACACATATACATTCCTGCTATATGAATGAATTTATTTGATAATATTCTGAAGTCACTTTCATTTGATTATGAGTTTTAACAAAATTAAATTCAGTAACTTCTTATCTTTTTGCTTGACATAGTACTGTCTTTAGATTGTTAAATAACTTTTGTTCGTTCATAAAACATGAATATATGTTATCTAGACCAGTGCTTCTCAAACCATGGTCCCCAGATCAGTGTTGTTCCTCAAACAGTTTGCTACTGGGCCGCGATATAAAATAAAATAATGAAAATTTTAGATACATATAACCATCACCATATTTCTCTGTCGGGATAAGCAGAGAGGACAGAGTGGCATACTTTCATATCTCGATTCACATCCTTAGCCTCTTCTACATCCATACAACTTCTACGATTCATCTGACTTTTTTCCTTTGCCTTCGTTCAGAATATCACTCTATGGTTACAAAATGCATTCTTGCTTTACGCCTTTTGAAATATTTAACCATTAAGTCAATGTACCATTCACTCTAATATAATATATGCTCTATTTTCAACGTTCAATAAAACAGTGCCACTTATTTGTTTACGTTCAACTTTTTTTTTTTTTTAAAAATCAATATTTTCCATATAGATTTAAAATACATAATTTAAATTATCTATATTTTTGTTGTATTTTTTCAACATATTTAGTCAAAACACGAAAAAAATGTATTTCAACTCCATGTCCCTGTTTAAAAATTATTTTTACTTAATTTCTAAAAAAATACTGGCCTGCGTTGTATTGGTGTGCAAAAAACTGGTTCATGAACAAAGAAAGTTTAAGAACTACTGATCTAGACTATCTAGTAACGACGCGGTTCAAATATTTCAACCAGGAGATTATTAGTGTTTGTACAAGTACTGTATTATGCTATATTGCTAAGATATGTGTTAACTTACGCATCTCGTCTAAATACTAAATACTAATTTCTACCTTTACTAACTTATACGTAAGTGACCTGCACCCGATTTCATAGTTCGGCTCAAATACTAAACACTTATTTCTAACGTTGCCAACTAACACCTCATAGACCTGGAACCGAATTCAAAGTCTGGCCTAAATACTAAATATTAATTTGCTATCTACACATTAGATACATCGATCCGAATTTGACCGACTTCCGTGTCCTGGTGGTAAGACACTTGTCTGCCGATCCGGAGGTTGCGGGTTCGATCCCCGCTGGAACCCAGATTTTTAAAAATAGGATTCCAGTCTGGTTAACACTTAAGACCTATAAAACATATTTCTGGTTGGTTGGAAGAGATTGCCACATGGCAATAAACTCACCAGGTTAAAAAAAAATAAAAAATAAAAACAACTTAGTATTTTAGTATTAATTTCCAATATCGCTAACTTACACATTGGAGACATGTACTTAAATCCATAGTCTGACCAAAATACTAACTTAGCTAATTTAGAAATTAGTGATCTGGACCAAAATTTATTACCGGACCTTAGCACTTAAAACGATTTTTCACTTTATAACATATATTTATACATCGAAGACCTAATCCCATCTTATAAGCAACAGCAAATCATAAATTCAAATGTAAAACAATCTAAGGGAATCCGCCATGAATCAAACCTGGAGAGCCCGCTTGCTTGGCATGAATGCAAACCTTTAGACCGTGACCGCCATTGCCGCATAACATTCATAAATTCATCATATGAAATATAAGATAATATTTGTAATTCAAACCAGCAAAGAAACAGAAAAGCTGTCTAAAAAATTACACATCTTATTTTATGTCTAAAAAATTACACATCTTATTTTATGTCTAAAAAATTACACATCTTATTTTATGTTTTAAAAAATTAGACATATCGTGGAGTTGATGATATACGACTATGTATGAAATTATCGAAAACATTTTTCAGGAAATTCAAAATTCGACATTTTTATTTGTAAACCTTTTGATGTACTAGCATCAACCAATTTTTTAAATTTTTTTTTCTTATAAGTTAATTAATATTATTTATGTTTTATTTATTATATTTTACTACCACAACGTTACTTATAACATACTAACTAGAGCTTACGTAGAATAATGTGTGGAAAATATGATTTTGGTGGAATATGTTTTGGGTATTGTATCACATGGTTTGATTAATGATGCTGACGTTTTGAAAGCGCTGCAGTTTCCATCTTCAGGGTTTGTTTGTAGTCAAATTTGCTATGATGAAGTTGACAACAAAGAAGCCCTGAATATGAAAACTTCAAAATTTTCGAAACGTCGGCACCATGAGCCAGATCACGTGGTACAACACTCCGAAAGACCTTTTGCAACTGATTTTGGTGCGTTTCAAAGATGATTTAAAAAGGAAAATAATATTCACAATGGTTTTCCAGCCTTATGAGACAGGATGATAATCATACGTCCTATGGAGCTTATATAGAAACTCCAATGCAATTTTCAAAAACCTTTGGAAATAATGAACGATGAAAGATTTACAAAAATAATATATACAAGTAGAAAAGAGGATACGAAAAATTAAAGAAGAGATAGAAAAATAGTAATACAATCAAATAAATTAAATTGATGAAAGAGTGAAAAGCCTTTATGGGTGTTAAGTGGTGGCGCAACAAGAACTGCAATTTTGAATTTAAATTAAGTTCTGCAATCGTGTACTGCATGATTAATTTATAGGTTATGTAGATAACGTATGTCCATTATACGTTTGACAGCTGAAAAATGCCGACAAATTTAAAATTGCAGTTCTTATTGCGTCACTCTATGAAATAATACCTTCGGTCAATGGAAATTGATATGGTGACATCAATTGAACGATTTGGACTTAGAAAACATATGGTTCCAGCAGGATGGGACAACTTGTCACACTGCTGATGAAACAATGGCTTTATTGTAGGAAAAGTTCTCCGACCGTGTAATTTCTCGTCGTGGAAATGTGAATTGACCACCACGATCGTGTGATATAACCCCTTTAGATTTTTTTCTCTGGGGTTATATTAAATCTCAAGTGTACGCCAAAAATACAAAAACCATCGATGACCTTAAATCCAACATCACTCGTGTCATTGCAGATATTCATATCCATTTATATGAATCCATTATTGAAAATTTTGTTCAAAGTATCGTTATCTGTAACAGGAGCCGAGATGACCGATATCATTTTTCACACATTATTCCCATGAACATTTAAACATAACTTGTTTTTTCATTGATTTTAAATTGTAGTTCTAGTTGCAACATCCTATATTAGGATAAAGTGTATAACAAAAGATCTGTGCCAGGATAAAATTAAGTGTACAACTATAATAGTGTCTACTCCAATAAAGACTGCGTGATAGTGACGATGGTGCTCATAATAAACTAACATTTGATTATTATAAAAAAAATACTTGTTGTCATTATAATCATATAAGTAAACGATAAACGTAACAGACAAACTAACGAAATTTCAACACTCTTACGATTCATGATATGCAAGTTAAGGTTTAACGAACTTCGTTTACTCAATTGGTTAGCATAAATATTTATAAATGCTATGCAAACTTAAATAAATTGGTTCGAAAACAGATAGTAAATGACCGATGCTTGAGATGTAAAAAAACATGGAAAAATGTAGCATTGTTTTGCAATAAATGACACTCCAATCACGCGAAATAAATGACACTCCAATAAATGACACTCCAATCCAATCCAATGACACTCCAATCCAATCCAATGACACTCCAATCCAATGACACTCCAATCCAATCCAATGACACTCCAATCCAATGACACTCCAATCCAATAAAGGACACTCCAATAAATGACACTCCAATCAAAAACATGGAAAAATGTAGCATTGTTTTGCAATAAATGACACTCCAATCACGCGTCAGACTTTTACTAAAAGATAATGAGAGATTTTAGACTTTCAGAATTGTCGTTAGACATGATTGGAAATAACTTTTTTTAGGAATTATAACTAAACGCAAATGTATTATAATTTCGTATAAATAACACTCCGTTTCAGGATGTTCACATAGTCCGTTCGCGTTCTTTCGCGCACAAACACGGAACGTGACTCCGAAGACGGGCTATGCGATCATCCTGAAACGTTTAATTTTAAAATTATGTTATACTTTCGTTTATAGAAATTCTAGTTCGAAATTATGTCGAGCAGTAAGACCGTTATATCTGCATAATATGGATATTGGTCTATCTTCTCGTGTTGTATAACACTTTTGCTGTATACAGTACAACCTGGCGAGTTTATTGCAATATGACAATCTCTACAAACCAACCAGAAATATGTTAAAGAACGAAGACGAGTTTAATAGAAGGCATAATACAAAGTAAAGGATTAGAGTACTTCACGTTGGTGCCAGCGGAGATGACTATGTAAGTCCATTTTTGATAGGCATAACCTATTGCTTATAAAGCAAGGAGCTCCATTACTTGCAGCGTGCCAGTACCTTATTTCTTGATTTGATTCCTGATGACAAGTAACAGTTCTACGCACATTGATCCTATATGATACTGTTTCTTCCCAGTTTCGCTGAATTTTCACGTTTTTAAGCGCTTCGTGCAATATTTCTTTATATCTCTTGCATTATCCACCGTGCTTTATTCTGCCTTCCATCAGTTCACAAAAAGGTTATTTCTTGGGATTCTGTATTCAAGTATATGAGCTAAGGGAGTGGACCAACGTAGGTGAGCACGCAATACCATAATCTTGAAGATACAGTAGTTGGCTTTTCTCAACACTTTATCTTTTGATACTCTATGATGCCATCGAATCTTCATCATTTGCCTAAAGTCAGCTGATATTTTTCGAGCACCCTAATGTGTTGTAAGAATGTAAGAAACCTATGGTTCGTATCCATATATCAGAGATGGTATGATGTACAGCTTTATAGACTATCGTTTTAATTTTAAGTGTTAGATCATGCTTACCAAACACTTGCTCACGTAGAACCCAAAACGCCCGAGAAGTGTGTTTAATCTATTCTGAATCTCGTCAATCACATGTTTTCTTTATCATTTACAATATTACTCAATAATTAAAATGCTGCACTGATTTGTCTATTTAGAGGAATGTTTTGTATTGGATAGAATCTTGATATTGGAAACATTTCATTTGATACCGAGTGCTTTATAGGCTCACGTATCATATATCTATCTGGTATATGTTGCACATCTTCAGAAGAATTAGAAATCGTCGTTGCTGGGGCTTGTAGTCGAGGATCTCCTCGCCATTCCGATGTCAATTCCATTTAAAAATGAAGTTGTGCCGTGGAGTTGAGTGAGCCTTTGTATATCACTAAACTCACTAGCAACACCGTTGTAATGGATCCGATGGCACACCGAAGTGAGACAATCGGTACACAACAGCAGAATGAGAAATCGGAACACAGTCGTCAGTATAATGTACATAGATCCGTGGCATATCAAATTAGTGTTTTAGCATGAAGATAACTTATATTAAAGAGTCTTTCATCGTGTTTTAAGTGTCGTGTCAAATATTTAACCAAGATAGCAAATTTATTTATGTAACTTACCAGAAAACATCGTCCCTGTATTTACCCTTTCATCAAAATATATCAACACAACACATGAGCTTAATCTGAGCATTACTCAAAAATATTCTTTGAACAACAGAACTAAAATTTGTTTGAGTAAGACTCGTACCAAATTACCAACAAAATCGTTAACATTCTCTCATATTTCAAGCGAATTATCTTATTTCCGTCGTAAACAAGCTGCAATATTTTCGCCACACTTCAAAATATTACTCTTCTATATCCGCCCTTTTCCCATACATTATCCTTAACCGCACATAAAACATAGGCCCTAGGGATTAAACACGATACTTTACATAAAAACTTTAAACTTACATGTTTCTCTCTATAAGGGATGTGCCTACTAAGTCTTTGTCTAATATTCGCGAGATGTTTCGACATCAAAGGGTACATTGTATAAAAGTTATCGCATCCGACACTCTCGAGGGAATATTTAGCGAACGTTTACCGAAAAGTATACCGAATTTCGGATATTGTGAAGGAAACTAAAAATGAATATCTATTATTACAAAATGCTAGAATTTACTGTCAAGTTACGCGAACGCTACGTATGGTATGTGTGAGTGCTGTATCAACACGCATGGCTCGGGGTGATGTGATAACTATTTATTTTCAATTCTTGTTTTATTTTTCATTTTAAATTTGTTTTACTTAATATTATGTTATCGCATACGAGTTAGTCTCAATAACCATTGTCGACTATTGTCGGACTATAATAATTTGTTTTACTTAATATTATGTTATCGCATACGAGTTAGTCTCAATAACCATTGTCGACTATTCTAGGACTATAATAATTAAATATAAGACTATATCCAATGGAAATGTATGCAAATCGATGTGTGCCAAAGATATGGCAGTGTTTATTTATTTAACACTTTTATTGCAAATACAATCTGGCGGGATTATTGCCAGGCGGCCATCTCTTCCAACCAACCAGAAAAAAAAAATTAAGCAAGTTACATGGTCGCATAAATCATTCAGATGTCTATCCATCCCCATGAAATCCATAAACACATACTTAAGCACATGCCCACGAACCCCACAAAGACGGACAATCACCTGAACATTATTTTTCATATAAAGGGAGATATCATCAATCAAAAGGAAAGGAAGGGATGGTGGGGAGGAAAGGAAAAGAAAAATCAAGAATGAAACACGTTATTTTACTGACTAGAAATTAAGAGTTTTTTCAGTCGCTTCTTAAAGCATTCCAAGGAGGGAGCGAGTCTTATATTGGTTTGTTACTGATTCCAGAGTCTCACTGCATGGACAGTAAAGGACGACGTAAAGAAAGAGGAGCGGTGAACTGGAAAGGCCAATAAACAATCTCTGTTTGAGCGTAACGCTAATCCATGATTAGAAAGACTCTGAAAATTTTCGGTGAGATAAGAGGATGCGTCGGGACAGTTAAGGATGTTATACAATAGAGAGTGTAGAGAGTGTTGATGGAAAGTGAAAAAAATGGCAGAGTTTGATAAGTGGATTGTATGAGAGATCCGATGAGAAAGGTCTGAGAATTAATATTGCGAAATCCGAAAGTATGATAGTAAAAAAGGATGAAAGGATAAGTAAGAGCAATGAAAAATTGTGACAAGTTGGGGAATTCTACTATTTGGGGAGAATTTTTTCACATAATGTATGAGTTTAGAGGGATATCGAACGGCGTATAGCAAATGGAAACAAAGTCAATTTGGCGAACTTGAGAGTGTAAAAATCTGCTACGATGATAATCCACAAAGGTATGTTGGTACCAACTTTGAAATGTGCTTACATCAGAGATTAAAAAAAATAATTTGTTTTATCAAACACTGTTTATTCCACTTTATGTGTATGTAACGGTATAACCCTACTGGTTTCAAGGTTTTCACCTCATCGTTAGGGAGCAAAAACAAGACTAGGGTTATACCGATATTTGTGATAAATAATTTGAAACATTACCAAATTGTGACTCCTTTAAGTATCTTGGATCACTCATCCATAGCGATGGAGGATGTGCAGCAGATGTAACACATAGAATTAGTGTGGGATGGATGAAGTTTAGATCAATGACGGGAGTTCTATGTGATCCGAAAATGCCAGTAAAGTTAAAAGGAAAAGTATACCAAACAATTGTCAGACCCGCACTCTTCTATGGCTCCGAATGCTGGACTATGTATAACTCTTACTCCAGGCAACTAGAAACTGCTAAAATGCGCATGCTAAGATGGTCAGCTGGTGTGTCCCTAAGAGACAAAATAAAAAGTTCACGCATTCGTGGATGTCTAGGTGTTACAGACATCAATAGTAAGATGGAGGAGATGCGATAGAGATGGTGTGGGCACGTTGGACGCAGAGTACCCTATAGTAAACCAGGCAATCTCCATGGATCTTCCTCGAATGACAACCAGAGGAAGACCAAAGAATTCGTGGGTGGTGCAAAAAGATAATCTGAAGCATAGGCACGGCCTGGGGGACGTTGTCCGGGACAGAAGAGCATACAACCTGAGGACGAGGAGAGCTAATCCCAACAGTCTTCGCAGACAGTGAGTTGGGATGGAGCCAGGGAGAAGAAGAAGAAGTGATGACTAATTTAATTAATTTATTAAAATCGAAATATTTTCCTAAATATACCTCAAACACTTTAGATGTGGGTGGTTCTTAGTTAAATAATATGAAACCAGTCTGATATAAGGACTACTCTTATAATAAACCGAGATCATTCACTCTGAAGAGAGCCTCGGAATAGGAGGTAGAAATACGTGTAGCGGGGATAAATGTAACGAGTGTAATCACAAAGTTATTTACATTTTAATATTCCCCATTGACTGATCCCCATTTTTCAAACATTTATTAATTTTTGCAATTTATTTTATCAAACACTGTTTATTCCACGTTTTGTAACGGTATAACACTGCCGGTTTCAAGGCTTTCACTTCATCATCAAGGGAGCACATAAAAGAAATATTGTTTGTGCTCCTCTGATGAAGAGGTAAAAATTTTGTATCCTGTAGGGTTATACCGTTACATAAAGTGGAATAAACAGTGTTTGATAAAACAAATTACGACGTCTTTAAACCTCGACAATTTTAATGCCTTAACTATGAATAATTAATTTTTGTTATTTTTCGACTTGCAAATTCGTTATATATTTTGCTGTGAAATATCACTGCGAATATATGTGGCATACGTAACGAAACATGTCAACAGAATTAAGATGAAGACGGCCGTGCCATGGAGCCAAACCAAGATAACTCTCATCAGCTGGCTGGCGATAGTCACGCTACGTGAGAGAAGTATCACTGCATTTTCATATATTTCTTGCTGGATATTATATACTATAATTGGTTCAGGTCATAGTTTAGTCATAATACTTAAAGTATGCATCTCTCGGTCTTTTATTAATTTGTGTACATGTATAACACATGGTGTATCTGGTAGGATAATTGCTAAGCATCAATTTCTTCTGACGAACCAGCTCATCTTGAATACGTCAAATTATTCAAATCTGTGACAGAGTATTTAAAAAAAATATTCTTAAAAATTAAACAGTAAAAAAACAACTAAATAACCAATCTCTAAACAATTATGTAAGATGTAGAGGAAACGAAACCTCCGTGGTATAGTCAATTAGACGATTGTCTTTCAAGCTGGGGTTAAGAATCTAATTTCTGTTGAAATCCCCAGTTTTTTTTTTAAATGAATATTTTATTCCAGTTTTCACTTAAAGACTACTTAACATTTTACTGGCTAGTTGAAAGAGATTGTCATGTGGTAATTAATTTACCAGGTTGCATTATACATCGATAGCGAAATATAATACTCAGGAGTTCGTCCAAGGATACGGAAGGAAACACAGAAGAACGAGGATGGAAAGATATTCTGAATAAAGAGAGAGTAATTGCCACGTGGTGAAAAGTCCACCGGATAGCACCATATATGGTATATCGAAAGGGAAATATAATACAAAGGAGTTCGTTCAAGGATAAGGAAGGGAAACACAGCAGAATTATTCAAGCCAATAATGTTCCCTTATTGACGAAAATTATCGAGTATAATATTGTAATTTGTTTTATCAAACCCTATCGGTTTCAAGGCTTTCACCTCATCTTTAGGGAAGCACAAACAAGACTCCTCTGAAGATGACGGGAAAACCTTGAAACCGGTAGGGTTATACCGTAACAAAAAGTGGAATAAACAGTGTTTGATAAAACAAATTACAATGTATTTAAACCTCCACAACGTTAATGCCTTAACTATAAACAATATATCGAATATAGTAGTTTAAGTGATGTCATTTAACTGACAATCTGGTAAGAATATTGATTATATCCGTGGTTTAGTTGGTAAAAAGTCTGTCTTCAAACTTGGGAGTAGTGAGTCCAATCCCGTTGGTACCTGTTTGTTTTTTTTTAAAGAATCCCCAATAGTTTCACCTATGGTATCTTTAAAATCTTTCTAGTTGGTTGTGAGAAACTACGACATAGCAAGTAACACCACCAGTTTGTACTATATACAACGAAAAAAGAATACAACAATACAATATTGCCATGTGACCATTTCTTCTAACAAACCAGCATGATGTTAAAGAGATGAAAGTCAAAACAATAGTGTTATCCCATCAACATCAATATCATCAGCTATGAGGTGTGAACAAAAAATGTATTTTAATATTAATAAATAAACATCAATAAATAATTTTCATATAATTTGCAATATTGAAAACTCTTAACATATGTTCATTAAGGGATAAAATTAAAATGTTGAATCATTTTAATGCGAAAACAAATGTTTGTAAAACATTCCATTAAAATGTATTTTATCACAGGAAAAATATTATTATAAATACGTGTATATATTGTGTTATCTCAAAAAAAACATTATAAATTTACAGATTGGAACATTTAATTACGCTAAAAGAGCCTATGTATTATTTAGCAGCGGAATATCAAAATATAAAAACGAAATATCAAAATCAGTAAAAAATACGCGAACAGCAATTTAAAAAAAGTGTGATACGAATTCTTGTAACACAAATCATACTATCGCGCCGTTTCCCTATCAGAGTAGGCAGAGAGGAGATAGCGCCTGATTCACCTATCGCGACACACATCTTTCGCCACTACTTCGTCCATACATCTTCTCGTACAACTACTACGATTTCTCTGACTTTTTATATTCAATTCTTTCAACATATCAAACACTTGATCCAACCATACTTCATTTAGTCTTCCTTTACCAAACCTTACATTTGATTTTTTTTATCTTTTTCCATATTCGTTCGTTCTACGTGTCCAAACTATCTTAGAATGCTCTTCTTGATCTTACTTAATACATCAGCCTTAAGTTCACATTCATCCCTTATCAGTTTATTCTGTATTTTATCAAAAATGATTACCCCGTGTATGCATTCATTATACCCTCAGTGCGCGCATTTCACAACATTTATTCGGCTCCTTTCAGCCGATCCTTATTTGAAAAAAATATTTATTGCCATATTAAAAATAATGTTTTTAAAAAAGTATAATCTAAAATAATCTCTCACTATACCAATAAAACATATTACCAAATTATTTTCCCGTTTTCATTACTAATTTTAGTTTTTATTAGAATAACGTTTATCAAACGCAAAAGTCACGTTTTCTTCCGTTATTTGCGGATTTTCCCATCTTTTTATGCCAAGGTTTTGACAAAACATCAACGTTTTTTTATACGAGAAAAGATAAAGACAATTTCTCGCAAGGTCACCTCGTACTCAATTCAAATAAATAGTTCAATTCGAGCCATGGCACGAATAACATATTTTCACGTGTTTCTCAACGTTTTCACTTTTCTTTTAGTTTTTTTTTTTCTCGCCTCCTTCACAACTGGAGATCACAATCACCCCAGTCCTCCCTTCTCACTCAGATGTATGGTCAGCCATCCTTAACGCCGTTTTAAAGTTTGTGCCAACTACGAGTATCATCTTAATTTAGTCTTTCCACCCCAAAGATAAGTACAATTCTATACCCTGGTTCACAGTTGATTGGAATGCGATTCAATCACATGGAACCCAAGAGGAGTCCAAAACTCCCTGATAGTTGAGGGAGTACAAAAGAGATTTCTGCAGCACCTTTATTACAAAGACTATGTTATTAACCCATAGATCTATTTCATATGTTTAATGGATATTCTTGAATATTACTCTTCAAGCGTCAGTAGAGATCCAAAACTCCCTGATAATTGAAGGAGTCCAAAAGAGATTTCTGCGACACCTTTATTACGAAGAGTATATGATTAACCCCATGGATACATTTAATATGTTTTATGGATATTCGTGAGTATTACTCTTTAAGCATCAGTAAAGATCCAATACTCCCTGATTGTTGAAGGAGTCCAAAAGAGGTTTCTGCGACACCTTTATTACGAAGAGTATATGATTAACCCCATGGATACATTTAATATGTTTTATGGATATTCGTGAGTATTACTCTTTAAGCATCAGTAAAGATCCGATACTCCCTGATTGTTGAAGGAGTCCAAAATAGATTTCTGCGATACATTTATTACAAAGAGTATATACTTGTAATTAACCCCATGGATCTACCATATTTAATATGTTTAATGGATATTCTTGTATATTACTCTTTAAGCGTCAGCAGAGATTCAAAACTCCCTGATAGTTGAAGGAGTCCAAAAGAGATTTGTGCGACACTTTTATTACGAAGAGTATATGATTAACCCCATGGATCTTTTTAATATGTTTTATGGATATTCGTGGATATTACTCTTTAAGCGTCAGTATAGATCAAAACTCCCTGATAGTTGAAGGAGTCCAAAATAGATTTCTGAGATACATTTATTACAAAGAGTATATACTTGTAATTAACCCCATGGATCTACCATATTTAATATGTTTAATGGATATTCTTGTATATTACTCTTTAAGCGTCAGCAGAGATTCAAAACTCCCTGATAGTTGAAGGAGTCCAAAAGAGATTTGTGCGACACTTTTATTACGAAGAGTATATGATTAACCCCATGGATCTTTTTAATATGTTTTATGGATATTCGTGGATATTACTCTTTAAGCGTCAGTATAGATCAAAACTCCCTGATAGTTGAAGGAGTCCAAAATAGATTTCTGCGATACATTTATTACAAAGAGTATATACTTGTAATTAACCCCATGGATCTACCATATTAATATGTTTAATGGATATTCTTGTATAAGGCAAGGTCCGGAGAGTACGGTGGATGTCTTAGACATTCCAATTGAAGCTCTTCTAATTTGGTAGCCGTCTGTTGTGCAGTGTGTGGTCTAGCGTTATCATGAAACAGCAGTGGCCTAGAGCGATTAACCAGCCTCGGTTGTTTAGCAGCTAGCTTTTCCATCATGGTTTGCAGTTGCTGACAATAGACATCTGTCGTAATCGTCTGGCCAGATTTAAGAAAGCTGTAGTGAACGACACCAGCACTAGTCCACCAAACGCTCACAAGTAACTTTTTTGGAGTCAATTTTCGCTTGGGGCATGGTTTGGCTGGTTCGGCAGGGTTCAGCCATTGCGATGAGCGCTTCCGATTATCATACAGGATCCACTTTTCATCACAGGTAATGATTCGATTCAAAATCCCTTCATTATTGTGCCGGTTGAGTAATGCAACGCAGCAGTCAACGCGCGTTTGTTGATTTGCTTCACTCAATTCGTGAGGTACCCACCTTTCAAGCTTTTTCACCTTCCCAATTTGCTTCAAGTGGATTAAAACAGTTTTGTCACTAACACCGCAGCCTGCAGCTAACTCGGACGTGGTTTGCGATGGATCCGCTTCCACAATAGCCTTCAATTCTTCATTATCAACTTTGATCTCCGGCCGTCCACGGGGCTTGTTCTGCAGGTCGAAATTTCCAGAACGAAAACGTTGGAACCAAAAACGCACTGTGTTTTCTTTTGCGGCACCGTCGCCATACACATCATTAATCCTTCGAGCCGTTTCTGCAGCACTGGTGCCACGGTGGAACTCGTACTCGTAAATAACGCGATATTTCAAGTTTTCCATTTTGTAAACTGAGTGACGCAAAGAAAAAAAACAATTGAGGAAAAAACAAATGAATTATAATTTTCGAAACACAAATACTTGAGTAAATAGCTGTATAAATTTGAATTTGGAATTCCTAACCAAAGAGAAGATATTTGAGATCAAAGTTGCCAGTACGGCAAAACGCCAATTTCATATGTAAGGACCTAATATACCAAGTTCTAACAGGAATATATATACCAAGGTTTATATATACCAAGTTCTAACAGGAATATATAAACCAAAGTTTATATATACCAAGTTCTAACAGGAATATATATACCAAGGTTTGTATATACCAAGTTCTAACAGGAATATATATACCAAGGTTTATATATACCAAGTTCTAACAGGAATATATATACCAAGGTTTATATATACCAAGTTCTAACAGGAATATATATACCAAGGTTTGTATATACCAAGTTCTAACAGGAATATATATACCAAGGTTTATATATACCAAGTTCTAACAGGAATATATATACCAAGGTTTGTATATACCAAGTTCTAACAGGATATATATACCAAGGTTTATATATACCAAGTTCTAACAGGAATATATATACCAAGGTTTATATATACCAAGTTCTAACAGAAATATATATACCAAGGTTTATATATACCAAGTTCTAACAGGAATATATATACCAAGGTTTGTATATACCAAGTTCTAAAAGGAACTAACCTCCTTATTGATTGACTGGTTTATATTTAGTATATCGAACAATATTTACCGTGTTGATTATCTAAATTATTTAAAACGTCACCACTCACACACGGGAAGACCTAATTGAATGAGCTTTATAAAAAAAGCATGAGTATCATTATTCCTATTGTTATTATTTTAAGACTTTTGTCTATATATATTTTTTCTTTGAATGCATTTTATTTTATTTAATTGAGTTAAACTTGAAACAAATTAAAATAAGTATAAAAAAATTGCAGCAAATCAATTTGTTTGATACTTCATTGTAAAACAATTTGGCTGACGTATCACTGTATTTTTTAATCAACAAGAAATTTTTTATTAAGGAAGTCACATTTAAAAATTCATTAACAAAAAACCAACAAATTAAGTAAGATATCATAATTTGATGGTAGAAAGAAGGATGGAGAACAGAAAAAGTAAATTAAGAATGAAACACATGACATTACTTACTTAAAATGAAGTAATTTTAAATCGCTAATTGAAACGTGTCATTGACAAAATGATTATAACGATACCTTAGGACAGGTTTCAGAGCCTCGTTATAAGGATATAAAAGAAGAATAATGGTAAACTTGGAAAACTACTGAAGAATCTCAGTTTCAGTAATTCAGGAATCTCAATTTGGCCAAGACCATTTTTGGAAAGCCGCTTAATATTTTACCAATGTATTTTCTCTGACGTGTTCGTAACAACTGGAGATCACAAAGCCTCCGGTCAACTGCATGGCTCTGAAGAGTTCTTCTTCGCTCGTCTCTTTTGCCTTCTGTCCATAACGCTGTTGTAACATTTTTACCAGCAACCATCTCAATTTAGTCATTTCATCTCGTCGCACTGCAATTTTCTTCAATAAAAGGTGGACAAGTGTTAAGACTTGACCATTTTTATCTATTGTACATATTCATTATTCAAACCGACCAATATCAATTTACTAAGACGATGATCTACAGCAGTATTTTAGTTCCGATTTTGATGTTTGGAAGAAAAACTTAGACGAGGAAATCCTTAAAGGAAATTATTAAATGCCCTAAAAAATTTTGCACTGAAAAAATATATGGAGGGATAATGTATGAAATATACGGAAGAAAGTGGCAATATATGAAAGAATATGGATGAATGCAAACTTAAGACGTGTAGGACGAATGACTGAAGAAGTTTAATAAATCAAATAAACATTGCAAATGTGAGGCGATGAATAAAGTGATTGATATTTTGAAAGAGGGAAATACAAAATGCCAGAGAAATTATAAGAGTAGTATGACAAGGTGTGTGGATATAGAGGAAGTAAAGGATATGTGTTGCAATAGAAATATCTGCCGCCTTGTCATATCTACTTACCCCAATCGAGAAAGCAGCGTGATAAACGATGTATAAATTTACGCACATATAAATTTCTATCTGCGTAAATGTTGGGAATTTTTTACGTAATTTAATTTTTTCATAAATAATCTCTTGGTTTGCTATGAGAAATAAGGTCAAACAATGAATTAAAAAAAATGCCGTCTACAGTAGTGAGCTAGTGTGCCCACCTGGATTTGTGGAAACGAAATGGATATTGAAAAATAACGTTTAACCCGTTCACCGCGTTAAAAATCAAATTCCACGAATCCTGTGCGCGGCACAATTTCAGCGTTTTTTAATTTCTAAGTTTAAACACATATTTTGTTTAGACCCACTGATATTTGATTACAACACCAAGTAAACATGACACTTAAGTAATTTTCTGATATTAAATAATAGTCATTACTCTTAAGGAGACTCATTAAATAAAGGAGATAAACTTAACATTACGTAAAATAAACAAAGGAATGCTACGATCAAATCAATGCTTCATGACACTCACCCAATCAAATGCATATAGCACTAGTAATGTTTATTTACGTAAGAGAGACTTAGTAATGTTTATTTACATAAGAGAGACTCATCGCAGGACTCGATCCGCGAGACAGGTCGTTAATGCTAGAAATATTGAGAAACCAAAAAAATTCGGCGCTCTGTTTATTCAACAATATCTCATAAACTAATATATTATTTGACAAGGTTTTCAGATATGTCGCTAGAATAAAGATTATTTTAAATTTTAGTTCAATTTTTATTCCGGTTTTGTGTCATTTTTTTTAAGTATTTGTGATTTAAAACTTGGATTGTTGTCAGATCACAGGCGTTTGTGCTCCCCGCGGGGAACAGGTTAAAGCAGAATAAATGTGGAAGAAACACTTTCCTCTGTAGACTTTTATCTACTTGTTTATTTCTCGTCTTGTGTATTTTGTTTAATGTTGGGTATAATTGGGTCAAACATCAAATATAAATTAAATATTTTTTGCTGAAGATGTCTCCAATTTGTCAACATTATTTTCCTAAAATTTGAAAATGTTTTTTCTTCATTCGCACAAGTTGATCGCACTTCGGTTTTATGTCAAAGTAAGTTATTTTAAATAAGTCATAACAACAAAATGTCTTTAAAAGTAGCACTATTTCTACTTTTACTTATCAGTTTGAATAACATATAACTTAAGATTTAAAATAATGGTAGTATAGTACTTCGGCAGATATTTTACGTCGTGGAAAAGAATATTGTAGTAACTCTTTATCCACTGAGGATATGTTCCAAGACTTCCAATGAACACCTGAAACCGTGGATAATACCGAACTCCTTTAAACTTAGTGGTCCCCCCTTATCCGCTGTTTCAATTATCTGCGTCAAAACATGGCGGTTTCAATTATCTGCGTCAAAACATGGCGGTTTCAATTATCTGCGTCAAAATATAGCGGTTTCAATTATCTGCGTCAAAATATTAAATGGAAAATTCCCACGTATCGTCAAGTTGTCAAACGTAGCCAAACGCTATGTCATTTCTCGCAATTCATCTATCACATCATTACTATCATCGTCACATCATCTCAAGACTATATTCACAGAACTTTTATAACCGAATACTTATATAAATGTTCTATTTTATTACAAGTTATTGTTTTCAATCTGTTGCTATGTCTCATTTATAAATTTAACCTTATCATAGGTATATTTAGTATTTCAGACAACGCTCCCATAGATTGTTATATCAACCTATAAGTCTAACCAACCTGCCTTTGGAAATGCCGGTAGGTAGAGCAATCACACTGTTTAACTCTTTCACGGCTACGGACCACTTAACTGGCCCATACATAATACGTACCGTCCTGGCGAGCGGCCATTTAAGTGGCCACTAACTTTGCGTGTGGATATCTCGGTCAAAATTAAATCTTCTTTAAAATTTTTAACCTGAATATAAGACAAAACGTGTCCTCTAGTGACATCTCTTTTAAAATCATCAAAACTTCAAGTATTTGATCCATAAGAAGGATTTAAACAGACCCCTTGCAGGCCGTCGATATTTAAACATTTTGAATAATCGCGCCACGCGTTCGGGCGATCCGAAGGTCATGTTTCTAATGACGATTGCTCCCGATCAATATGAAGTATTATGCGTCGATATTTTTTTTGTAAATACGCGTATTGCGTATTTACAAAAATTGCTTTTTCATTGTTTATGGATTATTGTTTTCTTCGATTATTGCTTCTTATATTGTCGCACTTTATTTATAGCTTTGATTTGGATACCATTACACAAACTGTTTTTTAAGAGATTTTAACATTCACTTACTATTACAACTTTTCAAATCGTCGTTATTTTTTATGTTACGTGTGTTATACGCCATTGAAAAATTCATAAAATTTTTAAAATAACTTTAAAAATTCAACACCGCTTATATTATCAATATGGCTAAAAGGAACTTGACTGGAGAGGAAATTGAAGATATCACGGTAGTAGAACTTGATTCAGATTTTGAATTAACCGATGAAGAAGACGATGTTGATCCATTAGAAGAAGAGCAGAGAATGGATGATACAATTATTCCAGATATTGGAGCAACAACCAGCGGCAATGTGGAACCAAACGAACTATTAGAAAATGTATTTTCTTCATGGAGCCGAGGTCCATTTGCGCCAATAATCCACGAGTTTGATGAATTTTCATCTGGCATCTTGCCCTCGTGCCAACTTACACCAGAATCATCCGAACTCGATATTTTCGAATATTTTTTAAATAAAAATATAATTGAAAATGTGGTACAACAGACTAACCAATTTTATAATTTTAAAAAATTGAGTAAGGAATATTCCGCTAAATCACGAATTCAACGCTGGGTGGATACAAATGTACCAGAATTATATGTATTCTTTGGTGTCACAATGTTGATGACACGAAATAAGCATTTAACCATACGGGAACATTGGTCCACAGACCCACTTTTAAATAGCCCAATTTTTGGCAAGACTATGTCAAGGGACCGGTATGAACTGATTTTAAATATGTTACATTTTTCTTATAACAATATAACAAATAGTGGTGACAAATTGCGTAAAATAAGATTATTGCTTGATCATACTCGCAAAGTTTTTACAAGTGTCATGCTGCCTCACAAAAACTTGTGTATCGATAAGAGCATAGTTGTTTTCAAAGGTCGTCTTATGATAAAACAATACATCCCTTCCAAACGTCACAGATTCGGCATTAAATTATTTGTTTTATGTGATGTTGAAACCGGTTGTGTGTTAGATCTAATTGTGTATTGCGGTGATGGAACAGAAATAATTTATGATAAATCGTTGGGTATATCGGGTGCAGTTATCAAAACGCTTCTCAATGACTATCTTGGAAAAGGACACAACTTGTGGTGTGATAACTGGTACACAAGCCCACAATTATTTAAGTTTTTTCATGACAATAAAACAAATGCATGTGGAACCGTTCGAAAATCTCGTAAAGGTATGCCCAACTTCAAAAAAACCAAGAAAGGAGACATTGATTCTCAACATTGTGGACCCTTGTTGGCTATAAAATGGCACGATAAGAGAGAAATTCATATGCTGACAACAATTCATAGTGACAGATTTATTTCAACAGAGAAATTAAATTATAAAACTGGCGAACAGGTAAAAAAACCTGAGTGCATTGTGGATTACAATAAAAATATGGGTAGTGTGGACAAAACCGATATGATGCTTAGTAGTTTAAATTGCCTTCGAAAAACTTTAAAATGGTATAGAAAGCTGGCTTTTCATTTTGTTGATCTATACATGCTAAATTCATATTTTATTTACAAGCATACAACCGGAAAAACAATAGGTTTAGCGGAATTTCATTTAGCAGTTATAAGAAAAATATTTGAAAAATATAAACTAGCATCAAAATTGTCCCATTCATCTCCGTCCACTAGCAATCCACTACATCTTGGTTTATCGGTTTCAATAATAGCCGCACACAGTCCTAAAGAAATTCCAGGAACTGAAAACTGTGCGGAACCTTCTCGTCGATGCTATGAATGCGCTCATAAACATAAATTAAGGAAAAGATCTAGATATATGTGTGGTGAGTGCAATGTGAGTCTGTGTGTAACATGTTTTGGACCATTTCACGCCAGCAAACACTTTCCACAGTAGAAATATTATTATTGCAGTGTACTTATCGTTATAAATCTTTTCGTCAAAATCCAAAAACATACTTTTATTTGTATAAAAGTGTTATAAGAATATTTTCTAATATTACGTGTGTATAGTGTCAGCTAAAAAATGCATCGGCACACAGTTCGACAGTACTCAGATTCGGGATAGTGGTGAGTCATATTTTTATGTAGATACAATATAAATTTATTGACTTAAAACACCGCCGCCTGTGGAACACACGAAAGATACTCGAGCCATCGCCGTAAAAAGGTTAACCATGTGTATCTTCATACTATATAGACGTGTTTCATGTGTCGCTCAGCTCCTTCAGAAAAAATCTCTTGAATTTAGTGTACTACTTGAAATAATTTAATCTTTTTTTATATTATCTTACATGTTACATTTTGTCATAGTGTTTTAGTGTAACATATACATTTTTACAATAAGTCTTAAAATGTTGAACTGTTTCATACATTTTTTTTGTACTTGTTATGTTTGGTCCTTGTGTGAATTAGGGGAACCTGTAATGTGCAAAGGACTTGACAAAATGAATTAATAAATTAAGTTAATAAATGGAGGGAAATCGAGTTAATATTTATGCGTAGGATAAAGCATAAGCCATAGAGGGTTTGGTATATTCGCGTTTTCAAGTATCCACTGGGGTCTTCAAACATATCACCCGCGGATAAGTGGGAACTTACAGTATTTTGATTTTGTTCCTCTACACCTATAATAAATTAATTTATCCAAGATAAGCTGGTTGGTGGGAAGAAATCGTTGGATAGCAATAAGGCCGTCAGAAGTACCATGTTCAACCATGTATACAAAAGTTTACATGGTTAAACATGATAAACAAACAAAGTTTAATTTATAAATTAAACATATGTTAGTAAATAATAATGACACTATCTAACGATATAAAATATAACAATTTCAACAATATACTTTAAGAAAAGATATGTGAATGTCACCCCTCTCTATATCTCTTTCTCTGAAAACAACTTATAAATAATAATAATAATAATAAACGAACAATATATATCGTCGTTGTTGCTGGACCTCGTAGTTGAAGATCCTTCAATATTCTAATGTAAATTTAATTGAAAAGCAAAGCTGTGCCATGCAGTTTACTTTTTTTCAAGTCAGTAAGCCGTTGAACATCAGCAAACTCACCAGCCACACCGATATACTGGATCCGATAGCACACCAAAAGGAGACGATCGGAGCTCACCGGCATGTTTTTTTTTATCCCTTTTTTTAAAGAATAGATATGACCTAAGTCATAGATATCCTTATATCCCCAAATACTAGGTAGAAAAAAATACCTGTATCATGCGAGGGGAGTAGCACAATGCGGGTTTCAAACCGGCATCCTTCCGCACGGAAGCCCAGTGCGTTAACACGCGCCCATATACCTCATTAAAGTTTACAAAAATTATATAGCTACGTTTAGTGAGCAAACTTATTGCACATTTTATATAGCAATGTTTAGAGAGCCAACTTACTGTATTGTATTCTCCATTCTTGATAGTAACAAACTAAATTAGATTATTTAGGTTTTACAGATAGTGACTATGTGATGTGAGATAAATAACGTAAATATTAAAACGCAGCATACAAGCTATTATTTTGGCAAAAAGTTGGAAATTTTTCACTAAATATTATATTATCGAACCGTAGTGGACCGTGGGTAACTGAAAACGCAAATAACCGTGAATAAGGGGAGACCACTGTACTATTATTTACTATTGTGCCAGTGTTAAAATAAAAAAATTGCCTTTGACACAATCAGTTGCAGTCTATCAGTGGATAAACAACAATCATCTTAAAAACAAATAGATACGTAAAGCATTATCTCCGTTTTGCCCCTTGACCCGTGGAAGCTACCAGTATGAGCCAAGACAAATGTCAGCTTCTTAAATTGTACATATGGTATATATCTACCAAGTTCAAACGTCATCATGAAACGTTAACTTAAGTGTTTATCACTTTTTATTATTTAAAGAATGGAGATAATTGGATTATTTTGTTATCCAAGGGACAAAGATCATTTCAAGACTCTTCCAGTGTTGCCCAATTTAAAAATAGTAGTCTCGCAATAAATGGAACAAACTTTGCAAGTGATCTATATTTGCTTCACTAAATGTTCTTTAAAATAAGACACTAGGATATTGGCACCTTAAAAAATCAGAGAAATTGTCAAAGAATGCGTATTGAGTGCTCTTAGTTATGGGAACACGGAAACTACGTTAAAAACGATTTGAAATTTGGATCAAAGGAAATAGTACTCATTTTGTTTTTTTTTCAATGCTAAAACTTTTGAACAAAAGGATTACTTCTTCTTTATGTACTAGGTAAGTTCAGAAAGTAAGTGTACTGAATTTTTGTAGGTTACAATTTTTTTTTATTTAAACAAAAAAATTACGTGGTTACCGTAGTACATATGTAAGCTATTTTTCGACATAGTCGCCATTCCTCTCAATGCAGGTGGTGAAGCGGGGTATCAACTTTTTGATACCTTCCTCGAAGTAGTTTCCCGCCAACCCCTCCGTCCACTTCGCCACCTCCTCCTTTACCTCCTCGTCGGTTGAAAACCTTTTTCCACCCATGTGCAGCTTCAGGGAGGTAAAGAGATAGTAATCTGAAGGTGCTAGGTCAGGGAAATGCGCGGGATAGTTCAGGACATCCCATTTAAACGAGGCGAGCAGTTCCTTCGTGGCGTTGGCCGTGTGTGGTCTGGCATTGTCGTGCAGCAGGCAGACTCCCTTTGTCAGCATGCCTCTCCTCTTGTTCTGAATCGCCCTCCGCAATTTTTTTAGGGTCTCACAGTATCTCGCAGAGTTGATGGTCTCCCCTTGAGGCATATATTCAATCTGCGATCGTCACGGAGCGCATTTTCGATTTTTTCCACAATTTCGTCAGTCACAATTGTAGGTCTTCCACTCCTCTGATCATCATGCACAGACGTACCACCGTTTTAAAACTCGCGACACCACTTGTACACACTCGTACGATTCATAGCTTTATCACCATATGCAGTTTTCACCTCATTATAAACCTCAACCGGAGGTTTTCCCTTCCAAACGAGATAACGGATGACGCCGCGTATTTCGCACTTGGCGGGAGATTGGATTTACATTTTTCACGAAACGTGTTGTCGCGTCAACACTTCTCAACGTACTGACCTCGAACCAGTCTCGTTGCGGAGGGGAAGGGTCAGGCTACACGGAAGTGTAGCCAACATGTCGAAAATAAAATCCATCCAGTCGTGAGAGCCTCAGTACACTTACTTTCTGGATACGCCTCGTATATCTTGGATCTGTTACGTTGTGAAATCATTCCTGAGAGATAGACGACCAGATACATTTAAAGCGGCCTTCCTAGCGTCCGATATCCTGCGGGTATATATGAGATTTTGTGTCTACCAATCCTTCCCCATGTTCACGTTAGTACTGTATTTTCTACCAGCTTCATTTTTCTTTAAGGTGATCAGGAAAATAACTTCGTATATTGAGGACAATCAAAATGCATTTTGTTATTGATGTGTAATTTTATTCTGTAATGTATGCACCATTTTGTTCCACTACTTTACGTCATCTTTCTGTAATTTTTTAAATTCTATCGTCTCAGAACTTTGCATATTTCTGTGTAATGTTTTTGATAAACTGCTTCAAATGTTTTTGCATGCCTCTAGGGTAGTGAAGTTCTTTCCCTTAAAGGAATTCTGTAAGGACCGGACTTAATGGTTATTGGAGAAGACAAGGTTTGATGGGTACAATGGGTCCAGTTGATACAGTTGTACCAACTTTTGGCGGGTCTACAAAAATATGTAAAGTCTGACATTATTCAGATGAAAGGTTGGGAAAGTGTTCAGAATTAGCAAATAAGAAAGCAAACTCTAGATGCTTCCGATGGATTGCTGCCATAAGTAGGTATTTTTTAGATGAAGTTCTGCCTTTGGAGTGAATAAAGGTGCTTCGCCACGCTTGCCCTATGACTTCTTCCGGTCAACATTAGTGTATATGATTCGCTGTTTATTAATCGCCACCATTCGTTTAAAAAATGGTTCGTTTTCGTTACGTTTAATTAACTCTATATTCGTACAGTAATCGCCTCTGATAGAGCTATTATATTTGTATGTTCATCAGTCGTGTATTATTGATTGAATTAAATAAATACGAGTATATATTTTGATATGTTTTTCCTTTCCTCGTTGTACTGTATAAACATCATATTTAGAAAAATTATCGAGAATATATATTTTTTTAGATATCTGCTTTTGAAACATTCCATTTCGTTTCATAACTATAACTGTGACATGTAAAGGACACTTAATTGTCGTTTATTTTGTCAATAAATAAATAAACAATCCGAAAACTGGAAACCATTACTGCTAGAGGCCTTGAAATTTGAATTTTCAAAACTTATCGTGACAATGACTACGTAGAGTGTGTTGTTACCATTTGAGCAAGATAAAAGATAAAGATAACAAACACTGACATAAAAGCGAAATTATCTTTTAGTTTAAAGTCGACCTTTTTCAGTAGGGGTTTCCCCTTTTCAATTGAGCAAATATCCCATTTCCCGCGCTTTCAATTTTCCGTTAGCGCGCAATTAGATTTAATGTCGGCATCTAGCGGACACTTTTGATGACGGGCTGGGGGTACTCAGGGACGGCTCACGAGCGAAACTTCATCGCGACACATTAAGATAAGACAGTCACGTGTATTGGAAAGTGTTCCCTTAAATGGAACGTTTCCAATAAAGTTGCGAAAATGTAGGGCACAGATCGCATTGGTGTTTACGAATGAATGAATGTTCATAACTCGTGACGAGTATAATATAATAGAAGATACGTTGGTGGCATTGTAAACGACTATGTCAGCCAATTTGTTATAAGCATATCTTGTTGCATGTAGAGGAAGGAGATTCAGTATTTATTAATTTTGTCTGCGTCCTCTTTCTCCATTGTAACTCCCCTTATCACTAACAACAATTCTACGCCATTTGGCACTATTTGCTAGTGTTTGCTCCCAGTTATGCTGAGCATTGATATTTTTAAGCGTCTCATACTGTACGTCCTTATATCCCTTGAGCTGCTCGCCGTACTTTCTTATGTCTTCTGTTAGCTCATCAAAGAGGATATATCTTGGGAGTATGTATTCATGTATGCAAGCTGCGTGTCCAAACAAGACAAGAACAACGCAGGTAAGCACAATACAAGAACAACGCAGGCAAGCACAATAAAATAACAACGCAGGGAAGCACACGACATGAACAACGCAGACACGTACAAGACAAGAACAACGCAGGCAAGCACAAGACAAGTATAACGCAGGCAAGCACAATATAAGAACAACGCAGGCAAGAACAAGACAAAAATAACGCAGGTAAGCACAAGACAAGTACGACGCAGGCAAGCACAAGACAAGAACAACGCAAGCAAGCACAAGACAAGAACAACGCAGGCAATCACAATACAAGAACAACGCAGGCAAGAATCTCGGTGGTAGAGTAATTTGCTATTTTCAAAACCTCATCATTTGATACTCTAATACCATCGAATCTTCATTATTTGCCTGATGGGCATCTGCTGACATGTTTTGAATACCCTCAGATGTGGTCTTAAGGGAATTCATGATTGGTGTTAATAATAAAACTTGGAAGATATACAAACCCGCCTATGATTTGCTTTTAATATCGATTTTCAAAAAAATTTAAAAGGATCCCAATCTGGTTAGATTTCGTCGGGTAACAATATTATCGTACGCCCTAGACGTGTGCAAGTGTTATCGTCTCTCCACGTGCCATAGTATTATATTTTAGACATGTTCGATACTAAAGTGTGAGATAGATACATATTTATTTATTTAACATTTTTATTGCAAATACAAACTGGCGGGCTCATTGCCAGGCGGCAATATCTTCCAACCAACCAGAAAACAGTAAATGAAGCAAGTTACATTGTCGCATAAATCATTCAAATGACTATCCATCCCAACGGAATCCATAAACACATACGTAATCATATGCCCACAAAGATGAACAATCACCCGAACATTATTTTTCATATAAAGTAAGATATCATCAATCAAAATAAAAGAAAGGGATGATGGAGAGGAAAGATAAAGAAAAATCAGGAGTGAAACACGTTATTTTGCTGACTAGAAATGAAGAGTTTTTTTTCAGTCGCTTCTTAAAGCATGCCAAGAACGGAGCGAGTCTTATATTGGTTTATAACTGATTCCAGAGTCTCACTGCATGGACAGTCAAGTCTCACTGCATGGAAAATAATGCATACCTACCTCAGTAATTACTAACCCTAATGCCCGATTACTAAGGCCAAAGATGATAATATCTCTGACCTACGCTTTTCAAATTGTCCATGTGAACAATGCGTATATGTTAAGGAGTTCCATACAAATCAATTAATAAATTAATGTCAATCTCAAAATAATGATGCATTTTTGTATGCAAACAGCGAATTAAATTCATTTTATTGGGTGTTAACATAAGTTGTGTCCGTTTTTTTTTTTCAAATTTAAAAATCAGCACCAAAAGTAAAACAAAATGGTAAAGGTTATACGAGTACGTCATTCGAAAGAAAATTTTCTGCTCTACATGATATTGTGTTTGCTTTTACGTTATATATATTATTTTATTTAATTACAAGCCTTCAAAATGGAATGTCAAGTAGACAAAAGTGTGCATTTTCGACGCCTCCTTCTGTTCGCGTTCAATCGAGGGAATAAAGCTGCCAAAGATCCCTTTCAAACCACCGTAGAATTGCCCGAGGAGATGAATTGTAGTCACATGACTGTATACCGCCATTTTAAATCAATGGGAATAGTCCAGAAGTTCGGCGCTTGGGTTCCACGTGCTGTGAGTGAAAACAACAAAAATCAACGTTCGACAGTTTTACTTTTGGTGCTCATTTTTAAATTGAAAAAAAAACGGACACAACTTATGTTAACACCTAATATTTTTATGGGTTATTGCATCATGACTGACAGGCTAAAGTGTTTTAATATCTGCCCTTAACATCTCGGTTAGCAATGCTGGCGCCTGCAGTCAGGTGAACCGGCCCAGACTTAAAGCAAGGTTGTTGGTGTACATTACATTACCATCCGGTACTGGAAGAAAATCATAGTTAACCCTTTGTTACTGTCAACACTACATTTTAAGTATCCAAAGTGTTAAATAAATTACCGACCTCCGTATTCTATTTGGTAAAACGCATGTCTTCCAGCCGCCAGAGATTAAGGGTCCGATTCCCGTTGGCACCACTTATTTATTTTTAAAAAGGATTTTTAACTGATTTTTACTTAACTAATTTTTATTAGTTGAAAAAGACTGCCATGTGGCAATATATCTACCAGGTTACATTGTATACAATTAAGGTTTTATATAATAGAATATATTTACTGTAACGTAACGTGCTGAACTTCTGTGTGAAAGGTCTCCAGTTCGAGTCTCGAGCTTTACTTTTCCCCTTTGATAGAACGAGTAATTTTTCAACCTAGTATGTAGGAATGTAAAAATCTTCACGACCTCAGTAATATACAGGATGCGTTTTATGTTCCAGGCCGATTTTATTTGGCCGCCATTTTGATTTGGCTGTCATTTTTCAGTTCATATTTATCAATCGTAAAGAACGGTCATTAACAATTTATTTGGAGTGTCTAATTTTGCAACGACGTATTGAAGTTATTAAAACATTTCATTTAAATAATCGTTCAATTGTGAATACGCGAAGAAAATTGCGTGTTTTTTTTTATCAAATCATGTGCCAAGCAAGTCAACCATTCAGCGTGTAATGAATAATTTTATAAATTTGTATCCACTGAGAGATAAAACAAAGTCTGTGCGACAACGTAGCCAACGTACGCCAAAAAAGATTGATGCAGTGAGGCAGAGTGTTGGTGAACGTCCGTGCACCTCTCATCGACGCCGTGCATAATAATTGGGAATGTCTTTATCATGTTTGTTAAAAATTATCAAAAAAGATATACATTTTTATACGTATAAATTTCAATTGATACAAAGAGCTACAGGAAAATGACCATAAACAGCGGCGAGATTGGAGTGCTCGGGTTTTACTGGTCGGTATAAACGATATGTTCAAGGGTGTGGGCTGAAAAACATCTGATGTCTGCGTGACTGAGCTCGCCCTATACTGGTGGGGTGTATCTTGGCCGGGGGGATATTATTAGATGAGCCTAGGTTTTTTAATGTATTCTGTTTTTAATATGTCTTAATGTATTATGTACATACTATGTTGCTATCAATAAACCTGTATTTATTTATTTATATATTGTGTAACCTTTTTATAATGCGATTTTAAAACCTTTTTAAAATGCGATCTTCTGGAGAATTCGTCTTCCGCTTTGGTCCTGTTCCTTTTTTGCGCTCTACAGACCCAGTCTTTTGGATTTTTTTATGAATTTAGTCACTGCAGATTGACTAAAGCCTACCAATGCTGCAATTTCGCGGGAACTTTTATTTTCTTAATGTAAGGTCGAAATTTTCGTTTTATCCAATGGGTTCATTTTCTTCATTTTTTAAGGATGTTTTTTATTTTCACTTTTTCTAACTCTTCTTCACAAAAACCACAACTACTACTGGTGCAGTAATCACTTAAAACGTTTCTTTATATAAAAATCATAAACCATAGAATATTTCAATCTATAGTGTAGATCGCGCTAGATGGCTGGATTTGTCCCCATAACAGCGTGGCTGGTGATGAGATTGAACTGAATTGAATAGGAATCAAAAGCGAATCATTGCATTCAAAACAAACATGTCAACTATTAAAACAAGATGCCATCTCCGTAAATTCACAGGATAGATCGTAATTATAATATTGATTATTTGAGCATTATTACTTTATGTAAATATTAAAAATATTACTTTATGTAAACCGATATCATTGTACCTATTCAAAACAAACATGTCAACTATTAAAACAAGCTGCCATCTCCCTAAATTCACAGGATAGATCGTAATTATAATATTGATTATTTGAGCATTATTACTTTATGTAAATATTAAAAATATTACTTTATGTAAACCGATATCATTGTACCTATTCAAAACAAACATGTCAACTATTAAAACAAGATGTTATCTTCCTAAATTCACAGGATAGATCGTAATTATAATATTGATGATTTGAGCACTATTACTTTATGTAAATATTAAAAAGTCACAACTATTCGAGAAATAGTATATATTTATTATTATTTATTAGACAGTTTAGTATGAATGGATGCTGGGACTGGCCCAGATAAAGGCGTAAGAATTTGATAGAAAGCAAGATAGGAGATAGCGTTATCTTTAGTTCCATTTATCTTGCCTTCGTGTTGAAAACCGTTGGAGCAGGCACGTAAAACATTTTAAGAAACAATAATTTTAACATTTATTTACAAAATGACATATTGCACCCTTTGTTACTACTACAGTTAACCATAATTAAATAATATGGAAATTTGTATCTTTAAAATGGAAATAAATATGAGAAAAATATTTAAACAATCTTCAAATCTTCTTTTAACGAAAATTTTAAATGCTCCTGAAAAATTGTATGCATAAAAAACGAGATAAGTTATAGTTCGGAAAATCTAGGATAAACCGTATGACAGCTCACAAATTAGCCCCAATACAACCTTGTAACGATGTTCAGTAATTTTAATTATTTTATCAACTTTAATATAAGCCTCGATTCTAATAAATAGCAAGTTATTTAGGTAAATACATTACATAAAACTAACAATAATGACAAATTAATACATCTTGTCACAAATTAGCAAAAATGTGGCAGTTTGTTAAAATCAAATAATATTTGGTGACGTTTGTCAAAAGTCACTACGTTAGTCTGCATTGGCTAGGGATGGGGTATTCAATAATTGGATTTTCAAAAATCGATTTCGAAAATCGATTTTAATTAAATGTTCGTAATTAGTATTAATTTATAGTGGATCTTGGCCTATTTAAAGATACATACAAATCATACAATACATTAGAAAGTCAGTATAATGAAAATTAGGAATTAAAACGTCAGTTTAGAGAAAAACAATTGTTCGATTTGTAAAAATACTATTCGATTTGTAAAAAAAATATTTTACCCCATCCCTTTGTGACAAACTTCGCACGGTTCATCCTAGACTTTCCGAAGTATAATAAAAGAAAATGTATCGATAATAACAAAAGGTAGATTTTCTGCGGTGTTCTTACCAAATATGTTTTTTAAACATATACAGATGTGGGGAAGTATCTAATAGCTGTAGCCACCACCTATTCTGCATATTTATTTTTCATCTGTCAACAATAGTGGGTTGTGTAAATAATAGTGGATTTTTTCAATAATAGTGGATTCTGTCAACAATAGTGGGTTCTGTCAACAATACTGGGTTATGTAAACAATAGTGAGTTCTGTCAACAATAGTGGGTTCTGTCAACAATAGTGGGTTATGACAACAATAGTGAATTATATCAACAATAGTGGGAGGACAATCTGACTTTCAGGCGGCATTATGTAAATTTTCATTTTATTATTTTTATTGTATTTAGGTATGATGTAGCAAGTTAAGTATGTGTGTTTTATATTAGCTTTATAAAACAAATGTAATCATGAATATTCAAAAAAGTTGAACAATTGTGACATCTGCTATCATGGGCTCCTTAGGCCTTAAAACTACAGTACGAAGTTAATTATTTAATAAGTCAATTTCCGAAATGCTTGGAACATTTCATTTTTGGAAAAAAATATTGAAAAAATTTTAACAATAAAAAGGGGAAACAGAAACAAACTGAAAAAATATTTCACTGTACATCGACCCATCGTGTATAGATTGTGAATAATAGAAAAAATACTTCACTGTACATCGACCCATTGTGTATAGATTGTGAATAATATAAAGAATATTTCACTGTACATCGACCCATTGTGTATAGATTGTGAATAATAGAAAAAATATTTCACTGTACATCGACCCATTGTGTATAGATTGTGAATAATAGAAAAAATATTTCACTGTACATCGACCCATTGTGTATAGATTGTGAATAATAGAAAAAATATTTCACTGTACATCGACCCATTGTGTATAGATTGTGAATAATAGATAAAATATTTCACTGTACATCGACCCATTGTGTATAGATTGTGAATTATAGAAAAAATATTTCACTGTACATCGACCCATTGTGTGTAGATTGTGAATAATAGCTATGGATAGCACAATCCAAAAATACGATGGAATTGAATCTAAATAAGTTTTTATTCAGTGAGATTTTTACTTTGGTAAATTTAGACCTTTTTCATATTCCATTGTCTAGTTTATAATCCTCCCGTTCTTTCAACAGTGTTTTTATTAAATTAAAAAATACTTCTTAAATCACGCTGATAAAAAATAAAAAAGAAAAGAAATAATTGAAGTTGTCTTTATTTTATTTATCGGGCCCCATTGCTGAGAAATTTCTAAAAATTAAAAAGAATATTATTACATTTATGTGCGTTAATTATTTAGTGATAATTATTTCACTGAGTAATAACATTGGAAAGTATTTCTAAAAGATTTGGCAAAAATTATTGTTTATGAAAATACAACTTAAGTTTTAAAAATTTCTTAAAGGAAATAATTCCTCAGTATCCGCTTGAAAAATTAAAGTATCTCCGATCTGGTTACAGAAGAATCATTTGTATACCATCACACATCACTCAACGCATATTTTACAGTTCACTTGGCTCGACTTTGGAACGATCTTCCTAACTCAATCAGATGTAATGCATATTTATCGATATATATTTTTTTTATTTTACCTGGCGAGTTTATTACCACTTGGCAATCTCTTCCAACCAACCAGACAGATGTTTTAATGGGCCCTAAGTGAAAACCAGACTGGAATTCAATTTTAAAAAATCTGGATTCCAGCGGGGATCGAGCCCGCAACCTCCGGATCGTCAGACAAGCGTCTTACCACCAGGCCACGGAGGTCGATATTCATGAATAAACTAAAAAGTATTGTACAGCTGGAGCGTTGCAGGACCGAAACATTTGTGACATGATCACATCAGTTGATCCGAAGAATTCGGCGAAGGAAACGCTGGTGGACCATTTCGAGGGTTTGAGTGAGCCTTCTATAAGGAACCCAAGTCTCAGACCCATAGAGAAGCGTGGGGAGGACAACAGCATTGTAGACCGATATCTTTGTAGACTGGGAGATATCTCTGCTATAGAACACCCATAGAAGATATGGTTGTAAAGGCGAAATTGCGGTGAACCGGGCATGTGATACGCATGGGCTATCACAGACTCCCAAAACGCGTCTTGTACGGGGAAGTGGTGGAGAAGCGAAGAGTTGGTGGGCAGAAGAAGCGCTATAAGGGCAGTCTGCGAGAGTCGCTTACTTTGTGCGAGGCGCCTGAGGACTGGGAGCAGGTGGCATGGGACCGTAAGGGGTGGAGAGCCGTATGTTCTCGGGCTGAAGGCGTCTCAGCGGCTAAACGTATGAGAAACAGTCAGCACGCTGCAATCATGCGTAAGCATGGCCAGGTGGCTCAGCAGGATCCACATGTTTGTGGCATTTGCGGGAGAGAGTGCGCATCTAGGATCGGGCTGTTTTCTCACAGAAGATCACACGATCGACGTGAGAGAACAGTTCAAGAATGACGTTGGAGTGGCGAGGGGATTCTCGACTGCGAGGCCCGGCAACAACGACAAAAAGTATTGTTAATCTGTAAATATTTTCTTTCCTTATCTCTCATGTAATTTCCATTTTTCTCCTTAATTACTTTACGATTTTTCTTTTATTTATTTTTTTAACATTGTGTTTATACCTGTGCAAAATACAATACAAATATAACATTCTTTTCGTTTTGTAACCGTGAATATAGAAATATTTATTATAACGCGAGATATTCTTCTAAAATACACAGTAAAAATTGTAAATTTCCGGTCACCGCTTCTATGTTAAAATTGATCTTTATACATATTATATATTCGTATATATGTTTAACGTTTACCGACATTTTCCCAAAATGTAAATCTTGTTAATTAATATTCATCAATATATCATTTGAATAATGTTATATTTAATTTAATTCGAAGTTGATATTTTTTCGCGAAATATATTCAAAATCTCTTGGGGATGTTGTTTTTTTAATTTTCATTTGAGAATTTCCAACCACGAAATAAATTACATGTGATTTAAATTCTGCGTCCGGCGTAAATTCGCAAAAAATAATAATAATAATGGAATCACCACCATCTATCCGAGTGCCGCAAAATTATCATTACAAATTGCCGGCAATTTATCAAATGAAAAGCGAAGCCAGAGCGCTAATTATATATTCGGCCATTTACAACATTTAGGCGGGTACTACCCCCCCACCCCCCTTATTCCACTCATTTACATGAATCGTAGAACACAGGTACGAGTAGAAGTAAAAGAACACTCTTTCGCTTCTTCTACATCCATACGCCTTCTTATATAGCTCCTACAAATTCTCTGAGTTTTACGTTCCGTTCTTTCGAAATATAAATAAATAAATATAGGTTTATTGACAGCGACATAGTATGTATTGTACAAAATATATTTAAATAACACTTCTAAAACACATAAATTGCAGAAAATACATTAAATACAGAAGCCATCAAAAGATCTGGGGCTCATCTAATAACATCCCCTCGGCCAAGATACACCCCACCAATATAGGGCGAATCCAGCCACGGGGACACCAGATGTTTTTCAACCCACACCCTTGAACACGTAGAACAAGAATATAAATAAAACATAGAAAATAAATAGATGACAAAAAAATACTTTCAAGAGAGAAGACATTAAAAGGTCCGGGCTCATCCCACAAACATTCCCTCTTCCGAGATACACCCCACCAATGTAGGGCGAGCCCGACCGCAGAGCATCGGGGGGCTTCCATCCCACACCCTCGCATATCTAGATTAAAGAATAAATAAAATTAAAAAACAAAACAAAAATGTATGGCAGAAAACAAAATAAAAAGTAAACCCACATATACAACCTCAGGTTGTAATTTATTTTTAACAAACACTGTTTATTCCACTTTTTTTTTTTTTTTTTTTTTTTATGACGGTATAACCCTACCGGTTTCAAGGCTTTCACCTCATCTTCAGGGGAGCGTAAACAAGACGCTCTTGTTTACGCTCCCCTGAAGATGAGGTGAAAGCCTTGAAACCGGTAGGGTTATACCGTCATAAAAAAAAAAATAAAAAAAAAAGTGGAATAAACAGTGTTTGTTAAAAATAAATTACAATGTCTTTAAACCTCCACAACGTTAATGCCTTAACTATAAACAACCTCAGGTTAACTGTCAGCAAGAACGAAAAAAAGAAAAGCCTCAAAGGAGTCCAAATTTTACAAAATGACAAATGGGAAATGAAATAGTTGAGACATCATTGAAATACATTGAAATAGTCAGTAATACATTGAAATAGTTAAGCAGTTTTAAAAGAATGAAATATACACTTTATCCAACCGTACATTTCTTGATCTTCCTCTATCACGCCTTTCACTCACATTTGTACTGTACATTTGTTTTGTTATTCTTTTTCATTGATTCGTTCCACGTGCCCAAACCATCTCAGAGTGGTCTTCTTCATCTTACTCAACACATCTACTTTAAGTTCGTACTCATCCCTTTGACTTCATTCCATATTCTGTCATACATTTTCCCCCCATGTATTCTTCTAAGTGCACGCATTTCTACAGTATTTATTTGGCTCTTTTCAGTTTAGTTCCATGTCCACTTTTCATTTCCATGCATCGATTTTTTACTAAAATACTATCGTGGACTGTCATCTTGGCAGATTTTAATCTGGTTCGAATACATAGGTCTGTACCTATGAAACTGGATTTTTTTTAAAGAAAGTACACATTTATTGTATGAAAATGGTAAAAAAATATTTTATTCAAAGTATTGCCCATTGCTAGCTACACATTTTTCTCATCTCTCTGGCAATTTGTCGATGCTACGCCAAAAAAACAGTTGCTCTTTTGAGGCAAACCAATCATCGAGACATTTTCGTAAGAAGTGAAGCGCTGCTCAGCAAGTGCGTGTCCCATCGATGCAAATACGTAGTAATTGGATGGAACCAAGTCTGGTGAGTCAGCCGCATGCGAAATTATTTGCCAACTAAACGCCTCAATCGTTTCCTTGACCGGTTTTGCTGTGTGCGATGGTGCATTATCATGAAGCAAAATCTCTTTGTGTTGCCTCTTTTGATATTCTGGTCGTTTTTCACGCAATGCTTGGTTCAAATCCATCATTTTTTGTCGGTAGCATTCTATATTAACGGTTTTGCCAGGTTTTGACAGCTCATAATAGATAACACCCTTCTGATCCCACCAAACACAGGGCATTCTCTTCCGTCCATAGCGATTTGGCCTTGCAGTCGATGTCGCTGGTTTGCTTGGAGTTACCCATGATCATTTTACATTTTCATTCATATCACAATTCGATGGAAATATGATTTCTTTTGTACCTGGCGAGCAGCATTTCGCAAGTGGTTTTTCTGCTGTCTTTCATTCAGTTCATGTGGAACTCATTTTCCCACCTTCTGAATCTTTCCCATGGCTTTCAAACGTTTGGAGACGGCTTCTCGTATCAAATTTAATTGATCCGCTAGTTGTTGTTGCGTTTGAGCGTCATCATTATCCACCAATGCTTGCAATTCGGCGTCTTCAAACTTTCTCGGTGGTCTTTCACGTTCTTCGTTTCTCACGTCAAAATCGCCACTTTTAAATTTTTTAAACCACTCAAAGCACTGTTATTTACCAAGAGCATGCTAAATGTAAGCTTCGACAAGCATTCGATGCGATTCTGCAGCAGTTTCCTTCAAATGGTAACAGAAAATCAATGCTGTCCACAAATCGTAGTTTTCAGGCACAAAAAACAGACATGTTCAATGCTATAAAAACATATGTAGTTGTATTTAACTTGTATTGTTGTGAGTTAAAAGTCTTTGACAAATGTAAACACAAGAAAAAGGCGCCAATGACACGGTTTGACAGTCACTACGTTGACAACTAGAGCCATCTATGAGCAAATTGCTGTTTCATAGGTACAGACCTGGTATATATATTTGAGTTGCCGTTGACTTTGTTTCCTATCACTACACGCCGTTCAATATCCCTCGTAACTCTTCCGTCATCTGAGAAAATATTACGTACTTTCATTGTACAACCTGGCATTTCTATGTGGCAATCACTTTCAACTAACCAGAAAGATATTAAAGAAGCCTTAAGCGAAAACTAGACTGGAATACTTAAAAAAACACTGGGTTCCCACGGAGATAGAACCAGCAACCTCCAGGCTAGGATGTGTTTTACCAACTAGAATTCTACCTGAATAACAGAATTCTTAGGTGTTTAAATTCTACCTGAATAATAAAATTCTTCAGCATGCTCTAATCTTTCATTTCTCACACATACACATCACATTTACTTTTCCTTTCACACTTCTATCATCACGGCTTAGGATTTCCAAACATTCATTCACAAATATTTATCTCTTCCAATTTGCTTAACGACTTCTGTAGTTCATCTTCACTCTCCGCTAACACAACCATGCCATCAGCGCGAACAACAATCTGCACGAATACTTATTCGACATTTGAATGCCACACATTGACCTCTGTAGTTCCTTCACTCACGAATTTATGTAAATATTAAACAACCAGGGTGCCATGATACACACTTGCATTACCCATTTTGAAATATTTAACTCAGTCGAGGCATCGTTTAGTCTAATACATGCTCTTCTTTCAGGATCATAATATTTTCAGCAATGTTTTCTTGTGAATGAATTGACAACCTCCGTGGTCTTAATGGTAAGACACATGGGGATTTCGGGTTCGATACCCGATGGTGCTAAAAAAAATTGTGTTTTTGTTTGGTGAAATAATTAGTCTGGTAACAATATACACACTCCCTTAAAATGTGCGGATGATAACAAACATGCCTACTCCAGTGGTTCTAAACTTGAAGACTTGATTTATGGAGCCGAAGACATGGTTGTCTCCCGACCACGCTTTTCAATTTGTTCCAATCACCATAAATACATTTTAGAAAATTATTTATTTAACACTTTTATTGCAAATACAATCTGGCGGACTTATTTCCAGGCTGCAATCTCTTCTAGCCTACCAGATAAAAGTAAAAGAAGCAAGTTACGTGGTCGCATAAATCATTCAAATGACTATCCATCCCCACGGAATCCATAAACACATACGTGAGCAACCCACGAACTCCCCAAATTATTGTATGAATAGTGTAATTTATTGAGTTAAAAATTCGTAGATTTGGATATCGACGCAATACTTGTTAACTTACGAGAGAGATAACGGCAAAAACACGAATATATTTTTTTTTATTTTACTTACAACGTTATTATTACATGTTTCAATCAAATTTTCACATTAATATTGTCAATGTGATCAAATCACGTGATGAATTGAGGTTCTCATCCGGTATCACCTTATCTCAATATTTTTTTTACTTTACCAAAAAAATATTCATTCTTTAAAGCTTCTTTGAATTTTATTGTGCTTTAGTATGTTATTTTTTTGTTGGTTGCATTAATTTTTTTAATCTCTTGAAAATTTAATAAAACGTATCCATTTATAAGAAAACTATTTTTTGACTATCCACAATTCAACGTTTACAATTTGACTAGTTTTAATGGAAAGACGAAGAGTAGGGAACTAGTATATAAAAATGTAAAAGTCCTCCATATTGCGGATATATACTCGTAGAACCACTGCACTAGTCAAGGTATGTAAGGAAATTGTTTCATTCCTTAATCATAAATTTCATATCATTGTCCAAAATTCTAAAACACTTAGCTGAAATATTCATACTCTGCATTCCACACCCTTAAACATTTTAATCCCAAACTATTACGTAATAATCTCAATAATAATCAAATCAAAATATTGTCCAAACAACTCTTCATGACACATTCGACAATCGCATCAGTTATTAATTTACGTGTATATTTAGAGTCCTCCAAAATCTCTTAATTCCTTCATCTCCCCTATCAATGAGCCACCTTCTTACATATTTAAAAAAATGTTCATTGAACTTTAATTATCGTTCAATAAAAAAACTAAATATCATTGTTAAATAAATAATTATATTCTAAGGAAAAAAATATTGATTGCAAATATAAAATTAACTGGTTGTCTACTTCTATATTAGGAATAAATTCATGTCTGACACAGCATTCTAACAATCATTACAGACAAATTTTTGCATAATATGTTAAATAGTAAATTATAATTTGTTGAATTACTTTCTATAAAATAATAATATTTTTCATAGTCGGGCTCTAGTTGGAATCCATTTTGAAAAGTTTTCACTATTCGCCGCTAGAGGATGTATCCAAAGAGCATGCGCAGAATCGACCAGTCGGAGCTCAGCATGCGCGGAGCGGTGCGCGCCCAAATCTGACATTATACTTCATGTGTAATCATGTGTTTTTTTGTCATCGTAAAAGCTTTATTTTGATGCAAAATCAACAGTTTAGTTTTCGTTTTTTTTATTCAATTAAGATATTTTAATGAAACTTTAAAATACACTATGGGAAAGACTAAATGTTAGTGGTCCCCGAACGGGATTTAATATTTTGAATAACCTAAAATAATAAGCGGAAAAAATATAATTAATGTAAATTGTGACAGGAACAATTGAAGTTTTCGTCTCTGGTGAGTGCTTCCAATATCTTGTTATCCCCTCACATAAAGATAGTTGAATGAAAGTGTTTTTTTGCTGTATTTATTTAATGCGTGCTAATTTTAGACACCTGCTAAATTCAGAGCTTTCAGCTAAAAGATTACTTGCATAATAATTTTAGTATATTTCACGCTTTTACTAAACTTCAGTAGCTTTGCTCAGTTTGTGAACATAGATTATTTGCATACGTTACATTAGATTTAATTAAAAAAGATTATATGACTGAAACGCCTGAAAAATAAAATGTACTCGTATTTCTAAACTAAATGCGATATATGGGTGAGCAATAAAATATTAGAGCAAGTTGAATAATTATATTTAATTAGAATTTTCACAAATGATGGAATAGTTCTGAGGGATATCTAACGGCGTGTAACGATAGGAAATAAAGTCTATGGGGCAATATATATTCCAACCGGACAGTATCAAAGTCTTCTAAGAGGATAATCGTTAGCAATATTTTAGTATATATAACTTTTGATCTATGGGAGGGAAACTTGGACATTTATTTATTTAATTTATTTAAATAAACGTACAATGCACCTTTTATAACAAAAATAATTTAAAATAAAAGAGACAGTAGTGAATGTGCAACACATTAAGTTTGATAGAATATATAAAAATAATTCATCAACAAAAAACAAGTATCAAATCGTCGACATTTAAATATTGAACATGGAAAAAGTTGACTTGAACTGAAAAAAATACTGTATAAATGTGTGCATTTAGAATAATATAATATATGTTATGGTATGACTGAATATCGAATGAAATGATTGGGGATGAATGTGAACTAAAGCTGATGTGTTAAGTGTAAGGACAAAGAACACTGATACGGTTTGAGTGAATGAATGAAGAATAAAGCAAATGAACAGCACAAATAGGGTGACCATATTTCAGTGTTTATATAAACCCTGAGAGTTTTCCTGAGTAAAAAAAGGTTTTGAAACATGTTTATAGAAAACAAAACGCGAGTAAATAAAAACAAATGTTGTTCTTTTCTGGTAAAGTTTAAACAAACATAATTTTCTTTTGATAACGTAATATAGGAATAATACTCGTATATGTATAATCATCAGTCAGAATGGTGATGGTAACTTTTTTTTTTTAAATAGAGATAAAATTACACACTAGGGATGGTTACCCAAAGTAAAAAATATATTTCATATTAGTTGGACACTACGCGCTGTACGCTCGCGCCACACGCGTAATTGGCAGCGATTATATAAAATGTATTTTATTTTCATTGATATAACTGACTTACAGTACACGGCGGTACTTAATACACATCGGGCTTAAGAAAGAGACTGTCAGGCATAATCAGCTAACTTCGGCTTTTTAGAGCGTCGTCTCTGTCATTCATACACGTGTTCCGTCGCGATTTGTCTGTTAGCGCATCGTGCGACAGAGACAACGCTCTACAAAGCCGAAGTTAGCCGATTATGGCCGACAGTCTCTTTCTTAAGCCCGATGTGTATTACTTACCGCCGGGTACTGTACTTGCTAGCTCTCGTAGTCAACAATCCCCTCGACATTCCAACACCAAATCAGTAGGAAAGCAAAGCTGAAATATAGTTTTTTTTTAATATAATACAATAACAGTCCGGTATCTAGAAAGAGCTAAACGACTGACAAATCGCGTAGGAACACGTGTATGAATGACAGAGATGACGCTCTACAAAGCCGAAATTAGCCGATTATGGCAGACAGTCTCTTAAGCCCGATGTGTATTACTTACCGCCGAGGGTTGTACGGTTGAGTTCATTTTAGACATTATTACAAAAATAGCGGAGCCCGGAAAGACGGTGTTGAAACCCTGAGAGATTGTCACCCTAAGTATTAATGTGAGTAAGAAGCGTGATAGAGGAAGACCAAGGGAAGTATGGTTTGATCAAGTGAATTATGTTTTGAAAATAAGACAAGAAAAAGGTAAGAATAGAAGCTGTATGTACGAGAAAGATATGGAAGAGACAAAACATATGTGTCAAGATAGAAAAGTCTGACACTATATCCAGTCTGCCTCCCACAGCAGAGAAACGACTTGATGGTATGTTTATAAAGTGGTGCATGGCTGCGCAGTAACGCACTGGAATTCCGTGTAAAAGGTCGTTGGTTTGAACCCCACTATGTGCTACTCCCATCGAATAACGCAGGCATTTTTTTCTACCTAGTATTCGGGAGTTTAAGAATACCTATGACTTCGGTAATATGTATTATTTCAAAAAGATAGGAAAGAACATGTCGGTGTGCTCTGATCTTCTCACTTCGGTGTGCCATCGGATCCAGTACATCGGTGTAGCCGGTGAGTTAGCTGGTGTGCAACGCCTCACTCAATTAAAAAACATACTCCACGGCACAACTTCGCTTTTCAATTCAATTGACGTTGGAATGGCGAGGGGGTCCTCGACCCGTTATTGTTATTTATTAAATTCAGGTATGATTGAAGCTATGTAAATTATTTCATATTTTTATAGGCGCCCAAACTAGGATGATTTATGCTTTCGAATTCAAGTCATAATGCAATTATATAAGTCAATAGATTAAAACATTTTTTTTTAATGACAATTTAAAACAATTCAAAGTTTCAACTGATTATGCTTAAAAAATAATCGATCTCTAAGTGGGAAAGTTCCACGAAGAAAGAAGAAACGTAACATACATTGATCGCGGTCAAGATATTGATTTTTATTAAATCAAGTCTATCTCGCAAAGAACAACCGAAAAATACATGGTCTACAGTTTCATCATCAAGCCACACTTGCAACCGGAACTCTCCCAAATACCCATTCCGTAAAGCTGACTAGGCCCCAAACGACTCATGACAGACACTTCCATATTAATTCTTATTATACTCGTATTAAACAATGGCTTCAAAGGGATAGTTTGTTGGATTGATTTATATCTAGAGCCCTTATACGAGTATACACCAGTTATATCCCAATCAGTATCATGTTTAATTTTATTTAAAAGATCAGTTACTGGCGTCCCCTTTTACACCGGTTCATAAATTGTTAGCTAGGTATTTAAAATTCGTTCAGCATCACGGACCCACAGTGATTCAAATTTCGAATTACTTTCGGAGAGAATCCAAGTATTCCTCTCTCGCTCTCTTGTATTCAAAATTCAATTCTCGTATTCTTTCTTTGGCGACAAACGTCGTACGGGCTTTGGCCTATTTATACTATGATATTTATTGTATGTTTTATGATTGATTTTAGCCGATGACAGTTTTAGTCATTTAAATGTTATTTTTTATTGCAACTGTCATATTATTATTGCGTAATATTTATTGAAAATATTATCATTATTTTTGGTTAAAATTCGTTTTTTCGAGTAGTTTCATTTGAATCAGTCAATCTACCTGAAAGCATTAAAAATATGGGTGGCGTGCGCTCAAACTGTTATAGATATGAGTGGCAGTCTCATAAAAATATATAAATAAGTATAAACACTACACACATACACTATACTCCATCTGAAGCCGAATGTAGTACGATTACATATCGAAAGATCTACAAAAGTTTATTTATGTTCGTCTTTGCTTTGTAAACTCTCAGGGGTATATAGCAACATATATAGTTGCAGACAAGTTCCTAATCTGATGGACGCAGCCACCACCTTCCTATCCTTACATTCAACTTGTTTATTTTTTGTAATAGTTTTAATCTGTCAATAGTAATGGGGTCGAATCTCGAGCTAGAACGCCACTGAAAAAAATCTGCTCTCTAAACGTCGCTATATATGATAAATTGTCCTGTTATTATTATTGACGTGCAAAAGCAAAATATATGTGCCAGGATAAAATAAATTGGTATCTGTTTTCTCAGTCTACCCAAATAGGGGCATGGCATGATAGTGATAATGCTGGTTAACACTTGCCACCCTGTGATGGATAGCGAATGACCAGGACTTATATTTAATTTAATTATTTGACGTTTTAATACACAATAAAATTATTTTTATAGCTAATTACAAAAAATAACCTAGCAGATTTTGCATAATTTTAATTTAAAACATACATTTTTTTTCACTGGACGCTTAGCGTCCAGCACCGTGGCTGGCTGAATTTTTTATCACAGTAAGGCAAGTGTTAATATCTATCATTTTTAATTACATACATATATATTTCGAAACATTTCCAGACAAAGTTCGAAACATTTCTAGACAATGTTTAAAATATTTCCAGACAGTATCCATTAGCATTTTCATAATTGTTTACGTGCATTTTTATTATTTTAATTAATCACATAATAATTTTGTGTTAAAAGCAAATGCGATGTATGGGTGAACAATGAAAAATTTGAGGAATTCTACTATTTGGGTAGTATTTTCTCAGATGACGGAAGATTTAAACGAGTTATCGAACGGTGTGTAGCAATAAGAAACAGTGTGAATGGGGCACTAAAACATTTATAGTCGAACCGTATTAAAAATCAACTAAGGTGGTAGTTCTACGTGTCCAAACCATCTCAGAGTGCTATTTATCTTAATTAATAAATCATTCGTAAGTTCTCATTTATTCCTAATTACTTAATAGCATATTCTGCCAAACATTGTCATCCCATGTATCTTTCTTCCTGCGCACATTTCTACAGTATTTATTCGGCTTCTTTCAGTAAATCGGACGTGTGGCGTCACCCTTGTGTATGTGTATGTGGTATGATGAAATAGACAATGCTGTGTACATCTGGAGGGAAATTCACCCTAATATTTGTATATGTTTCTGTCATGTAATTCTATGCTATTTTTGTTATAAGAATATAAACTTAATTCTGTATATAAATCTATGCTATGGAAATATGTATTGTGTTATTCTTTGTTATTGTAAACTTATATTTGTATGTGAATTCATTCTATTTTGTTGTAAAATGTACGTTTGTTTGACCCCGATCGCGTTCGCGACCGCACTGGAAATAAGTGACTTGCGGGCGATGCGATCGGAGTAGGTCGGAGGCCAGTCGGCGTAAGCAGGACCCAAAACCCCGTAAGTTGTTGTATTTCGCGGGCAATGGGCGCTTGTGATGGCCGACTGACCATTAATATACTATAGAGGGTCCCCTGATTTTGGAAATATATTCTCAGTACTACCGACTATACCGCGTTTTACTTTGAGACCCGCTACCCCGCTTCGACTGCCTGAGAGGAATCTCTCCCTGCTACCTTCTTCTTCTTCTACTGGATCTTCACTTCGGAATTCGCGACGTCGATTCTCTGAGCGCTACGTGGCAACCAACGTGCCTATCTACAGTCTTTGTGCCCCGTCCGGTACATTCAGTGTTTTTCCACGTCCACGTTTCACTCCTATAACATCGGAGTTGGTACTAAAATACTGCTGTGGACTATCATTTTAATATATTTTTATACTGTACAGTTCAAGTATATTCTCGTATATTTAAGTTTCTCACTAACTTTGTTCCCTATCGCTACCCGCTGTTAGATATATCTCGTAACTCTTCCGCCATTTAAGAAAATACTAACTTAATAGAATAATTCCTTAACTTGCTCTAATATTTCATTGTTCGCTCATACAAGTATAATGTTTCCTTTCACACTTTTCTATCACCATGACTTAAACATAACATGTTTAGTTATTATATTAAGCGTAATGATTTTTTTGGCCACTATACTTTCTGATGTTTTCTTACACTCTCCCCTTCCCTTTAAATTGTTATTGGCACCTATCATCTTTTTTACAGTATAAAATGCCTAGTTAAGAAAAATATATACATATATCAACTTAGTAAATTATTATCATTTTTAAAGATACAAGTTCATATTAAAATTTACGTCTAAGAATACACTTTCTAGTTGATAATGAATTGAACTTTTGACATTTTCTGACATCTGATATTGAATCTGTTACACATAAAATTATTTGATAACATTATCATAATATTATCTGGACACCGTACCGTTCCTCTAATAAATATTACATAGGCCACTTGACGTTCAGGTCGGTGGACATGTACTCATAATATCCAACAATCAAATAGAGAAAGAAGATGAACATGCAAACATAGAAAGTTAAACGAATTTAATGTTTTAACTAAGAATATCCTAATATAGTCGTATATATCCAACAATCAAATAGGGAAAGAAGATGACATGCAAATTTTGAAATTTAAACGAATTAAATGATCTAACTAAGAATATTCTTATATAGTCGTACATATCCAACAATCAAATAGGGAAAGAAGATGACATGCAAACTTAGAAAGTTAAACGAATTTAATGTTCTAACTAAGAATATCCTAATATAGTCGTACATATCCAACAATCAAATAGGGAAAGAAGATGACATGCTAATTTTGAAAGTTAAAGAATTAAATGTTCTAACTAAGAATATCCTAATATAGTCGTGCATATCCAACAATCAAATAGGGAAAGAAGATGACATGCAAATTTTGAAAGTTAAAGAATTAAATGTTCTAACTAAGAGTATCCTAATATAGTCGTGCATATCCAACAATCATATAGGGAAAGAAGATGACATGCAAATTTTGAAAGTTAAAGAATTAAATGTTCTAACTAAGAATATCCTAATATAGTCGTATATATCCAACAATCAAATAGGGAAAGAAGATGACATGCAAATTTAGAAAGTTAAAGAATTAAATGTTCTAACTAAGAATATCCTAATATAGTCGTGCATATCCAACAATCAAATAGGGAAAGAAGATGACATGCAAATTTTGAAAGTTAAAGAATTAAATGTTCTAACTAAGAATATCCTAATATAGTCGTATATATCCAACAATCAAATAGGGAAAGAAGATGACATGCAAATTTAGAAAGTTAAAGAATTAAATGTTCTAACTAAGAATATCCTAATATAGTCGTATATATCCAACAATCAAATAGGGAAAGAAGATGACATGCAAATTTTGAAAGTTAAACGAATTTAATGTTCTAACTAAGAATATCCTAATATAGTCGTATATATCCAACAATCAAAAAGAGAAAGAAGATGACATGCAAACTTAGAAAGTTAAACGAATTAAATGTTCTAACTAAGAATATCCTAATATAGTCGTATATATCCAACAATCAAATAGGGAAAGAAGATGACATGCAAATTTTGAAAGTTAAAGAATTAAATGTTCTAACTAAGAATATCCTAATATAGTTGTACATATCCAACAATCAAAGAGGGAAAGAAGATGACATGCAAACTTAGAAAGTTAAACGAATTAAATGTTCTAACTAAGAATATCCTAATATAGTCGTATATATCCAACAATCAAATAGGGAAAGAAGATGACATGCAAATTTTGAAAGTTTAAGAATTAAATGTTCTAACTAAGAAAATCCTAATATAGTCGTATATATCCAACAATCAAATAGGGAAAGAAGATGACATGCAAATTTTGAAATTTAAACGAATTAAATGATCTAACTAAGAATATTCTTATATAGTCGTACATATCCAACAATCAAATAGGGAAAGAAGATGACATGCAAACTTAGAAAGTTAAACGAATTTAATGTTCTAACTAAGAATATCCTAATATAGTCGTACATATCCAACAATCAAATAGGGAAAGAAGATGACATGCAAATTTAGAAAGTTAAAGAATTAAATGTTCTAACTAATAATATCCTAATATAGTCGTGCATATCCAACAATCATATAGGGAAAGAAGATGACATGCAAATTTTGAAAGTTAAAGAATTAAATGTTCTAACTAAGAATATCCTAATATAGTCGTATATATCCAACAATCAAATAGGGAAAGAAGATGACATGCAAATTTAGAAAGTTAAAGAATTAAATGTTCTAACTAAGAATATCCTAATATAGTCGTGCATATCCAACAATCAAATAGGGAAAGAAGATGACATGCAAATTTTGAAAGTTAAAGAATTAAATGTTCTAACTAAGAATATCCTAATATAGTCGTATATATCCAACAATCAAATAGGGAAAGAAGATGACATGCAAATTTAGAAAGTTAAAGAATTAAATGTTCTGACTAAGAATATCCTAATATAGTCGTATATATCCAACAATCAAATAGGGAAAGAAGATGACATGCAAATTTTGAAAGTTAAACGAATTTAATGTTCTAACTAAGAATATCCTAATATAGTCGTATATATCCAACAATCAAATAGGGAAAGAAGATGACATGCAAACTTAGAAAGTTAAACGAATTAAATGTTCTAACTAAGAATATCCTAATATAGTCGTATATATCCAACAATCAAATAGGGAAAGAAGATGACATGCAAATTTTGAAAGTTAAAGAATTAAATGTTCTAACTAAGAATATCCTAATATAGTTGTACATATCCAACAATCAAAGAGGGAAAGAAGATGACATGCAAACTTAGAAAGTTAAACGAATTAAATGTTCTAACTAAGAATATCCTAATATAGTTGTACATATCCAACAATCAAATAGGGAAAGAAGATGACATTCAAATTTATAAAGTTGAACGAATTTAATGTTCTTATTAAGAATTTCGTACTATACGAGTATTTGTCCAACAAACAAATACCTACTCGTACAGAAAGAACATGACATGTAAAATTGAAAAGAAGTAAAATCGATAAACGAATTGATTTTTGTACTGAGAATGTCCTAATATACAAACATTTGTCCAACAAACAAATGTAGAAAGAACATGACATGCAAATTTTGGAAGAGGTTAAGTCGAACGAATTAAATGTTCTTACTAAGTATTGTCTAATAGACCAAGGCCTCATATAAGGAAAATACGGCCTTCTCATTTGGATTTTCTGAAACGTAATAATTAAATAATTTCTCTGTCGGGTATGGCAGAGTCCTCGACTACTATTGTTACATACATATTTTGCTTCCTCGACATCCACACCTTTTCTTATAGAACTCCTCGATTTCTCTGACTTACAACATTTTCTTCTTCCGAAATCTTTATATCTTGCCATATATTTTGATGTCTCCATCTACCACACTGCGAACTCAAGTTCACATTTTAGATTATTTTGTCAGTCTTTCATCATCTATTTATTATTAATAATACACCTTTCTCAAAACCTGCGGGCTGCGAGTTCGATTCCCATTGTAACCCAGATTTTTTAAAAAAGATTTCATTCTGATTTTCACTTAAGGCCTCTTTGACATCTTTCTGGTTGAGTTAAAGAGATCGCCAATGGCAATATGATCGCCAAATTGTACTATTTACAACGAAAATGTAATACAAAACAGTACAAACATACCATCTCGCCATTTCCCTGTCGGGGTAGGCAAAGAGAACAGAGCGCCATTATTTTCTATCCCGACACACATTCTTACCATAGTCTCTTCTACATCCAAACTACTTTTATGTTTTCTCTGATTTTATGCGTTTCCTTCTTTCCGGACATAATTCACTTGATTCAACCATACCTTCCTTGGTCTTCCTCTCATACCTCACATATTTCATTCACATTGCACTATATATCTGTTTTCTTAGTATTTTTTTTATTTCTTTATTCTGCATGCCCAAACCATATCAACGTCCTCTTCTTTATCTTACTAAATACATCAACCTTAAATTCACATACCAGGTATGTAAATATGAAACCGGAATTTACTCATAGATGGCTCTCGTTGTCAATGTAGTGACTGTCAAACAGCGTCATTGGCTCCTTTTTCTTATGTTTACATTTGTCAAAGACTTTTAACTCACAACAATACAAGTTTAATATAACTACATTCAGTTTTCATAGCGTTGAACATGTCTGTTTTCGTGCCTGAAAACTACGATTTGCGGACAGCATTGATTTTCCGTTACCATTTGAAGAAAACTGCTGCAGAATCGAATCGAATGCTTGTCGAAGCTTACGGTGAGCATGCTCTTGGTAAATCACAGTGCTTTGAGTGGTTTAAAAAAATCAAAAGTGACGATTTTGACGTGAGAAACGAAGAACGTGGAAGACCACCGAGAAAATTTGAAGACGCCGAATTGCAAGCATTATTGGATGAGGATGACGCTCAAACGCAACAACAACCCGCGGATCAATTAAAAGTGACACGAGAAGCCGTCTCAATACGTTTGAAAGCCATGGGAAAGATCCAGAAAGTGGTTTCCACGTGAACTGAATGAAAGACAGCAGGAAAACCGTAAAACTACTTGCGAAATGCTGCTCGCCAGGTACAAAATAAAATCATTTCTGCATCGAATTGTGACGCAATGAAAAATTGATATATTTCGGGAATCTTAAGTGTAAAAGATCATGGGTAACTCCAAGCAAACCAGCGACATCGACTGCACGACCAAATCGCTATCGACGGAAGAAAATGCTCTGTGTTTGGTGGGATCAGAAGGGTGTTATCTATTATGAGCAGTCAAAACCTGGCAAAACCGTTAATATAGAATGCTACCAACAAAAAATTATGGATTTGAACCAAGCATTGCATGAAAAACGACCAGAATATCAAAAGAGGCAACACAAAGGGATTTTGCATCATAATAATGCACCATCGCACACAGCAAAACCGGTCAAGGAAACGACTGAGGCGTTTAGTTGGCAAATACTTTCGCATGCGGCTTACTCACCAGACTTGGTTCCATCCAATTACTACTTATTTGCATCGATGGGACACGCACTTGCTGAGCAGCGCTTCATTTCTTACGAAAATGGCTCGACGATTGGTTTGCCTCAAAAGAGTAACAGTTTTTTGGCGTAGCATCGACAAATTGCCAGAGAGATGAGAAAAAATGTGTAGCTAGCGATGGGCAATACTTTGAATAAAATATTTTTCACCATTTTCATACAATAAATGTGTATTTTCTATAAAAAAAATCCGGTTTCATATTTACAGACCTGGTACATCCTTAATCACTTCGTTCCTTATTCTGTCATACATTATCCTTCTGTAGGGAATACCGTCGTCGTCGTAAATATTGTCAACATGCACGACCGATGAATCAACCTTTGAATATGTACAAAGATCACATACCAGAATGTCAATACTGTTTACACGCAAATAATATTTACGTCGCATTCCACGGTAGAAAGAGAGCGCATCGCGTGTCTCACCGTTTCGGCAATAAATACTCTACCCACTATATCATTGGCAACGTCTGCGACCACCTCGGAACGCACAGGAGTGAGGTCAAGATATACCGCGGACGCATTCACGCGCCCCGTTCTGAAATTGTATATATACCTACCTATCGACAAATAAAGAGCACTTGTTATTATTCGCTTGACCATTCATTGCTGTTTACTATTTATTGATTATTCACTCTCACTTTTTCGCATTCCTGAATCGACGTATTTTATTTTAAATACAAAACAAATCAAAATCATAACGACCTATCAATCAAGCACCCCGCTAAACTTCCATATATTATTATCAATGCGCGCATTTCTACAGCATTTATTCGGCTCCTGTCAGTCTTTTTCCACGTCCCCGTTTCACTCTCGTGCATCAAAGTTGGCACCAAAATATTATTGTGGACTAACATCTTAGAAGATTTTGATACTATCCGGTCAACATTAGTGATAAAATGAATGCATCCAAGTGTTGTTGTTGAGGAAAGGAATCACTGCATACGAATGGGCTAAGGTGACCCCATTTGGTTCGGTCTTCGACCCTTCGGCATCTGTGACGCAAGCCGAATATTTTAACTTGGGACACATACGTCAAAATATTATAAATTTTTTTTACTTGCGGTCCGAACTTTGCATCTTTGGTTTTGAAATACTTCATATTTATGTAATGTGTTTTTTTTAGCCATTGTTTTACTTTATTATAATATGGACATTTAATTTTAAAGAGATTTCCGCCACAACTGTATTACAAATAGGATAGATTTTACCCATGATTGCCTATATCCCACCTTTTTAATGGGCATGCTTGGATATCCATTACGACGCTCTACAAAGCCGAAGTTAACCGATTATGGCCGACAGACTCTTTCTTAAGCCCGATGTGTTTTACTTACCGCCTGGTACGTACCAAGTTCTAGTAAAGTTACGACAGATATAGAATGGCATGTAGCTGTGGAAAATAAAGTCAATTTACCGATAAGAAATAAAGTCAAACATTCTGGTTCTACAGTATATTATGAACAGAATTTGTTTTCAGCTTCGTTTATTTAGTTGGTGTTTTAAATTGTATTTTTACATTTAATTTTTTTGAAGTATGATTTTTATATGAAATGGTCGTAATATGATCTTCGAATTGTTATTTGATACGCACCATCCATAATTCCGTTCTAGAGAGAATTGAAAAAATATTATATTACTCAGAACTCCCCTTTATCCTAATTTCCTTTTGTCCCCTTCTTTTCCTCGAAATGTACGATTATTGTTCAGAAAAGGGTATTTTTTGTACTCGAATTTAACAAAATATTTTATTGATTGTAAAATTCATAATTGATTTAAACAACTGTTCGTATTCATAAGTAGGTTAGTTTAAAGAAACTGTTTCTTCGTCTTCTTTTCCCTTGCCTTACCCCATCCATTTGGGGTTAGCTGCTTGGAGCTTTTTCCGCCATCCCTCTGGATCTCTCCAATCACTCAGGGATAGTCCGAGTTTCGTTACGTTCTCCCCCACCTGCTTATATAGATTATCTTCTTGGGTCTCCATATGTAGCTATTTGGAAGTTACCAATTTGTATCTGCCTTAGCATAGACCCTTCATTCCACCGTTGCACGTACCCATACCAGCGTAGTCGTGCTTCCCGGACTTTACCAATAATATAATATGGCGTTATTCTGCAACGCGATAACGCCCGCCCTCATATCGCCAAAATTACGAAAAATACCATTCAAACGCTTGGTTGGGAAGTCCTGCAGCACCCACCATATTTTCCAGACCTCGTGCCATCGATTTCCACCTTTTCCGGTCGCTTTCAAACAATTTGAGCGGCGTTTCCTTCAATAATGACGTCGAATTGCGGACATGGTTGGACGAATTCCTCGAGTCTAGACCGGATGGTTTTTATCGCGCAGGCATTGTAAAACTTGTAGAACGTTGGCAAGAAGTGTAAATAATGAAGGAGAATACAATATCGATTAATTTGTTGTCATTTTTTTGTTGTATCCTCTTGTTCTCTTCATTTGAAAAAAAAGGACATAAGTTATGTTAACACCCAATACTATTGGCGCCACTATAATTGTTCCACGAATTCGTTCATTTCGTATCTTATCCAATCTAGTGACGCCCAGTGACCAGCGTAGCGTACGCATCTCCGTAACATGAAGCAATTGTTCCTCTGTTTCTTTGGACTCCACCACTCGGCTCCATGTAGTATAGCTGGCCTGATTAATCTTGTAGATCTTGCTGTTAAGCTTTATTGGTAGCCTTCTGTCACACATACCCCCTGTCAGTTCTCTCAATTTGTTCCAGCCCTTCCACATCTGCTATAAAGATTTAGCCAAGATATTTGAATAAATGTGTCCTTAGTAGGTTTTCAGATTGGAGTTGAAAAAAATTGCTTTCAAGCAACAAGCTCACCAAATGTACCATTTATTGTATGATAACCATGTACACAAAAGAATCAATACATTAATAATATTTTTTATTGTATGACAATTTGTACACTATGTACTCGTACAACCTGAATTTTTTTTATAATTGGGATACCAGCAGGAATCGAATCAGCAATCTCTAGGTTGAAAGACAGATGTTTTAACAACTAAGCCTCAGGAGTTGTATGGTCGTGTATATATATAAAGTTTTTTTATGTGTTTTAAAGTGGTTTTTTTCTCTTATAATTTATGAAGCGCTCGCTGATCTGGGTTTTAATTTTGTTATAAGGTACACTCTAGTCCGAATTCCGACCTAAATACCAAATACTAATTTCTAACCTTGAAATTTCTTGATTTGTATTCAGTCGGACCTCATACGCTCTAAACTTTAAAGTAAGGTAATGAAACCACGTGCCTCCCTTATTTAAAGAAGCGGCGACAAATTTATACGAAATTCAATTTTGAATACTTATATCTTTAGTAAAAAATAGTTAAGATCTAGTATTTAGTATTAAGGTTGGACTATGAATTTGAGTGTATGTCTTTGTAAAATAAATATATCATATCAACAATGTGAATTTTTCAAACATTTATTATTCCTAAACGGACATAATATAGCAAAATATCAAATAAAATCAATACATACAAACCTTTCAAATCGACGTTATGTTTCTTTCAAATATCTCAAAAACGGCAATTTTAGGTTTGATAAAGACCACAATACGTACAAAAATATTAAGCAAATAAAATTTTCAGGTGGAATTCCACCTTATTTTTCCCCATCCATACAAGTTCTTAAAAAGGTATGTTCTTTTACCTCGAATTCTTGTTAACAAGCATCACGCAAGTCGTGTCTTTGTCATATATACGTCCATATTAGGTGCATTTATGTTGTAACTAACTAAACCCAGAGGGATTATTGCATTTTGACAATCTATTGATGGCTATTCATGTTCCTTCATATAGTAATTTTCAATGTACTCGTATATGAATTAAGTATTTGGATATATTAAAGAACGTGGCCGGAAAACAATTCTTTCTAGGGCTTCATTAATTGAACCTTCGAGTTTAAAACCACTGAAATAGGCATGGAACTCACGGTCATGTTTAGAATACTACAATCAATAAAGAGGCAACAATACTCGCACACGTCTAGCGCGTGTATTATTACCAGACGTGATCTTTTACCAAACTAGTATTGTATTGTACACTTTCGAAGTGATTTCATTTTAACCAGGCGGATAGATTGCCATTTGGAAATCTCTTCCAACCGACCAGAAGGATGTAAGAGATCTTATGTGAAAACTAGACTGAAATCATTTTTCAAATAAATTGGGTACCTAGGAAAATTGAACTCGTAACCTTCAGGTTGATAGACAGACGTCTTACTAACCAAGCCACGAAAGTCTCTTTTTATTTATTTTTTGGGTACCATCGGAAACGAACCCCATACCTTAGGGTCAAGGGGTAATTTCTATAAAACAACCAGAATGATGATTTACCATTTTACTTTTTATGCCATTTTAAACAAGACCTTTCTGCCCAAATGATATAAAATCAGATTGGAGCGGTTTTTTATTGACACGCGTCAAAGATATGTTAAGGGTCCATTAAAATAACGATAACTTTTATAGCGTTGTTACGTAACAGTTACAAAATACAATACAACAATCAACTCACATCACATACATAATACCTCAGCAAAACTGGTCTAGGAGTAAATCCGCCTAGAATCGAAACCGTAATACATGAGTGCTGAGTAATTATGATAACTATTAGATCGTGCACGATTACTAGAATACATGAGTGCTGAGTAATTATGATAACTATTAGATCGTGCACGATTACTAGAATACATGAGTGCTGAGTAATTATGATAACTATTAGATCGTGCACGATTACTAGAATACATGAGTGCTGAGTAATTATGATAACTATTAGATCGTGCACGATTACTAGAATACACGAGTGCTGAGTAATTATGATAACTATTAGATCGTGCACGATAACTAGAATACATGAGTGCTGAGTAATTATGATAACTATTAGATCGTGCACGATTACTAGAATACATGAGTGCTGAGTAATTATGATAACTATTAGATCGTGCACGATTACTAGAATACATGAGTGCTGAGTAATTATGATAACTATTAGATCGTGCACGATTACTAGAATACATGAGTGCTGAGTAATTATGATAACTATTAGATCGTGCACGATTACTAGAATTGTTAACTACAACATCGTTATTACTATAAGAATAGTAAGTTATATACAAAATAGGCCCAACCAACAAAAAAAATACACTGCAAACCACTATTTATTTCAGTTGACGTAAATCTATTTTTACGTCGTCATTTACTGTCAATGCAGTGAGACTCTGGAATCGGTTACAAACCATTATAAGACTCGCTCCGTCCTTGCATGTATCATTCCGGATTTTTCTTTCCCTTTCCTCTTCACCATCCCTTCCTTTTCTTTTGATTGATGATATCTCCCTTTATACGAAAAATAATGTTCGGGTGATTGTCCGTCCTTGTGGGGTCCGTGAGCATATGATCACGTATGTATTTATGGATTTCGTGGGGATGGATAGTCGTTTGAATGATTTATGCGACCACGTAACTTGCTTCATTTACTTTTTCTGATTGATTGGAAGAAATTTCCGCCTGGCAATAAGCCCGCCAGATTGTATTTGCAATGAAAGTGTTAAATGAACAAGTAAATATAATTAAAGATTATTATTATTTATTTTTTTTCATAGCTAAATATGATCTGCCTAGATAGCTTAGATTGAGGAGTGTACGAACCGAACATGGTAAATATGCAAACATGATGCATTCACGTGGACCAAGAGATGTATCCAATTGTAATGTAATTATGGTGTTACGCATCAAACTATGTCCCCTTTAACCCTTCCTTCCCTGTGATGTGTAACTAATACACATTGTTTCTAAAAACTTTAACATCTCTATAAATATAATAAATACTGGGTTAAGGTTTTAGGTATTCCTCCGTAATACATTTACACATTGAATGAAAAAATAATATTAATAATAATTAGCACTTATCGGCCACATCAGAGATATTTCGTGAGAATCGGGAATAAATTCACCAATACAATCAAACGTTTGACAGTGTGTGACGTAGGTATATTCATTCTAAAAACCGCTATGGGGGAGGAAGCGACGTTTTTCACGTCTCACTCTCACTCTACTTCGGTATATGGGAACGCAAGAAATATAATCTCAGTTCGCAGTTGTTTCTTCCTTCGAGGTATAAAATACACAGTGTTAGTGTTCCGAGTTCCGTCTCAGTAACTCGCGGGCATCCATATGAAGTAGTCTCTGCGCCCGTTTTGTGAACGTCGGCCGATGTTTTTTTCATGTTTCAGCAATTAAATTTCAATTTTTATCACTTTTGACTTCAAATTTAATTTATTTAAGTGATTGGCTATGAATATTCTTATTTATCCGATTTTAAATCGCTCATTTTTACATGTGTATTGATGTGTATTGAATACACAGCACCGGAACACGCGATTTTTTTTAGCACCGGAAGGGAAAGGTTAATTAAAGAGTGTTATTAAGAAATTTCAGTGGGATATTGCAGAACTTCGTCAGCTATTATTGATTAGTTTCCTAACTTGGATTTTGAAATATAGATTCTGGCACGTCAACAAACGAACTATTGTGTAATGAATTCTTAATGCATGTTTACGTACAAATGATACTAAGTTGAGATTATTTTACTATCACGTTTCAATAATTTTATATCTATTTATTACGTAACGTATTCCACTTTAATCATGCCGTACTATTGTTTCGGTATCTATTCATATTAATTGACTTAAATTTTGTTATTAATGCTCATTAAAACTCAGCGTTTTGGTTTTCTGGTTCATTGGCTATTTGCTTCACACGCCTGGAATTGCAAAATCAGCAAAACGAAGAAAGGTATGGTATTGCAATTAAAATATTTGCTAATTCGTGTAGAACACGTAATTTTATTTTATGATTAGACGACCTTTGTGGCCTGATTGGTATAGTGATTAATTTTCAACTAGGGAGTTTTGTGTTAAATTGCAGATGGAAGCAAAAACATGGTTCCTAATATGATCGTTCACATAAGATATTTTAATATATGTATTAACAAATTTAAACACCTTTTTGTCAAGTATACAAATTGCGAGTTTATTGTCGCACATCAATCTCTGCCAGACAATTGCTATGCAGAATTTTACCAATTGCTGGGTGAAAAGTTAACATTATTTCCAAAAATAAAAACAAACCTGAAACATTAAAAAAACAACGGTGTGGTCCACGGTCTGAATCTCCCCACACTCACAGAAAGGTGGCTCTGCCAAACCCCATTTATTCATATCATAATATGCAATGTGGCCCACTCTGCATCTGATCATATTCAGAGTGCACTACTCCTTCTGAGGTAGGAAAAACCTAGGAAACTCCACCGTTGGGTCGCCCATAAAATGCATTTTTCTTATGTCACAATCTGAGCGATCGGCCGTTTTTCGACTTGTTCTAGAGGAGCCGCCAAAGGTTTTTTGGGTAACCTCGTCCTTGCCCCACCCTTGTGATGGCCCTGTTGACAGGCACACGTATTCACTGATACGATACACGTGTTGTTATTTTTGTAATTGTATATTGGAATATTGTTTGTGTTTTTTTATTGAATTGTTTTTTTGGTTTCTTAATAATTTATCTCCTTATTAAATGAGCAAGCAAGGAACATTATTTAATTTTCTAAATATAAATGCGTCGGGAAGTTTAAAAAGAATAAGTGAAAACGGCGATATTGATAGTTCTATGGATGATATAAACGAATATAATTTGAAACGGAAAATAACAGTCGTAAATGTAAAAAAAGCAGGGCTGTGGAGTCGGAGTCGCGGAGTCGCGGTGTTTGGGCCGGAGTCGGTGTAGGAGTCGTAAAAAACGAGCGACTCCGACTAATTTTTCGTTTAAATTTAAAATACATTTTTTTAAATTATTATAATGAATGTGTATTCTGCACGAATATTAAACTTGCAGGCGCAAGTCGCGCCGATATGGTGATTCACCGAGATCCATTTAATGCATCAAGTCTACGAAAATGTGTTTGTCTCCTTCTTTCTCACGTCCAAAGAAAATTCTGTTGGGTGGGATCTATGTTAACCCCATGGTTCGATCCATATTGATGGAAGAACAAATAAATAGAACTAAAAACGCTCTGTTTGAATTAACCGTTCGTATGAAAGGCTTTCGACTAGAAAAAGAGACGACAGCAGGCAGCGTACACCAAGTATCATCATCTTCATCCGACACCGCTGAATCTGAAGACGATTTAGAAAAATATCTCAATGAACAAGATAAACTAAAACGTCCTTGTTTGAATCACAGTCCCAATATAGATGAAGGAGACTCTATTTCAAAATTTAAAATTGAATTTTATGATGCATTGAAAATAATGGAAAAAATTGACCGAACTTATAAGTTAAATGTTGAAATGGCAATACAGCGGTATCTAGAAATCGCAAAAGATTCAGCATTGATCGTTACAGCATTACCGTCAACCCAAGTATCCGTAGAGCGGTTATTTTCCGCTCTTAAAATTCTCAATTCTGATTTGAGAGCCTCTACGAATACAGATTTAATAGAAGCAATTTTGTTTTTAAGAATAAATTCTAATAAATAATTATTAAAGTTTGATCTTGTTTTATTTTTATCCGTATAACATGAAAAAAATGGCTATATTCAAAGATAGGAAACAACCTGATAAAATTGAGCTTTTTTGAGTCGGAGTTGTGGAGTCGGAGCTGTGGAGTCGGAGCTGTGGAGTCGGAGTCGGAGTCGTGTTTTTTTTTCACGACTCCACAGCCCTGAAAAAAAGTATGTAAAAGTGAACAAAGAAAATACATATATAAATTACGGATTTATCGGCGTAGAAATGGATGGAATTCCGAAGGTATTGTTTGCGGTGCAGTGTTTTCATATGAATGTCTCAAAAACCAAATACATTAAGAGATCATTTAAAAACGAAGCATCAGAAATAAAAGGATAAACTAAAAGAGTTTTCTAAAAGCAAAAAAAAATTATTGAAAATCAAAAGTACTTTATAAAAGCAACAACTTTTACAAATAAATAATTAGTTCAAGCTTCGTTTATAACAGCTTTGCGTTTTGATCGAATCAAAGAAACCGTTTACGATAGCCGAAAGTTTATTAAAAACATGCGTGATCAATATTTGTGAGGAACTATAGAGGAACCAATATTTGGTATATCGGTGGCTAATAAAATCAAAGAAACACCTTTGTCAAATGTCCTGCCCGGTATCCCACAGCGGAGCTTTTCAGGGAGTATCGGGTCCTGAATATAGCCAATTTACACCTCAAATACATTCTGTGGCACTAACATATCATCGGGAGAAAGGGAAGGTGACATACATATAATGTGAATTATATTTATATCGAGAGGAAGGGAAGGTGCCGACTCAGCAGAGACACATGACACGCATGGCAACTGATCAAATGTTCACCATCCCTAGGGTTAAAACATCTTTTGCCCAAAGGCAATATGCCTATTTAGCTCCCATGACATACAATACGGTGCCGAATTCAATAAAGATAAAGGGAGTAAAACAATTTAGGCAGTCGATCGGAGCGTGGTTGTTATTGCGACAGGAGTTTGAGTGCTTGTGCTTGCAGGAAATATTACTTGTGGAAGAGGTTTGTGTGCGCTCTTTAGTGTAGTGTTTTTTTGTTGTTTTATATTTATATTTTTATGTATACAAATATTTTTTTTTGTTTTATGATTATGTGCGGTATATTATGGGGTGAATGTTTCGGTCTGTCTGGAGTGATGAAGTGTGAGGAGTTTGATTTCGCGTGATGTATACATATGTAATTGAGTGTCACTGTTTGTCAGGTTGATGAGAATGTGCAACGGGGTTTTATATAATCCAAAATCGGAAAGAAATATCGATGTATTTTTTGATAATATATGTCCTCAGTGAGATAGATACAGGCAAAAGCTTAGTTTACTGAGAACACGGCAAATGAAAGACAACAAACCCAGATCAATTAAAATTGTGTGTCCAATTTAAATTACCTGTTGTTTTTTCGCAAATTATGTATATTTCTTGTGTAAAATAGATAAATAAATAATATTGTTTGGCTTAAAACTACACTGAATGCGGATGATCTTCAAGAGCAGTTAATTAAAAATATTATATTAAAAATTCTCCGTGGTTTTCATTACAAATAGATGAATCATTTGCCAATAAGAGTATCTGTTTGGTATATGGCAGGGGTCGGCAAACCGCGGCTCTTTCCATAGGCATGTGCGAATCTTCAATTCCAGCTTCACCTTCACTCAGCTGTCTCATCAGAAGAGCATGAACACATAGCAAAGTTTTCGAAAGCGATGCGAAGTCACTGTTCTAACTAGTTAACTTTACAAAACTCAAAGTGTTTAATTATTTAGGTTTTCTTGTTTTATAAGTACTGCACTAAGCTACTGAAGGTTACAATTACCATATGCTTCTAAGTAGCCTACGGTTGTATTGTGAATTTGAGTTTTTCATAAAAATCTTGATTTTATCTTGTTTTTTTTCCTCATTAAAATGTATATAGCTACAGTGAATATTTATGTTGCGGCTCTATGAAAATTTTGATATTCTGTTTACTTAATATTTGGCTTTTCTCACTAGAAAGTCTGGCGACCCCTGGTATATGGGAGATTTATTGACTATGATAAAGTAAATATATTTGAAGAAATTTGGCTTTATTTAGAATTAGAAACTGACACAAGTGAAATGATATTTAATTAAAAAAAACAATTTTGCACATCCAATGTGTGAATATCACCTTCTGTTTACCAACGCCATTCAAAATGTGTTGCCCTTTGTTTCAACTTATTTGTGCGAAAAGGGATTTTCCACAATGGTAAATATTAAAACGAATCAACGAAATCGACTTTTGCGTGTGAATAGAGCTAAGTAATACAATTGAGACCAAGAATAGACAAATAAGTAATACAATTGAGACCAAGAATAGACAAATAAGTAATACAATTGAGACCAAGAATAGACAAATAAGTGGAAAGGTTCAACAGCAGATGTTCCATTAAATACATTTAAATAAGTTCATTTATATCAGTAAATATAACCACCATTTTAAAATAAATCTTAAGCCGAGGCCACACCAAAATGCTTCGTTAGGTGCTAAGCTAGGTTTTACGTGACTCATATACTAGGTGACTTCATGCGTAGCCACACCAAAGTGCTATGCACGAATTCATTTGAGAATTGGGAGCGATTGAGTCAGCACACGATGTCACTCTCAAAACTAACCAATTTCATTACAACTTACCATCTTTATTTACTTTCTGTGCAACTTCATTCCAAAGTGATTTTATTACAGGTACATTTTTGTATACTTTGCTCGATGGGTTCCACAAAGGCTCCCTTTTATACAAAGCTGTCATTAAAACTTTCGCCATCTTGAAAATTAACCAACACGTCTGTTCGCTAGGAGATTCACTCGATGACTAATCGTCATACAACGTGGCGCGAAGCGTGCAGTGTGGCCACTGCGATACTATGCGGTACGTTGGTTCGCTAGGATATGTCGCCTAACTCGCAACATAGCTCTAAGCATAAAGCGAGGCTCCTTGCTGTGTGGCCGAGGCATAAGAGTTGAAGGACTTACCATTAAACAATATTTCAATAATACTCAGGTCTTATCCATCTATCCTGTCGTGTACTTCATGTCTGAGCATCGTGACTCCCATAATAGCCCTTGACGACTGCTCTCCATCCATTCTCATACTCTGCAGTTCAAAGAGCAATTGTTAAGAGTCGTCCTGTTGCGTATCTCACTTAGTCAGTCCAACGCTTTGTTATTTTCATTCAAAGCATTGAAATGTTCCACCAGCGTTTCCTTCGCCGAATTCTTCGGATCCACTGAAATGATCATGTCACAAATGTTTCGGTCCTGCAACGCCCCAACTGTAAACCTATAGAAGATATGGTTGTAAAGGTGAAATTGTAATGGACCGAGAATATGATACGCATGGGCGATCATAGACTCCCAAAACGCGTCTTATACGGGAAAGTGGTGGGCAAGCGGAGAGTTGGTGGGCAAAGGAAGTGCTATAAGGACAGTCTGCGAGAGTCACTTACTTTGTGCGGGGCCCCTGAGGAATGGGAGCGGGTGGCTCGGGACCGTGAGGGGGTGGAGAGCCGTATGCTCTCGGGCTGATGGCGTCTCAGCGGCTAGACGTGTGAGAAACAGTCAGCGCGCTGCGAACATGCGTCAGCATGGCCAGGCGGCTCAGCAGCGCCCACATGTCTGTGACATTTGCGGGAAGGAGTGCACATCTAGGATCGGACTGTTTTCTCACAGAAGATCGCATGATCGATGTGGAAGAACGGTTCAAGATTGACGTTGGAGTGGCGAGGGGATCCTCGACTTCGAGGCCCGATAACGACGACGATTCTTCCTCTTATGCGTCATCCCTCCACTCTTTCAATGATAACAAGCTTCTCCATCTTGACCGAAAACATTATGTCCAAAGTATCGTCGTATGTACATTGTCGACAATCTGTCGGTGATTCTCAGTTCTTCGATAATGGAGGCATCAGTTCGCTTTGCCGTCCATAGAGTTCGTAACATCCTTCTCCAGCACTACATTTCGAATACATCTATTCTACGTCTCTTGCTTTCTCTTAGAGTCCATGTCTCCGTGCCGTACATGAATATTGCGAAGCTCTTCTTGAATAGAAGAATAAAATATAAGGGATACGGGAATCAGAAGGGTACGGTATGTCTTGCTGCCCATTGGGTTTCGATGTGTCCTAGTTGTTACAGACATCAACAGTAAGATGGAGAAGAGGCGATTGAGATGGTATGGGCACGTTGGACGCAGAGCACCCGATCACATTGTGAACCAGGCAATCTCCATGGATCTTCCTCGAATAACAACCAGAGGAAGACCAAAGAATTTATGGGTGGTTCAAAAAGATAACCTGATGCAGAGGCACGGCCTCGGGGACGTAGTCCGGGACAGAAGAGCATACAACCTGAGGACGAGGAGAGCTGACCCCAACAGTCTTCGCAGACAGTGAGTTGGGATGGAGCCAGGGAGAAGGGTTTCGATGTGTCCTTTCCCAGCGCCACATTACATCCACACCACAAATTAATCAATATGCCTTACATCTTTTGCTAGTTCATCATGTATTTTCTTATGATGAGTTACAAGAATTATATTGCTCGTCATGTCCATTGTTATAATGAGTTACAAGAATTCTATTCATTAATAATAATCTAATTAATGGTTTCTTTCCCTTTGTATCAAGACTTGTTAGCGAGGCTATAATTTACGGTTTCATTTTAACAGTCAACTTTGGAATTATTCTAATTAAATTAGCATAATCACCCCCTACGGCCTTACCCATCCTCTAACTATATCTGCAGGGGTGAGTCAAGGGGGTGATACCGGAGATTTTCCTCTCCCGTAAATAATACAATAATAATAACAACAAATAATTCCCTAATAAAATATCAACTCAAGATCATTTTATTTTTTTTATTTTACACTTGATTGTTGAATAATCTGGTGGACGAATTGCCAGGTGGCAATGTCTTCCGCCCGATCGGACGAAAAGTAAAGAAAGAAGGTTTCATGGTCGCAAAAATTGTTCAAATTATTGTTGATTTGTACATGATTCATAAACAATATATAACATACGAGTATATAACCGAAATGAAATTGAATTATCATTAATCTATGGAAGAAGGTAAGGATGGTGGAGTGTTAAGGCTAATTGGGAATGAAACACGTAACATGCAATGACGTCGCAAGTCTAACGTTAGTTGGTAACTAGTTCCAGAGTTCCACAGCGTACACAGTCAAGGACAACGTAAAACAGGAGAATAGAGAACTGGTAAAGCCAATAAACAGCCTCTGCTTGAGGATAGCGCAAGTCCATGATCGGAAAGACGCTGAATATTTTACAAATGTATCTTTTCACCGAAGATCACAATTATTTCGGTCAACTGGGTGGCTATGAAGAATTCTACTTCGGTTGCCTTCCATTTTTAACGCTATTGTAACGTTTTTGCCATCAACCACCTTAATTTAGTCATTTTCTTCACGCAAAATGTTTACGAGATTTGAAACTTGGCCATTTTTATCTCGAAATTCGGTGTTTGTACCCAAACAATACTAAGACGATAGTCCATAATAGTATTTTAGTAACAACTTTGAGGTTTGGAGGAAACACGTGGACGTGGAAATACTAAAAAGAACTTTATGCTCGCTGAAAAGAATGAATGGAGTAGCAGTGTAAGAAGGCAGTTTGATTCATAAAAAGCGGCCAATAAGTGGCACTAAATAAATTCAAATGAAATATTTTCTGGAAAATATCATACATTTAAATCAGGGTATCAATTATGCACCAAGAAAATGCTTATTTGGAGACCACTGGACATGTAAATGTTGATAGATCGAAGACTCGATGGTCTGATTATATCGTAGAAACCACTGGGTCGCAGGTCAAATAAATATTCTGTTAACAAGGCCAGTGGTTTCCAAACTTTTTCGTGTCATGAAACAAAACTCAAATTTCAAAATTATTCCGTCACACTGAAAAATGCTCACGTACTTATTGTTTTTTTTTTTCAAACTCGTGTATTAATGTTATGCATATTTTTTGCGGAAAAAAGAACCACATGGATTCCTTTGTAATAAACGTTTTTCGTAATAGCATTATTTAATATATTTGTTATGGTATAATATAATAATTTGGAACCCTTATTTTAAAAATCAAATTAATTTAGTGTAAAGTTCTTAACCTTTTACCACTCATAATATTTTGTGGCACACCGCTGTGACACGACACACCGGTTAGGAAACTCTGAACTAGGCTACAAAGGTGACCTTACAGGAAAAAAATAAAGGGCTTAGCAATATTTTATCTCGAATCTAATTCACAAAAAAATAACTTGCTAATGAGGTGGTTTATGTGTCTTAAAGAAAAAAATGTTTTCAGTGTAAGTAACGTATCAATCAAACAAGTTTTAGTGATGCTACTTTTGCTATTTTCAAAACAATGGAAAAAACCGAATTTCGTGTGTTGATAAAACATTGTTTTTTTAATGGGAAAAAATACCGTTCAAACTCAGCGATGGCTTGAAAAGTGTTATCCGGGTTCTGCTCCGTCGAAAACAACCATTTGTCGGTGGTACGTTGATTTCAAACGCGGTCGTACAGACACAAATGATGCTGAACGCTTTGGTCGTCCAAATGAGGCTGTTACATCAGAAAACATATTGAAAATCCTCAAAATCGTGATGGAAAATCGCAAAGTAAAGTTGCGTGAGATAGCTGACATCCTGAAGATATCATTTGGTAGTGTTTACACTATTTTGCATGAACATTTGGTCATGAAAAAGCTTTTTTCGGAATGGGGCCCGTGTTTGCTCACAATGGAACAGAAACAACAACACATCGATGATTCAGAGCGCTGTTTGGCACTGTTTACGCGAAATAAACAGGAGTTTTTGTATCGGTATGTGTAAAAGTCGTCCGAAGCGACCAAAAACTCAACAGTCGGCCGGGAAGGTTATGGCCTCCGTATTTTGGGATGCGCATGGTATAATATTCATCGATTACCTTGAAAAGGAAAAAACCATCAATAGCGAATATTACATGGCGTTATTGGAGCGTTTAAAGGCAGAAATTGCAAAAAAAACGGCCCCATATGAAGAAGAAAAAAGTTATTTTTCATCAAGACAATGCACCGTGTCACAAGTCGATGGTAACGATGGCCAAATTGCATGAGTTGAACTTCGAATTGCTTCCGCACCCACCGTATTCTCCATATTTGGCCCCCAGAGACTATTGGCTGTTCGCAGACCTCAAAAAAATGCTCCAGGGAAAGAGATTTGGCTCCAATGAAGAAGTGATTGCCGAAACTAACGCCTATTTTGAAACCAAAGATAAATCGTTCTACACGGCTGGCATGGAAAAGTTAAGAAAGCGTTGGAATGAATGTATCGCTCTTGAAGGAACTACGAGTATGTTGATGAATAATGAAGAATTTTGGCAAACAAATGTTGTTTTAGTAGTTAGTCCCGGGACTTATTAATCGATTTGTTATATAATATATATATATATATATATATATATATATATATATATATATATATATATATATATATATATAT